>JASEVX010000014.1:52901007-53294775 GCA_031761405.1 Serripes groenlandicus | reverse complement strand
GTTAACAGATTTGATAATGTTATTAATCTTTACACTAAAAAGTGTTACAGAAAGAATGCATCCCTGGGGAACACCCATTTCCTGTTCATGTGGATCAGACAAAGTATCACCAACACGAACTTTAAACTGACGTTCATTTAAAAAAGCAGAAATGAAAAAAGCAAGGCGACCTCTTATTCCATAATCATAGAGGTCATTCATAATACCATATTTCCAGGTAGTGTCATATGCACTTTCTAAGTCAAAGAAGACGGAGACAACGTGTTCCTTTTTAATGAATGCTTCTCTAATAAAAGTTTCAAAACGAATCAAATGATCCATTGTGCTTCTATGTTTACGAAAACCAGACTGGAAAGTAGTAATAAGTTTGTTCTTTTCGAGAAACCAAACAAGTCTGTCGTTCACCATTCTTTCCATGGTTTTACATATACAGCTAGTTAAGGCTATAGGACGATAATTCCCAGGATTAGTTGTATCTTTACCAGGCTTGGGAATTGGAATAACGATGGCCTCTTTCCAAGATCTCGGGAGATTTCCCGTTCGCCAAACCCGATTATAGACGTCAAGTAAACAAGAAAGGGATCGGAAAGGTAAATGCTTAATCAGTTGATAGTGTATATCATCTGAACCCGCAGCGGTATCATGGCACTTCTTTAGAGCCGATTTTAATTCTTTTAACGTAAAAGCTTTATTATAGGCCTCTTCATTTTTCGATTTAAAGTTAATTTTCCGTTTCTCCCTCTGCTGTTGAAATTTTTGAAACTTTGGAGAATAGTTTGAAGAGGACGACTTCTGTGCAAAGGAATCTGCCAACGTATCGGCAATATCCTTCTTTGAAGTAGCAACACCGTCCGAGGTGTTCAGATGATTCACACTAAGCGAACTGCTCTTTCCTTTTATTTTCCTTATCATGTCCCATGTCTTTTTGACAGACGATCTAGAATTTAATCTAGATACATACTGTCTCCAAGACGCACGTTTACTGTGCTTAATAGTTTTACGAGCTTTTGCTCTAGCTATTTTAAAGTATACATGATTTTGATGGGTTGGCCTCAGGTTAAACTGCCTTAAAGCCGATTTGCGTGTTCCTATAGCCTTTTTGCAATCTTCATCAAACCAAGGTTTGCGAGGGTGCTTTGGATTTGTCGAAGTTTGGGGAATTGCCTCTTTAGCAGCCTGATACATTAAAGATGTAAATAGTTGTGTAGGGTCATCACATTCCAAGAAAGCATCCGGATTAATGGAACGTTCACATCGCATCTGGAATAAATTCCAGTTCGCTTTGTGGAGCCTCCATCGTCTCGGTCGCCCCTGGACAGATGGCCCGGTTTCAGTGATAATTATAGGGAAATGATCACTTCCATGAAGGTCGTCTTCCACCTTCCACTTAAAGTCAACAAATATATCAGGACTACAAATAGAAAGATCAAGAGATGAGTAAGAACCAGTAGCAGGATGCAGATAGGTGTGAGATTTATTATTCAAAATACAAAGGTCATGTTTAAAAATAAAATCTTCTAATATTTGGCCTTTGTTATTGGTGTCACTACATCCCCACAACTTATTGTGTGAATTGAAGTCACCAACTATCATAAAAGGTGTCGGAAGCTGACTGACAAGCTCAACCAGCTTGTCGGTATCAAGAGGCTGACTTGGCGGAAGATACAAAGAACATAGGGTAATTGTTTTGCTCAATGAAATTCTTACCGCAGTTGCCTGCAGAGTTGTAGTAAGTGAGACTAAGCTATGGGGAACAGAGTTGTTAACACATATTGCTACCCCACCACAAGCTCGAGCACTTGCGTCGGAAGTTTTATGATAACATGAATGATATTTAAGAGAAAGACTATCATTATCTTTTAAAAATGTCTCTTGTAAGCATAAAGCTACTGGTTTCTTTTCATTAACTAATTGAGACAATTCTTCAAAATTGGCTTTAAATCCACGACAGTTCCACTGGATTATGGAATTCATTTCGATACAGGTTCACAAATTTTGATTTCAGGTATCGCATTATGCCAGGAATCAATGTTTTGATTCCAGTCATCTGTTGTACCCGACCATGGACTCGGAGGCTCAGTTTCCTGTGTCTCCATGTCATCCAATGTCTGATAACGATTTGTAATTTTAGGTTTAGAGTCACTAGCTCTATCTAATTGGACCTTATTTTTTTTAGTTTTTTGTTTCTCGAAGCCTTCAGAATCGGGCTTTGAGTGTAATTTTAACTTTGGTTTGTTTTGTTGGTTTGGTTTAAGTGAAATAATTGAAGATTTTTTCGTATCAGGTGATTTACTTGTATGGTTTGAATTATTTTTTACAACTTTAGAAGATTCCTTTCCTTTTGAAGAATCAACTTCCCTGGAAGAGGACCCAATCCCTCCAGGAGAAGACTCAATCTCTCCAGAAGAAGATAATTTAATTTCTCTAGGAGAAGACTCAACCCCTCCAGGAGAAGGTGACCTAATTTCTTTAGAAGAAGACTCAATTTGTTTAGAAGAAGACTCATTTTCTTTCGAAGAAGATGCAGTATTGCTACAGGTGTCTTTGTTCATTGATGGTAATGAAGAAAGGATAGAAGTAGAGGGCTGTTCATTTGACATAATTGCTTTTAACTGTAAACTGATGTCAGGAAACTTTTGAGATAGAATCTTCAAAAGGCGATGGCATGTAGTACATTCTTGTGAGGGTGGCGGTGTATTGACAACAGGCCTGATAGTAGTTGGTCCTGAGTTGTTTTTGGTGACATTAGCATATGAAACAGTCAAATTGAATCGGGTTTCAACAATTTTCTTCGCCTCAGGAAAAGAAAGACCTTCTTTACACTTGACGGTAACAATCTCCTTCTCCCGTTTCCACACAAGGCAGGAGCGGGAGGTAGAATAATGCTCACCACCACAGTTTGAACATTTAAGTGCATTTTTACATTCATTCACATCTGCATCATGTTCTGAACATAACGCAGTGCAACGACGGCAAACCTTTTCTTCTGTAGTTTTTCGGCATTTTGATTCATGATGGCCATACTTATAACAGGTGTAACATTGCAATGGGTTAGGGATGTACATGTCAACAGGGACATTCAAGTATCCAACTTTAAGGGATCTTGGCAAAATGGCTGTATTGAATGTTAGCACCAAGGTGTTTGTTGGTCTCTTGATACTGTCCCTGTAGGAAGTCATCCTTCTGACATGGACGACCAGTTGGCCGGCCAGTTCAGAAGCAATTTCCTCCTCAGAAACTCCTGCAAGATCTGGGCATCTTATAATTCCTTTTGACGTATTAAGAGTATTATGGGCAGAGCATTTGGCAGAGATATTGAAAAAGGTTTTTAATTTTAAGAGGTTGTCTGCATGTGCTTTCTTCTCAACTTCAATGAGGAGAGCACCTGATTTCAATTTTTTAACAGACTTAGGTAAACCAGCAAGAGAAAGAAGGCATTTCTGAATGACGAAAGGTGAAAGGGAAGTTATAGCTTGTTCAGGCAAATTTGATTCAATCAATAAGAATCGGGGGAATGAAGGGTTTGAAGTGTTGCCATTTTGTTTGTCGATATCGGAGTCCGAGTCCATTTCAGTACAAGTGCGTTTTTTGGTTTGAGGATACATATCCAAGTTTTTATTTTTCGTCAACCGCGGCCCCCACCCGCCACGGAGTCCAACAAGGGAACACGATATATGGAGCGGAAATCCAGCTCCTCGTGTCAGGGGTCCACAGATGGTATAACTAGATACCGCAAATAAGTTAGCGCGACAAGGAAGAACATGGATGTGTCCCCCATATCAGGGATCCGCCATGCAAGTCAGTGCCCCCGACCAAAACATCCGCGACACCCAATTAGCCCATTAGCCTATAAAAGACGAGGCACAATAAACTGTAAACTTTATGCAAATTAAATATGACACATATAATATAAAGTTGGTGTATATGAAATGAAAGAAACGATCGGATGGAATATTTTCAAGTGAAAAAAACAAACTTATACGTAGATACATGCACAGATATTTATGACATTTTAACACCCTTACAGTTAACATACATGTATTTGTAAGAAAAGAAAAAGTGTGCCTAAATCTAATATATGACCAGCCGTTTGCACTAGATCGGGCTCATCTAGGCTCCCGTTTACACCGAAGCAGAGGCCAAAGCAGTGTGTTGGAAAGCCGGAGATCCCTGCGCTTCCCTCAACTGCCAGGATCCTCGTTTCCTGCTTACGAGTATCCACCCACGGCAAACAGGCGGGTCCATTAGGGGACTTCTACCCCTTGTAGGACGGACAGCCGGCGTATTCTAACCCCCACCGGCAGGGGGTTAAATGTATTTGAAGACTGAGATTTATTTTCAGTATTTTTTTCTTTCTGACAAATCAACAGGCCTGGCACCTGTGCTTCGATTCTAAGAAACATACATACCGTTAGGCTTTCCTAAAAAAAAAAGTCAGTGGTGAAGTAGTGAAAAATAACTGTAAAATGGGACTTTAAACTGTTCACAATGACAGCTGTAAAGTGACACATCGAGTTTATACCAAGTTATAAACAGAAAAAAAAGTAAATTTGAATGGCCCAACATTGTTTTGAACCTGTTTAATTTTAAGGTTTAACCAGAAACCAACAAAATATTTGTTTCAAATACTGTTGCTCAAATATGAATTAATGGTTTTATTAGGTTACCTTTAATAATATTTATGCTGTTAAACTAAAAATAGACACTGCATAATCATACACATTGAATGGATAATAAACAGGTCCATAATGCCAAATAATATTTCTCATAATGTTCAAAATCATAATGAAGAGCATAAATAACAGGAAAAATATTGATTGAACTCAATTTGTCACTTTAAGATCTGATTTACTTAAATATTGACAAAAACACAACAATATATTGTTTATACAATTGCACTTCAGTGGGCCAATGTCTTCTACAAGAAACGACACCGACATGAAAGAACCTGAACAAATTCCACCTACTGTAACTGATTCTGTAGAATACATTGAAGAAGATAACGTTTTTGATGAGAAATTTGATGTAATGATTAGTGACATGTTTAATCAAACAGAGAACATTCCCCTACCAGAAGATTTAAATTTACAAAACATATTGGATAATATAAAAATTAAAAATGAAGTAACAGTAAGCCATCGTAATATTAATGGAATACAGAAAGAAATTGATCAGTTAAAATACAAACAATTTTGTCAAAAAGAACATTATCAATATGAAACATTTTTGTCTCAATTTCAACAAGATCAGCAAATTAAACCAATTTCAACAAGCCAACAGGGCAAATTCTACTCTGATGTTCATCAACATACCACAAGTTTGGAATTTAGAATGAATTGCATGTCACTTTTTGATTCAACAACTTTTACTGAAGATCATTTGGATATTTGTTTATCAATTTCCTCTGACATAATAGATTACCTTTTAAGAAAAGTAGCTGCTAAATTCCCAACATCTAATAGATTGATTTCACAAAGACACGTTAGTATTACATCACATGCAAGAATTAGATACATTGCTGGTTATTGTCTTGCAAAAGTCCGCCACAAGTTTATAACAAAGAAAGAAACGTATAGGTATAATGTTAGTAGAGAAGGACAAGAAGAATATAAAAAATCCCTTTGTGCTGTACAGTTGTTAGAAGCATTAAAAAATGAAGAAAACTATGTGGCTTTTACAACTTCATACCCATCTTCCTTAGAAGATATAGATAGAAAACAAAACATTAATCACTCACTTACCTATGTTTCTGATGCAGTTTTTAAAGTTTTTCTGAAACTAACAGAAAAAGCAATGTCATTGCTTAAAGATGAAAATTTAAACAATAAAGGAGAACAATTGTTCACATACCTGCAAGAAGCTTTAGTTGAAGATTTATTATTTCAAGAGTTTTTTGAAGCTATAATATTAACAGAAGTGAGTGAAGCTGATTTCGAAGAGGAAACGGACATAACATTGAAAACAGAACAAAGTCATGTTATTTTTGAGAAAATGGTCAAGCTTTACTTAATGGTTTTGATAAACCAGTTTCGCAAGGACATTATAGAAAGTTTTAAAATATCAAAAAAAATGGCCCACAGAAAGCAAGTGAGAGTGTCAACTTCTAAATCGATCAAGTCAAGTTCAAAAAAGACAACTTCCAGTGAACACAAAAAATTACCCTTATCAGAGTCGTCAAGTAAAAAGGGTAAAGGCAAAAGGAAAAAATCATCTGGATTAAAAATTACGATACAGAGTGATAGTGGAGGTGAACTTTCAAGAAGTGATACCGACCAACCGAGAAAATCTAAACGAACACAAAAAGTAAAGAGGATTTCAAGTGAAAGTGATGAAAATGTTAGTATGGATGACAGAGCTGGAACCTCAGGAATTAAAACGGTACACATAACAACAGAAAAGATGTCAAGTGAAAGTGGTGAACAAACAAGTACGGGTGACAAAGAAGGTACATCGGGTATAGAACATGTGGGACAAGAAAGTGCAGAAGATACTGAACTATGTGCTGCCTGTGATTCAGCTGAAAAAGGAGGCACATCTTCCACAAAAGAAATATTGTGGATTGAGTGTGATGGGTGTTCGCGTTGGTACCATCGGAACTGTGCCGGGCTGAAACACCATTTAAAATGGAAAAAGGCAAATAAAAAAGGTGCCAAGGGGTACTGTAATGAGTGCCTTTAATTTAAAGGCCCCAATATTCAACAATGAATGAATGAATGGTGTTTTAAGGCCCGTCGACAACTAAGGTCATTTTGGGCGCTTAATGATTTACTTACTGTAAATTATGAAATGATTGAAATATAACTAACCAGTTTATTAGACAAAACAATTAAACATGATGTACGCGATATTTAACATTAATATAAAACGACATGTAAAACAATGTAAAACAGAATTTAGGCAAACAAGCCAAACACTGCTATGAAATACTTAACATAAAGATAAACAATATCTGAGAAAATGCGGAACAGGATCTGTAAAAGTAATACATGTGCAAAAGCACGATTTAAGAAATAATCATATCTTATTAAAAATATTAATTTCTCTAAGGAAATCAAATACAAGTTCAGGTTTGACAGACTCAAAGAGCTGACGCATACTTTGAGCCTTGAAAAATCTATCACGTATTGGAGCGAAATCAGCACATTCCAGAAGAATGTGCTGTACTGAAAGTTGTGTAAAACATGGAATACACTGAGGTGCTTCCTCACCCTTCAGTAAGTACGCATGAGTTAACCATGTGTGCCCAATGCGTAAACGAGCAAGGACAATTTCTTCTCGGCGACAGGATCTAAAAGCTGGCAGGCACTCACCAAGTACTGACTTGATTGAGTGCAGTTTATTATTTACTTGCTCAATCCAATCACTTTGCCACTTATCGTGAAGTAAAACATTTATTAAAGGTTTAAAATCGGTATAAGGTATTTTAAAAGGTAAAATATCTTGTAAAAGAGCAGACTTTGCTGCCAAGTCAGCATGTTCATTACCGTGAATGCCCATATGACTGGGGATCCAGCAAAATACTACATGTGCTGTTGCACAAATACGCGATAACTTAGAAAGGAGGTCAACAATAATAGGGTTATCTATTTTGTCATTCTGAAGTGCCTGCATAGCAGACAACGAGTCAGTAAAAATAATATATCGCCAATAACCGTCGGATTCAATATGGTCCAAAGCCAAATGAATTGCCTTTAACTCGGCAGAAAATATAGAAGCATTATTTGGCAACCGAAATGTTATCACATCGCCATCATGAACTGCAGCGGCAGCAGCCTTTTTTCCGTCCTTAGAACCATCT
Organism: Serripes groenlandicus; assembly: GCA_031761405.1. NCBI lineage: Eukaryota > Metazoa > Mollusca > Bivalvia > Cardiida > Cardiidae > Serripes > Serripes groenlandicus. Next base: position 53,286,977 of record JASEVX010000014.1, on the reverse strand, counting down.
GTATAAATATGCTCAAAGTTATAATATGTATTTTTAATTTCCATATACTTGGACTTAAAAACAATAGGATCTGTGCAGGCCTTTTTATCAGTCGCAAGATCATAAATGAATGATGGACTATTTCGAGTCCAAGGTGGAGAATCTGAAATCTCCTGCCTCGCGATGTCCTCAAGATCAACATCAAGCTTAGCGACTTCGGGACCGTAACGAATACCAAAAGGCGGTATTACCCGTTCCTTCTTTAAAAATAATTCCTTGTATAAAGGTTTAAAAACAACTCTATGAGTGGGATTTGAAGGGTTAGACTTGAGTTTTAAAAGATACTGCATAGCTAGTTTTTGTCGACGTAAATATAAGGGTGGTTCATTGGCTTCTACATAGAGACTTTTGACGGGCGAAGTTCGAAAAGCGCCCAGGGCTAGCCGTAAACCCTGATGGTGAATGGAATCAAGTGTTGCAATGTATGATTTTCGTGCCGAGCCATAAACAATACATGCGTAGTCTAATTTAGATCGTATTAATGACCTGTAAAGTCTCAAGAGGACTTTACGGTCAGCACCCCAATCCATGTGGGATACAACGCGTAAAAGATTTAATGCTTTCTGGCATTTATTTCTAAGATATTTAATGTGAAGAACAAAAGTCAGTTTTGGGTCAAACAATAGACCAAGGAATTTAAATTCAGGCACAACTTCAATACGAGTGCCATCTAGTGTTAAATCAGGATCTAGGTGGTGTTTACGAAGTTGACAAAAGTGCATACATTTGGTCTTGCTTTTAGAGAATTTAAAGCCATTTTCGTTTGACCATTTTTGCAAATTATTCAAAACTTGTTGCAGTTGTCTTTCAATTGTATGCATATGCTTTGATCTGTAGCAAATACAGAAATCATCAACATATAGAAAACATTCAACTCCTGGGTTAACAGATTTGATAATGTTATTAATCTTCACACTAAAAAGTGTTACAGAAAGAATGCATCCCTGGGGAACACCCATTTCCTGTTCATGTGGATCAGACAAAGTATCACCAACACGAACTTTAAACTGACGTTCAATTAAAAAAGCAGAAATGAAAAAAGCAAGGCGACCTCTTATGCCATAATCATAGAGGTCATTCATAATACCATATTTCCAGGTAGTGTCATATGCACTTTCTAAGTCAAAGAAGACGGAGACAACGTGTTCCTTTTTAATGAATGCTTCTCTAATAAAAGTTTCAAAACGAATCAAATGATCCATTGTGCTTCTATGTTTACGAAAACCAGACTGGAAAGTAGTAATAAGTTTGTTCTTTTCGAGAAACCAAACAAGTCTGTCGTTCACCATTCTTTCCATGGTTTTACATATACAGCTAGTTAAGGCTATAGGACGATAATTCCCAGGATTAGTTGTATCTTTACCAGGCTTGGGAATTGGAATAACGATGGCCTCTTTCCAAGATCTCGGGAGATTTCCCGTTCGCCAAACCTGATTATAGACGTCAAGTAAACAAGAAAGGGATCGGAAAGGTAAATGCTTAATCAGTTGATAGTGTATATCATCTGAACCCGCAGCGGTATCATGGCACTTCTTTAGAGCCGATTTTAATTCTTTTAACGTAAAAGCTTTATTATAGGCCTCTTCATTTTTCGATTTAAAGTTAATTTTCCGTTTCTCCCTCTGCTGTTGAAATTTTTGAAACTTTGGAGAATAGTTTGAAGAGGACGACTTCTGTGCAAAGGAATCTGCCAACGTATCGGCAATATCCTTCTTTGAAGTAGCAACACCGTCCGAGGTGTTCAGATGATTCACACTAAGCGAACTGCTCTTTCCTTTTATTTTCCTTATCATGTCCCATGTCTTTTTGACAGACGATCTAGAATTTAATCTAGATACATACTGTCTCCAAGACGCACGTTTACTGTGCTTAATAGTTTTACGAGCTTTTGCTCTAGCTATTTTAAAATATACATGATTTTGATGGGTTGGCCTCAGGTTAAACTGCCTTAAAGCCGATTTGCGTGTTCCTATAGCCTTTTTGCAATCTTCATCAAACCAAGGTTTGCGAGGGTGCTTTGGATTTGTCGAAGTTTGGGGAATTGCCTCTTTAGCAGCCTGATACATTAAAGATGTAAATAGTTGTGTAGGGTCATCACATTCCAAGAAAGCATCCGGATTAATGGAACGTTCACATCGCATCTGGAATAAATTCCAGTTCGCTTTGTGGAGCCTCCATCGTCTCGGTCGCCCCTGGACAGATGGCCCGGTTTCAGTGATAATTATAGGGAAATGATCACTTCCATGAAGGTCGTCTTCCACCTTCCACTTAAAGTCAACAAATATATCAGGACTACAAATAGAAAGATCAAGAGATGAGTAAGAACCAGTAGCAGGATGCAGATAGGTGTGAGATTTATTATTCAAAATACAAAGGTCATGTTTAAAAATAAAATCTTCTAATATTTGGCCTTTGTTATTGGTGTCACTACATCCCCACAACTTATTGTGTGAATTGAAGTCACCAACTATCATAAAAGGTGTCGGAAGCTGACTGACAAGCTCAACCAGCTTGTCGGTATCAAGAGGCTGACTTGGCGGAAGATACAAAGAACATAGGGTAATTGTTTTGCTCAATGAAATTCTTACCGCAGTTGCCTGCAGAGTTGTAGTAAGTGAGACTAAGCTATGGGGAACAGAGTTGTTAACACATATTGCTACCCCACCACAAGCTCGAGCACTTGCGTCGGAAGTTTTATGATAACATGAATGATATTTAAGAGAAAGACTATCATTATCTTTTAAAAATGTTTCTTGTAAGCATAAAGCTACTGGTTTCTTTTCATTAACTAATTGAGACAATTCTTCAAAATTGGCTTTAAATCCACGACAGTTCCACTGGATTATGGAATTCATTTCGATACAGGTTCACAAATTTTGATTTCAGGTATCGCATTATGCCAGGAATCAATGTTTTGATTCCAGTCATCTGTTGTACCCGACCATGGACTCGGAGGCTCAGTTTCCTGTGTCTCCATGTCATCCAATGTCTGATAACGATTTGTAATTTTAGGTTTAGAGTCACTAGCTCTATCTAATTGGACCTTATTTTTTTTAGTTTTTTGTTTCTCGAAGCCTTCAGAATCGGGCTTTGAGTGTAATTTTAACTTTGGTTTGTTTTGTTGGTTTGGTTTAAGTGAAATAATTGAAGATTTTTTCGTATCAGGTGATTTACTTGTATGGTTTGAATTATTTTTTACAACTTTAGAAGATTCCTTTCCTTTTGAAGAATCAACTTCCCCGGAAGAGGACCCAATCCCTCCAGGAGAAGACTCAATCTCTCCAGAAGAAGATAATTTAATTTCTCTAGGAGAAGACTCAACCCCTCCAGGAGAAGGTGACCTAATTTCTTTAGAAGAAGACTCAATTTGTTCAGAAGAAGACTCATTTTCTTTCGAAGAAGATGCAGCATTGCCACAGGTGTCTTTGTTCATTGATGGTAATGAAGAAAGGATAGAAGTAGAGGGCTGTTCATTTGACATAATTGCCCTCAACTGTAAACTGATGTCAGGAAACTTTTGAGATAGAATCTTCAAAAGGCGATGGCATGTAGTACATTCTTGTGAGGGTGGCGGTGTATTGACAACAGGCCTGATAGTAGTTGGTCCTGAGTTGTTTTTGGTGACATTAGCATATGAAACAGTCAAATTGAATCGGGTTTCAACAATTTTCTTCGCCTCAGGAAAAGAAAGACCTTCTTTACACTTGACGGTAACAATCTCCTTCTCCCGTTTCCACACAAGGCAGGAGCGGGAGGTAGAATAATGCTCACCACCACAGTTTGAACATTTAAGTGCATTTTTACATTCATTCAGATCTGCATCATGTTCTGAACATAACGCAGTGCAACGACGGCAAACCTTTTCTTCTGTAGTTTTTCGGCATTTTGATTCATGATGGCCATACTTATAACAGGTGTAACATTGCAATGGGTTAGGGATGTACATGTCAACAGGGACATTCAAGTATCCAACTTTAAGGGATCTTGGCAAAATGGCTGTATTGAATGTTAGCACCAAGGTGTTTGTTGGTCTCTTGATACTGTCCCTGTAGGAAGTCATCCTTCTGACATGGACGACCAGTTGGCCGGCCAGTTCAGAAGCAATTTCCTCCTCAGAAACTCCTGCAAGATCTGGGCATCTTATAATTCCTTTTGACGTATTAAGAGTATTATGGGCAGAGCATTTGGCAGAGATATTGAAAAAGGTTTTTAATTTTAAGAGGTTGTCTGCATGTGCTTTCTTCTCAACTTCAATGAGGAGAGCACCTGATTTCAATTTTTTAACAGACTTAGGTAAACCAGCAAGAGAAAGAAGGCATTTCTGAATGACGAAAGGTGAAAGGGAAGTTATAGCTTGTTCAGGCAAATTTGATTCAATCAATAAGAATCGGGGGAACGAAGGGTTTGAAGTGTTGCCATTTTGTTTGTCGATATCGGAGTCCGAGTCCATTTCAGTACAAGTGCGTTTTTTGGTTTGAGGATACATATCCAAGTTTTTATTTTTCGTCAACCGCGGCCCCCACCCGCCACGGAGTCCAACAAGGGAACACGATATATGGAGCGGAAATCCAGCTCCTCGTGTCAGGGGTCCACAGATGGTATAACTAGATACCGCAAATAAGTTAGCGCGACAAGGAAGAACATGGATGTGTCCCCCATATCAGGGATCCGCCATGCAAGTCAGTGCCCCCGACCAAAACATCCGCGACACCCAATTAGCCCATTAGCCTATAAAAGACGAGGCACAATAAACTGTAAACTTTATGCAAATTAAATATGACACATATAATATAAAGTTGGTGTATATGAAATGAAAGAAACGATCGGATGGAATATTTTCAAGTGAAAAAAACAAACTTATACGTAGATACATGCACAGATATTTATGACATTTTAACACCCTTACAGTTAACATACATGTATTTGTAAGAAAAGAAAAAGTGTGCCTAAATCTAATATATGACCAGCCGTTTGCACTAGATCGGGCTCATCTAGGCTCCCGTTTACACCGAAGCAGAGGCCAAAGCAGTGTGTTGGAAAGCCGGAGATCCCTGCGCTTCCCTCAACTGCCAGGATCCTCGTTTCCTGCTTACGAGTATCCACCCACGGCAAACAGGCGGGTCCATTAGGGGACTTCTACCCCTTGTAGGACGGACAGCCGGCGTATTCTAACCCCCACCGGCAGGGGGTCAATATTCAACAACAACTACAATAATATTATTCTGTGATAATTTAATTAAATTTAATGCGGATTAAAGTAATTTTAAACACATTGTTATTTTATGACTTTTCTAGTTTTATAAGTGGCGGAAGACCTCAGAATAATTCAGACTCAGTAGAAACACCGCCGTTCAGCAAGTAAATCGCTGAAGACGGTATGGCCGGATTGCATAAAAACTAGAATTTGAACTACTTGACCTTGAAAATAGACACCTCCAAGGTCAAGGTCAGAAATAGACAACGTCAATGTCAAAAATAGAAAACTTAAAGGTCAAGGTCAAATGTTACCATAGAAATCAAAAGTTCATGTAAGTGGGACACTCGCACAAAGTTTTAAGTTTCTACCCCCTTTAATTGCTGAGATTTTGCTTAACCATGAAACTTTAATATCAAATAATGACAAACAAACGGACAGACAGACAGACGGACGCACAGACAGACGGACGCACAGACGGACGGACGGACGTACATCATCAGTATAAAAACCGGAATTGCTTGAAAGCAATCTGGCAAAACAATGTGTGTAAAAAGTAAAATTACATGAAAACTAGGATATAATATAATTACCAAGTGACAATGGTCATTTTTGAACAAAATTTGTTTCAACCAATTAATACTGTTATGACACTGAACAGAAGTTTTAACAGATAAACGTGTGGAACTGTCAAAATGCGCCTTTTATATTTACCGCCTTCACAAAGCTAAACAAATATGCCCAATGTATTGGTTCCCTGTCTTCATTATACGTCTTTGGGTAGAGCAGGACAGCAGCGCATGTGTGGATTATCCGTTTCCGGGTCACAGCAGGCAAATGTTGGACAGCGAAAATTGTTGATTGTCGTGTCGGAAAATCATCCCGTACATCGTCAAAACACAAGTTTGGATGTTATTTGTACCGGTAAGTTTTGTTGTTTATTGGTATTTAAAGAGGCACGAGGCGATTTGTTCCGTAGATTGAGCGTTATCATAGTTTTAGTAGTGAACCGACCTTGAGAAAGCGTCGGTAGCGACTCGTTTGACTAAACTTTAGTTCAATTTCTTGTCTTATAGCAGCGCTAATTTGTTTTTTTGTTTAAAATGATTTATTGAGCGTTAAAGCCCGATTATTCCCGCGTGTATTGACATCTGGTTGATAGGAATCGGCATACAATTGTCAAAGTTACAAGCGTTTGAACGAATTTGGGGTGTTTTTACATACACACCTTTATATAAAATAGTGATACAAAAAAAAAAAAAAAATTTTTTTTTTATCATTTTTCTATGGCCAGCGCGCCAAACACCTGTGGTTTTACATAGTAATTCTCAAACCCTTTCTTATTTCATTATACCCTCAATTTCATTCTGACGACGTGGGCTGATCGTAATGCACCTTTATATGCTGGGTTTAAATAAAATCTTTCGAAGAATAAAGTAGAGTAATAAAATTACATTTTACTCCAAACTCAAAGGAAGTTTTTTTGTTTAGTGTAACAGACCTATCTAGCAAACTAAAGCATCAACTTTGTCTGACATCTGTCATTATTTTAGTGTTCTATCGACTACAGGGCTTGTGTTTGATAGTATCATGCTCCTGGAACAAGTATTTGTGGTTCCTGCAAACGATTAACCGGAAATGAACATTGCCTTAAAAACAAATGAATACGCTTATACATCACAGGAAGTAGGTCACTATATACTAAGAATCCGCTTACACAACACGTAGGTCAATATGATTGATCGATAGGATCTGTCAGAATGTCATCCGAGTTTGCAGTCGCAGAATTCGTTTATCTTTCACACAATAGCCGACGATTTCAGGTTTACTAATTTCTAACAAGAGGCCCATGAGGGCCTATGCTCTACTGGTATTGATCTGGTTTGTTTCAAAAGGAACCAACATGTTATCAATAATCAAATACCATCTAAGTTTGGTGAAGATCAGGTAGTAAATGGAAGCTCTATTGTGTTCACAAGCTGTAATATAGCAATTTTGACAATTTCAAGAGCCATAATCTAGCCGTGCATGGGTAGATCTGGCCGTTTTGTAGAAATGAACCAAACTCTCATGGATATCTAACTACTGTATAAGTTTGATTGAGATACAATCAAAAATAAGGACTGTATCATGTTAACAAGCCCTATTATAGCAATTTTGACAATTTCAAGGGCCATAATTCAGTCATGCATGGGGCGGTTCTGGCTTGTTTTCGAAAGGAATGAAGCTCTCATGGATATCTAACTACTGTATAAGTTTGGTTGAGATACAATAAACAAGAGGCCCATGAGGGCCTATGCTCTACTGGTATGGTTCTTTGGTCATTTTCAATCCAGAGCATGTATGTATGGTGAAGATCAGAGAGTAAATGGAGGCTCTTTTGTGTTCACAAGCTGTATTATAGCAATTTTTACAATTTCATGGGCCATAATCCAGTCTTGGCGGATCTGGCTGGTTTTCAAAAGGAACCAAGCTCTCATCAATATCTATCTACTATCACGGATATTTAAATTTGGAGAGTGCAATATTGTTTTACAACCTGGTCGTAAGAAGACTACAATTAAAACAATGAATTGTGTTATAATTGCCGATGACAGCATTACTCCAGTTTTTACAACTGGGATATTAATTGGAATGGAACAGGCCAGTGAAAACTTAAAAAAAATCTTCTCCTCCAAAAGTGTCAGGCCGATTTTCAAATAATTTTGTAGAAATGTTCCTAGGGTGACCCTCTATCAGATTCCTTAAAGCCATTAAAAAAAATCAGGTGAGCGATCCTGGGCCATCATGGCCCTCTTGTATTTACTACATAGACACGCTTTATGTATTTGAACAACAGTGCTAATATTACAGCAACAATTAACAAAACGCTTATACTAGCAACACTATAATAGACATTTTAGTTACCAGTTGAGATATTTTCTAAATTCGTTGTAAAATTGAACGGTGTAAATTCGCTCGTTATACCTTCCAAGAAATTCCGAATGTCTTTGGGGGTTGTAGTGATAGGTCTCTGTAATGTGTATGTAGTGATAGGACTCTGTTATGTGGTTGTAGTGATAGGATTCGGTAATGTAGTCGTAGTTCTGCGAGTGGTGGTAAAACTATCATTGTTCAGCATGGAGGATGAAGGGTCAGATTTCTGTAAGACAAAACAATCTTAATTTATTATGCTGTAAATATCTTCAACCATTTTGCTTACCCATATACAATATTAAAGCAACTAACTAAATTGAGTTGTATCATTATTAATTATGTAGGATCTATTATAACAAAAAGTTACTAAATCGAGACACTACTGCGAACATGATTCGCTCGACTGAAACATTCACAAAGTAAAATTCGTCACTTTTTTTTGTTTTACAAACAAGAGAAATAATACTAAAACTGAACCTATCAGTACAATCCTACACATTTTCCTTATATTCTGAGCACTTATCAAGAAAATGTATGTGATCAATTTCTCGATTGAAATTCTTTTCTATATATTGTATGTATATTGTATAGGGTAAGATCATGTTATTAACATAAATACTTTATTTTATGAATTAGAGACTACTCTTTCATAAAGATATGTTCATGATTACTATATCACGACTACTCTTTCATAAAGATATGTTCATGATTACTATATCACGCATCTTCATTAAACCACAACAGATACTTCATGTAAAATGTACGTATATATAGTTTCTATTCCTATTTACCCTATTGTTGAATTATTACCCTCTACACATTTATATTTACAGAATAACAACAACACATGGAAAAGGAGAATGAGTCGCCTGCAAAAAGGCAAATATCGGATAATGTAACAATTAAACTTGTTAAAAATGAGAATGGGTGGGTGAGGGTTCCAACCTCCACGTATCAGCCAACCTCAACGTATCAACCAACCTCCACGTATCGGCCAACCTCATCATATCAGCCAACCTCAACGTATCAGCCAACCTCATCATATCACAGCACCTCCCAAACAACTAAACAAAATAGTTTACAGCATTTGTTGTTGGAACCAGAACAATCTTTAGATCATTGTGCTGATGATAATGAGTGGTATCAGAGATATATGTGAAAATTTAATCTTTTTTCCGTATTTGATACAAATAAAATATTTTTTAGTTATGAACTGGTTTTGTTTGTTGACAATTTTAGTATCGTTTTCATTGGAGATAGCGACTCCCTATTTCATAGACTGTTATAGCATCGTTAAATTGAAAACATATAGTTGGTAAGGATGAGTTTCAAACTCTAACTTTTGAGTTGTAATGGATAAATTCAATCTTTGGTTTTTAAACGCATTTGAGTTTAAAAACCAAAGATTTAATTTTTCTATAACTCTAAACTCCTTTCTTAGGAATGATTGCGTTATGAATTGCTAACGTTAAACGAATACATGGTTATATAGCAATGTGAGATAGCGACTCCCTATTTCAACGATGACTGTTATAGCATCGTTAAATCAAAAACATCTAGTTGGTAATGATAAATTTGAAAGTTTAACAAGAAGATTTTTAAAGATTTTACAATGCACATATAAGGAAAACAAGTACCGCCCCTGGCGGATATGTTTTCTAATGGATTGGATTAATTTTAACAATTTTGATAGAAGGTCCCCCAATGATGCCAAATTATCTTTAAATCGTGTCAGTACTTTTTGGCAAGAAGATTTTTAAACGGATCGGAAATATTTCAGCAATCTTGGTAGAGGGTGCCCTTTTTTATGGAAATTAATAACTATTATTTTGTATTTAGGTAAAAAAGGTTTAGCATATCAACATTGGGAATTCTCCATGATTTTAAAGACTTATGCCATTCGTAATTGGAAGAATATATGACTGGTGAGATGCCTAAAAAATACCGCATTGTACATTACATCATGAATGTTAAATTGACCTTTTGAATAGCTGGCCAAATTTCAATATTTCTTCACACAAAAGTTTCATAATGATTCAGCTACATGGTACTAATTGACTTTCACAAACATACAATTTCGCCTTTTGTCAAAAATGTCATCTAAATATTAAATACTAATGTAGTAAATATCGAGATGACAACAAGATCATTAAACAGAGTTGAAGAGATTGTAACAAATAAGACTTGCTCAATACACCATTGCTTCCTTTTGAAACCATATTTCAAAAGTCAAAACTTGTATGAACATCATGTCATAGTAGGAGGTACATCCCCCCACCCCCACCCAAATCACATGATTACAAAACCCTGACGCTGAACACACCACACCGTCTAGGCTGCATAACAATATACTATTTTCAAAATATTTTAGAATGTTTATAATAACATTAAAATAATTTAAATATAATAATTTCAACGTGAATCATGTTATATTTAAGAATAATAGATTAATTTATTGATCATTATTTACATACATTATTGACTTTGATGTGCTGAAACTTTCTTTGTTGTTTATGTCTGCAGTAATTGGTGCACATCATGGAAGGAGGGAAAGGTTTCATCCGTTTCAGAACAAAATGTTAAACATGTCCCTAAATAAAAGTGTTATTATTGAAACATCTTGTAAAAAGGATTAAGTGCTCATAATCATTTTTCAATATTTTCAAAAATAGTCGGGAATGACACAATGTGCTTTAATAGGGGATGGGTTTAATCTTTAACAGACATGTCAGCAAGTAGTGGTCACTATCTTTCAGTACAAGGGTTTATGGTCAGAATAGAATGATTTAAACGTTCCGCAGGCATGGACATAACATTGTGGAAAGTTTATATATACATGATCCAAACAATGAATGAATGAATGGTGTTTTAAGGCCCGCCGACAACTAAGGTCATTTTTGGCGCTTAATAATTACTTACTGTAAATGATGAAATAATTAAAATTGAAACATAAATAACCCGTTTATTAGACGAAACAATCTAACATGATGTATTCCATACTTAACACTAAATATATACATCGTTTTTTCGCGTGTTCGACTTTTAGAGCGAAAACGAGAAAACACGATAAGATAGCGCGAAAACACGATGTGATAATATCGTGTTTCCTCGTTTTCGCGCTATTAATATCGTGTTTCCTCGTTTTCGCGCTATTAATATCGTGTTTCCTCGTTTTCGCTCTAAAACGCGAAGACGAAAACACGATGGCAGATCGAGGGCGAAGACACGATATGTTTTGCATCGTGTTTTCGCGATCTCTTATCGCTCTATCATGGCCAAGTTTATCGTGTTTTCGCGTCTATGTATCTCGTTTTCGCACTGAGGGCGACAGCGCGAAACCACGATGGAACGTTCGACAACGGAAATGGGTCGAATGTGAAACATTTGACAATTGTGTGAAAGATAACGAATTCTGCGACTATGCCAACTCGGATGACAGACCTATTGATATTTGCCGACATTTGACCTATATAGATGTGTTGTGTAAGCGGATTCTTCAGTATATAGTGACCTACTTCATGTGATGTATAAGCGTATTCATTTGTTTTAAAGGTAACGTTTATTTCTGGTTAAACTTGTTCATGAACCACACGTACACAAACTTGTTCCGGGAGCATGATACTATCAAACACACGCCCTGTAGTCGATCGAACGCTAAAATAACGAATGATGTCTGCCTTTTTATTTTGCTAGATGGGTGTGTTGCACTAAAAAAATCCATTTCCTTTGATTTTGTAGAAAAACGTAATATTATTATCCTACTTTATTCTTCGAAAGATTTTAGTTAAACTCGGCATATAAAGGGGCATTACGATCAGCTCACGTCGTCCAGGGTCATATAGTCGCCCTGCGTCGTCATAACAAAATTGAGGGTAAAATGTAATAAGAAAGAATTTCTATGGGAAACTTCACCGCGCCAAAAGGTCGGTTATTTGATGATGAATGCGCTTACACAGTACGAACTAAATAGGTCAACTTTAAATGGCCAATTTAAAGATGTTACCTTAGACGGTCGGGAACCGCGACATGTGCAACGGTTAGGCTTTCCGCATCAATATTATGAATGTTATTTGATTAATTCTCAAGAACAAGTTAATGATTTTGTTCTAGTTGTAATATCGAGTCTAAACTGACCTAGTGGCAAACTCATTATATTCTGATACGCAGCAGCGTCAACTCAGCCTGACGACTCCTTGGCGCTGGCATCACCGGTATGGGGTTCGTTTGCGTGGCGACATTAACTTCGGCTGTTACCAGTGTCGGGTCTATCATCCGTTGTGCCACTTCCCTGGCTATTGTCACGGCCAGGTCCGTGATGCTTTCCTCCGTTAGAGATGGCATTTTGGATCTGAGCGTAGCTGTTGCTACCCTGTACGTGTGTTCAAAAAGGTTACACCACTCGTCTGCCATTGTTTAATGTTTGTAATCTTCTTCAGTTTCTTCTTCTTCTATTGCTAATTCTTCCACATCTCATTCTTTCTCCAAGTGTTCTCCTTCTATGTTGGATAAAGCATCCGTAGCCGATTCCAAAATAAATGTTTCTATTTTAACTTTATAAAGTTGAGCAACATACTGCTGGTAAAGTTGTTGAAGTTTTAACAACTCCTGATCCAAATTATTTTTATTAAATATTATAGAATCTCGTAAACATTGATCCATGATTTGAATAAAAATCAAAATGCTTGTTAACAAAATATAAAAAATTGTCGCCGTGAGAGTTGAAGAGTTAATTTATTATAACTAGCCTCTCACGAAACAAGATAAATATGATCGTCCTAAATCGCTTGGCTATGAAGCATTTAATAAAATACTAAGTACTTTTAAAAAGTAATATAATTATAAATGGACATTCACGATAGTAAGGTCGGACTTTATTAATCAACACTTGAGGGGGTAAATATATTTCTTAAATCGTGCTTTTGCACATCCATTACTTTTACTGATCCTGTTCCACATTTTTTCAGATATTGTTTATCATTATGTTTAGTATTACGTAGTAATGTTTGGCTTGTTTGCCTAAATCATTTTTTTACATTTGGCTTACATGTTGTTTTATATTAAATGTTAAGTATGACATACATACATACATCATGTTTGATTGTTTTGTCTAATAAACTGATTATTTATGTTTCAATTTTAATTATTTCATCATTTACAGTAAGTAAATTATTAAGCGCCCAAAATGACCTTAGTTGTCGACGGGCCTTAAAACACCATTCATTCATTCACATTTACTTAAAATTCATAGGAAAGCTGTCTTAACATTAAAGTCATAAATAGCTTTTTTCGGACTTTCCTGCTCAGCAGACAATGAGTCGGTAAATATAATATACCGCCAATAACCTTCTGATTTAATAAAGTCCAAAGCTAAATCTATTGCCTTTAACTCGGCGGAAAAAATAGAAGAATGATCTGGTAGTCGAAATGTTATTACATCGCCATCAGGAACTGCGGCATCAGCTGCCCTTTTTGCCATCCTTAGAACCATCCGTATAAATACGCTCAAAGTTATATTATATATTCTTAATTTCTATATACTTGGATTTAAAAACAATAGGATCTGTGCAGGCCTTTTTATCGGTCGCAAGATCATAAATGAATGATGGACTACTTAGAGTCCAAGGTGGGGCATCTGAAATATCTTGCTTCGCGATGTCGTCAAGATCAATATCAAGCTTTAAGACTTCTGGACCGTAAAGGATACCAAAAGGCGGTATTACCCGTTCCTTCTTTAAAAAAAATCCTGGTATAAAGGGTTGAAAACAACTCTATGAGTGGGATTTGAAGGATTCTACGTAGAGACTTTTGACGGGCGAGGTTCGAAAAGCGCCCAAGGCTAGTCGTAAACCCTGATGGTGAATGGTATCAAGTGTTGCAATGTACGACTTTCGTGCTGAGCCATAAACAATACATGCGTAGTCTAATTTAGATCGTATTAATGACCTGTAAAGTCTCAAGAGGACTTTACGGTCAGCGCCCCAATCCATGTGGGATACAACGCGTAAAAGATTTAATGCTTTCTGGCATTTATTTCTAAGATATTTAATATGAAGAAGAAAGGCAGTTTTGGGTCAAACAATAGACCAAGGAATTTGAATTCAGGCACAACTTCAATACGTGTGCCATCAAGTGTTAAATCTGGATTTAGGTGGTGTTTACGAAGTTGACAAAAGTGCATACATTTGGTCTTGCTTTTAGAGAATTTAAAGCCATTTTCGTTTGACCAATTTTGCAAATTATTCAAAACTTGTTGCAATTGTCTTTCAATTGTATGCATATGTTTTGATCTGTAGCAAATACAGAAATCATCAACATATAGAAAACATTCAACTCCAGGGTTAACAGATTTGATAATGTTAGTAATCTTCACACTAAAAAGTGTAACAGAAAGAATGCATCCCTGGGGAACACCCATTTCCTGTTCATTTGGATCAGACAAAGTATCACCAACACGAACTTTGAACTGACGTTCATCTAAAAAAAGAAGAAATTAAATAAGCAAGGCGACCTCTTATGCCACAATCGTACAGGTCATTCATAATACCATAACTTTGAGCGTATTTATACGGATGGTTCTAAGGATGGCAAAAGGGCAGCTGCTGCCGCAGCTCATGATGGCGATGTAATAACATTTCGACTACCAGATCATTATTCTATTTTTTCCGCCGAGTTGAAGGCAATAGATTTAGCTTTGGACTTTATTAAATCAGAAGGTTATTGCCGGTATATTATATTTACCGACTCATTGTCTGCTATGCAGGCACTTCAGAATGACAACTATTGAAATAATACCCGTAAGTCTTTACTTTAATGTAATAAATAATTGAAAATATCATAACATTCTGATAGAATAATAGATAAATTGTGTAAGCCATGGCACCTAGTCCCCCGAGTTTTTACTCGTATTAGCTGCACTGTTGCAGGGGTCTCATCGGGCGCCATCCGACTCATTGTTGCTAGGTTTTGGCAACTCGCTGTGTAACACTTAAACACTATATTATTCCGAGTGTTGGTGAGCTGATGCACATACGTCAACATTAAAGCATATTCGTTCCAAGTGTCTATTTGACTGGAGGCAAGACCGTCAATATCAAGTGTCTATGAGGTCAAAAGCACATACGTTAACCCTAGCATTATTTTACCCACGTAGTCTATGTGGTCGGAGTAATCGCTGTTTTAAAATCTTTTATGAACTATAGAGGCCAGCGTATGACCCTAACCCTCAGGAAACAGACTGCTTATGTTTATGATTGAAATGTTAAACAAATGGTCACAAAACAATAATGTGTTATGGCTTGTGTCTCATATTTGTCAATTACAATGAGTACTCAGATAAAAAAGAAACACGAAACACTGGGAAGAAACCAACTTGTTTCATAATCGTTTACATTCGTCTCAGTTTCATTCGAAATGGCGTAATTGTTCGGAATGGAATACCTGCTTTAGCATACTCGTCTCGAAATATATCTTATAACTGGCCATCAGTTACACCTAGTGTTCTTCGCTTAGCAGCAGCCTGTGTAAGCATGTTACTAAAGATAGCAAGATGAAATCACATCAAAAAATCAGCCAATGGAAATAGATCAACAAGATGAACAAAATGTTCATTTTCGCATTAGTCCCTTACCCTAACCCTATTTCAATATTTACATGTCTGATCGTTGGCAGTAGATATTATTAGATCACGATTATCTATTATGATATAATAGTATCTATGTTCACCTCCACGGGACGTTGACCCCATCAGACAGGTGGAGAAAAAAAATAATTGGAAACTTGATTGGTTTAACATATGTACAAAATCACAAGGAATCACAAAAAGTCACAGTTATTCGAAAAATGATTGGTTTAAAATATGTACATAATCACACGGAATCACAATGGTCAGTTATTCGAAAATGATTGGTTTGACATATTTACAAAATCACACGGAATCACAAAAAGTCAGTTATTCGGAAAATGATTGGTTTAACATGTACAAAATCACACAGAATCATATAATATCAGTTATTCGAAAATGATTTAAAAATGATTGGTCTAAAAATAAAGAATCACAACGAATCACAAAAAAATCACAGTTATTCCATATATCTAACAGTTCATCTCTTCCTCCAGATACTCTTTTATCCTCGCTTCGCTACTGGCCTGCAGCTCTTCATTTTTCAGTCTATTTTGTAGATAAGTAGAAAAATCGTTCCCACTTTCAACCTCGAAATCACTCGGCCACAGCCGCTCCTCTACGCCATGCATATTGATCCTATCAATCAACACTGTCGACATCCGCTCCGTATCAGCTCGTTAGCACACTATTTGACAAATGCACGTTGGCAGTCATTAAGTCTGTCATTGTGTTTATTTTCCTGGTCCCAGGTTTGTGGAACGGCTCAATCTTCTTTATATCCTCTCCGAGCTCCTCAAATATGTCGATGACTCTGCCAAAAAAGGAAAATATTGTTGACACAAAAATACAAGAGTGCTCTCCAGGATTACCAATATTCCAGGGTAGAATTACTTAATGAATACATAGTTAAGCTAACCGTGTATTCGATCAAAGCTACCGCAACAATACAGTGTTTACAGTTGTATCTATATTCTTGTATTCAATCTTTCTAAATAACTCTTTATATATGTTTATTCATATAAAATGTACATTGCTAGATTTCTAACTGCTGTTACATTTTGTGAAATTATTAATGTTTAAAACATTTGAGACCTAGCACGATGTAGAACATATACTGGCAACATTTGAATTCGCAAATCGGTGTATAATGGACAAACGTTACAAAATGCAACTCATCTTCAATTGAAGATTCACAATACAAACATACACGGTTTTCTCTTTGGATTTTTCATGTATCTACCTTTCTTCAACACTTAAACAACGACCAGATATACTAAATGATACCAGACATGAACGAAACGTGTTAATGTCAATTTTCAAAATGTAAGACTCAACCGTAAATATAGTCTTACAGTTTAAATAATTACATAATGCGTTATTACCATTATACTAAATATGATTATACTGATCAGATAATCTCTGTGCATATTGCTGCAGACATGTGTTGGCATTATTAACAGACTGCTTTTTAATATACGTATATCCAAACCCTTTCATGTATAAACTATTTTCAACTTTTGTTTCCAGTTTACTATGACAAATAATGTCTGGTAATACTTGAGCATTTCGTACCATTATTTGATGTAACTATGATTTGATATATTTAATAAGCGAATCCAATATTTCAACACTCACCTGCAAAAATATACTTAGAGAGTCTACCAATATTACCAACTATTGCATTATTACACAAGTTTAAATAATACTTACTGAGTTGTCTCTTCTAATCGTCTTTTTGGAGTTCTGGCAGGTTTATACACTTCCGTCAATTCAGGGGAACTCGGCCTTGCATCGGCATCAGGCATAGACGCTGTAAACTGTAAAATCGGTTGTGGGCCAAAAACAACCTCGTTGGTTAGACTAGCGAATCCAGACATAAACGCGGTCTGCATTTTTTCTAAACAGTGAGGATGCGGCGTCGTTCTCTCCTCTACGACTCTCGCCACGTCGGCCTCTAATTGCTGGTTTCTCAACTCCAATGTTTTTATGCGCACTTCCATGGCCTCCATCTCTCCTTTCTGGGCTCGCAACTCTTTTTTCATTCCACCCACCTCCTTCGCTACAACGCGTTCGCATTGTTTAACCAAACTTTCCACGAGTTCAACATCGTCCTGCGAACTCATAACTGAAAAGAAAGAAAAAGCTTTATACTTTACATTTCATTGTATGGAATTGCAACTGAACAAAAAAGATGCATGCTGTTTACTGGGTAGATCTCACTAAAAATAGCTTTATGCAGCTTACAGGTTAGAGTATTACCCAAATATATTTAGGTTATACCCAAAGTGGGCCTTACTCGAATTAATAGGGTTACTGTGAGTAAGCCTTACAGGTTAGTGTATTACCCAAATTTATTTGGGTTCTACCCAATACTCTAATTATTAGGGTTACTGTGAGTAAGCCTTACAGGTTAGAGTATTACCCAAACTTATTGGGTTATACCCAATGCTCTAATTATTAGGGTTACTGTGAGTAAGCCTTACAGGTTAGAGTATTACCCAAATTTATTTGGGTTATACCCAATACTCTAATTATTAGGGTTATTGTGAGTAAGCCTTACAGGTTAGAATATTACCCAAATATATTTGGGTTATACAATTAATGAAAGGCCAATTAGGGCATATCAAGGTATTGAAACAATTATAACTAAAATTTGATTACCAAGGTTAATCATGTTGTTATAAAGTATTTCTAAGTGTTGAATCATTTTTCTTGGTAAACAATGGAAATGTTGGTGCCATAAGGTTCATGAGGGCATATACACGACTTGGTGGTGTTTATTCTGAGCCATGGCACCTAAGTTTTCATTGTTTAGAAAGGAGTCAAACTTGTCCCTAAACTATGGTTTTCAAAATAGGTTTCGAGTTGTAACCGTTTCACACCAAGCGTTCGATATGCTGTACTGGCTTGGTTCTGGCTGTTTTCTAAAGGAGTCAATCTGATATCAATAATTTGGTGAATATAATATTGTAATTGAAGGCTCTATCAAGTTCCAAGCTGTATTAGAGCAATTTTGACATTTTCAAGGGCCATGATCCAGTCATGCATGTGTGAACCTTGCTGGTTTTCAAATGGACAGATGCACTCATGAACATTTTTCTACTATATTAGTTTAGTGACAATTTTAAGTATCATAATCAAGTTATTCATGAGCAATTTTGACTGGTTTTAAAAAGGATCCGAGCTCTAATCAACATCTAACTACCATTTAAGTTTAGTGAAGATCCGATGGTAAATGGAAGCTCTGCATTGTGTTCACAAACTATATTATACCAATTGGGATAATATTCAAGGATTATAATCCAGACATAATTAGGTGGGTCTGGCTGAATTTTGAAAGGAAAGGAACTCTCATGGATATCTAACTACTGTATAATGTGTATCGAGATACAATTATAAACTGCAGACAGTTTCATGTTATTTAAGCATTTTTGAAATTTCAAGAGCCATAATCTAGTTTTGCATGGGCTGATCTGATTTGTTTTTCAAAACAACCGACCTCTCAACGATATCTTACTACAGTTTTAGTTTGATTGAGATAAAATCAAAATTAAAAACAGTATGGTGTTTACAAGCTTTATATAGCAATATTAGCAGCATATGCGTCACTTTAGCCCCAAACAAGCGGCGATGACCTAGTTACTATTTATAGTAACTCATTTGCATATAAGCGATATATGACCATGACGCATGCGCGGCGGCCATCTTGGATTTTTATATTTAGAATGACAACATAGGGCTATATTAAGAATGGTTCCGTTGTTTGAATTTTTAGTTACTGATGTATACATAATCGTGCTTTGGCTTACACGAATAGTTTTGAAACACAAAGATGTTTAAAAAGAAAACTGTTTATAAAAATTGTTGTTTTAAATGTAACGAAATCGAATTATGTTATATGTTTTTCTTGGATTTGTGTATTTCGGACGGATACCTCTGTATTTCTTGTTTTGTATTCATAAAGCGTAGCATTTTACATATGGAATAAAGTAAGATCAACTTCGGTATTATATATAAAGTCATTTAGGAATCGTTCAAAAATTCAAAACCGAACTGGACTTGACGATGTTGACTCCATAATGTTGCGAGCTCAAATGACATATTCTACAATGCGCATGTCACGTGATGTGTTCACATACGACCCTGGTGACTATTTCACAATAACCATCAGCTATTTCATCAGAAACGTCAAGTTGTGCACCAGGTGTGTGTGAACTTTTTGTGTTGTTCACGGAGGCGACACTATTTTACGACAGGCTGTCTGAGTAACAAAACATGGCGGCACTATTTTGAACAATAGTCTTTGTTAACTCATCGTTTGTGATCTGTTGATATGCGTTGAGACGGGACTATTTACGACAGACTCTCTGAGTAACAAAAGCGTAGTGGAACTATTTCAAGCAATAGGCTTTGTTTACCCCCGAGATGTCATATTGATTTGCGGTGAGGCGGCACTATTGGAGACGGGCTCTCTGAGTAACAAAACATGGCGGAACTATTTTAAATAATAGGCTTTGTTAATCCATCGTTTGTGATCTGTTGAGACGGGACTATTTACGACAGACTCTCTGAGTAACAAAAGCGTAGTGGACCTATTTCAAACAATAGGCTTTGTTTACCCCCACGAGATGTCATATTGATCTGCGGTGAGGCGGCACTATTGGAGACAGGCTCTCTGAGTAACAAAACATGGCGGAACTATTTCGAATAATAGTCTTTGTTATCCCACCGGATATATGAGCAATGGCTCGGCAAACCTAATAAGGAAGTATATAAATGACTGCTGTTTATCATAGCTCATCATGTTCCATATACAAAACTAGAAGTGTGTGGAAAGGGGCGAAAAGTACATAAAGAACAAGTAAGTCTCTATTAAGATTTTTTTTTTTTTTTATATATAAATAAATGATATGTTGTTATCTGTGTATGTACGTGAGCGTGTGTGTGCGTGCGTGCACGTACGTTCGTGTGTGGATTAAATATGAAAATTGCAGTATCACAATTCATTCTATTAAGTAAGGTCATATAAATGTGTAACACTTGAATGTCGTGTTATGTTAGCACCTCTAGCTGCTGCACACAATGTAAAATCGGTGTAGCCGCAAAGGTTCTCTAACAAATGAGATATTAAACCATTCAAATATCCACACGTTTGTAACCATAACGGACCGTGGTGAACTGATGGCAGCAACGCATGTGCTATTTCATGCAAAAGTGTTGAGACAAATTGCATTTCACCTATATTGCATGTACTTATGTGAATAGAATGAGCTGCATTACTGCTGCAATCAAATTGAGTGTATGCGTAACTTCTGTTAAAATCATGTTCGTGAATAAAAATGCTTAATGTGTTGAAGTTGACATGCCGGGTTCTTAATACTGATTTAAGGCAACCAATTATCTGAAAAGAAAAGAAAAAAAAAAACATCAATGAGAATTTAAAATAATTTACAACATGTGACGCCTGAAAACGAATCCAATGTTTTCCAGAGGTAATAAAGAAAAAAGAAACGCATTTTAGAGTATACAAAATATACAGAAACGTATCTGGGTGGTCCAAAACCTATGATTTTAAACTTTGAAATTACACCTACAAATAACTGCAGTGTCATGTGATCAAACGGTCATACAACGGAAACCGGTGTCTCAAGAAAACACACATGTAAACCACAAACACTGTTTTAAACGCAAGTACATACACGTACACAAGTAAATACACGCCCGTAAGTACATACACGTACGTAAGCACATACACGCACTTTTTAGCTCGACTATTCGAAGAATATGAGAGCTATACTACTCACCCTGGCGTCGGCGTCGGCGTCCACGTCACACTTTGGTTAAGGTTTTGCATGCAAGTTCTTAAATACTACATGTATTGCATTGCAACTTTCTACAACCCTACCAAACTATCACACTAATGTAGATTATCAAGTTAGATAACTCTATCCTGCATTTTATGCAAGTTATGGCCCTTTTTTACTTAGAAATTCTGGTTAAAGTTTTGCGTGCAACTAAAGTAAGAGTCCATATCTCAGTACTTAATTGATGCATTGCATTGGAACTTTCTACAGCACTACCCAACTATCACACCTATGTAGATTATCAAGTTAGATAACTCTATCCTGCATTTTATGCAAGTTATGGCCCTTTCTTTACTTAGAAATTCTGGTTAAAGTTTTGCGTGCAACTAAATTAAGAGTACATATCTCAGTATTTACTTGATGCATTGCATTGAAACTTTCTACAACCCTACCCAACTATCACACCTGTGTAGATTATCATCTAAGATAACTCTATCCTGCATTTTATGCAAGTTATGGCCCTTTTTTTACTTAGAAATTCTGGTTAAAGTTTTGCATGCAACTAAATTAAGAGTCCATATCTCAGTATATACTTGATGCATTGCATTGAACCTTTCTACAACCCTACCCAACTATTACACCTATGTAGATTAACAAGTTAGATAACTCTATCCTGCATTTAAGGCAAGTTATGGCACCTTTTTTTTTACTTAGAAATAATTCTTGTTAAAGTTTTGCGTGCAACTAGATTAAGAGTCCATATCTCAGTATTTACTTGATGCATTGCATTGAAACTTTCTACAACCCTACCCAAGTATTACACCTGTGTAGATTATCAAGTATGATAACTCTATTCTGCAAGTTATGGCCCTTTTTTTACTTAGAAATACTGGTTAAAGTTTTGCGTGCAACTAAATTAAGAGTCCACGTCTCAGTATATACTTGATGCATTGCATTTAACCTTTATACAACCCTACCCAACTATCACACCTATGTAGATTATCAAGTTAGATAACTCTATCCTGCATTTTATGCAAGTTATGGCCCTTTTTTTACTTAGAAATTCTGGTTAAAGTTTTGCGTGCAACTAAATTAAGAGTCCATATCTCAGTATTTACTTGATGCATTGCATTGAACCTTTATACAACCCTACCCAACTATCACACCTGTGTAGATTATCATCTAAGATAACTCTATCCTGCATTTTATGCAAGTTATGGCCCTTTTTTTACTTAGAAATTCTGGTTAAAGTTTTGCGTGCAACTAAATTAAGAGTCCATATCTCAGTATTTACTTGATGCATTGCATTGAAACTTTCTACAACCCTACCCAACTATCACACCTGTGTAGATTATCATCTAAGATAACTCTATCCTGCATTTTATGCAAGTTATGGCCCTTTTTTTACTTAGAAATTCTGGTTAAAGTTTTGCATGCAACTAAATTAAGAGTCCATATCTCAGTATATACTTGATGCATTGCATTGAACCTTTATACAACCCTACCCAACTATTACACCTATGTAGATTATCAAGTTAGATAACTCTATCCTGCATTTTATGCAAGTTATGGCCTTTTTGGACTTATAAATTCTGGTTAAAGTTCTGCATGCAACTACATAAAGAGACCATCTCTTAGTAACTACTTGATGCATTGCATTGAAACTTTATACAGCCCTTACCAACCATCACATCTATGTAAACAATCAAGTATGATTACTCTATCCAGCATTTTATGCAAGTTATGGACCTTTTTGGACTTAGACATTCTGGTTAAAGTTTTGCAACTACATTTAGAGTGTAATCTCAGTAACAACTTGAAAAATTGTATTGAAACTTTATACAACCTATCCCAATTGCACAACTATAAACACAACCAATTAAGATAACTCGATCCTGTATATGGTGCAAATTGTTGCCCTTTTTTCACTTAGAAATTATGGTTAAAGGTTTGCGTGCAACTACATTAAGAGTCCATATCTTAGTAACTACTTGATGCATTCCATTGAAAGGTTATACAACCCTATCTACCCATCACACCTATGAAAATAATCATGTTAAATAACACTATCCTGCATATAATGCAAATTAACACCCACTAAGAAATTGTGTTTAATGTTTTGCATGCAACTACATTAGAGTCCATTATCTCAGTAACTTAAATAAGCGGTGGAATAGTCGAGCGCGCTGTCCTCCGACAGCTCTTGTTTATATATATAAATAAATGATATGTTGTTATCTGTGTATGTACGTGCACGTACGTTCGTGTGTGGATTAAATATGAAAATTGCAGTATCACAATTCATTCTATTAAGTTAGGTCATATAAATGTGTAACACTTGAATGTCGTGTTATGTTAGCACCTCTAGCTGCTGCACACAATGTAAAATCGGTGTAGCCGCAAAGGTTCTCTAACAAATGAGATATTAAACCATTCAAATATCCACACGTTTGTAACCATAACGGACCGTGGTGAACTGATGGCAGCAACGCATGTGCTATTTCATGCAAAAGTGTTGAGACAAATTGCATTTCACCTATATTGCATGTACTTATGTGAATAGAATGAGCTGCATTACTGCTGCAATCAAATTGAGTGTATGCGTAACTTCTGTTAAAATCATGTTCGTGAATAAAAATGCTTAATGTGTTGAAGTTGACATGCCGGGTTGTAATACTGATTTAAGGCAACCAATTATCTGAAAAGAAAAGAAAAAAAAAACATCAATGAGAATTTAAAATAATTTACAACATGTGACGCCTGAAAACGAATCCAATGTTTTCCAGAGGTAATAAAGAAAAAAGAAACGCATTTTAGAGTATACAAAATATACAGAAACGTATCTGGGTGGTCCAAAACCTATGATTTTAAACTTTGAAATTACACCTACAAATAACTGCAGTGTCATGTGATCAAACGGTCATACAACGGAAACCGGTGTCTCAAGAAAACACACATGTAAACCACAAACACTGTTTTAAACGCAAGTACATACACGCACGTACATACACGTACACAAGTAAATACACGCCCGTAAGTACATACACGTACGTATACGTAAGCACATACACGCACGTATACGTAAGCACATACACGCACGTAAATACATACACGCACGCAAGTACATACACGTACGTACATACACGTGCACACCCGTACGTACGCGCCACGACGACTCGAGAAAACACGCATGTAAACCACAAATGCTGTTATAAACGCAAGTACATACACGCACGTACATACACGTACACAAGTACATATACGCCCGTAAGTACATACACGTACGTACATACACATGTACACCCGTACGTACGCGCCACGACGACTCGAGAAAACACGCATGTAAACCACAAACGCTTTTTTAAACGCAAGTACATACACGCACGTACATACACGCACGTACATACAAACAAGAACATACATGCACGTACAGGCACACACAAATATACACGCAAGTACACGCACGTTCATACACGTACACACACGCATGTGCATGCACGCCCACATTCACGCACACGTACGTAATTACATGCATGTACACACAAGTACGCACGTAATAGAGTGTTTAACATTCAGATGCATATTGGCTTCCAGGTAAAAAACACTCACGCTCGTACAATTGGTCGCACACATTAATACTCAACAGTTAATTTCATTATAAAACACAACATATATATTAAACTTACCACGTGTGTTATTCGTAGAGCGCGGTCCAAGCTGACATCATCTGAAGGGCTGTCTGTTCTGAAGTTGTCCCTCTTCATGAATGCCACTTGGACCATCTGGGTGCTAGGTATAGTCTGGGTGAATCTATATGTAACCTCCGCCGTTCTGTATCCACTAGCAATAACCTGGATGTTTGAGTCACCTAACAAATATAGATATGCAGATTTGTTTCCAGGGGTCAACTAACAAGAATTGTTCGTAAAAACAACATGTTCGTAAAACAACATGTTGGACTATCCGGTACTTAAATACTATAGTAAAGTAACATAATTTAATTAAATTAATGTGTACATGTCTTAAAAACAACAAGAAAAAAGAACACCAACCAAACACGAACAAACAGAAGGGTACAAACACTTACCCAATAATTTGGTTCCAGATCCTGTAGATCTTAAAAACGTAATAACGTCATTCAGGTTCAACAGTAGAGCGAATATGTTATTTACTAACATATTTAAAATAACAGTGAAACAATTCATATTTTTTTTTGTTGTTGTTGCTGTTCTTTTAAATTCTAAAAAATATAACGTCTTGTCACAGCAAGTCTTGACATGTAACTGATCAAGTTCGAACATGAGGCCAGTACACCCGGGTACAAGAGGGGTATTCAAAAAGTATTTTGATAATACCAAATGTGTTAAAAGAGTTACTTCAAAATGCGTGGTCTAAAGTTCAGAATCGGGAGCAGGAGGTCACGGAATCGATACCCGACAGGGTCATACCACATTCTTTTTAAAAATGGTAGTAATGACTGTACTCCTAAGTGCTCAGGATTAAGGGGTTAGCATCGCGAATGACTGCCTGATGTCAGGTTAAAAAGAACCAGAAGTACATGTAATTTACCCAGGAAACACTGATATATAAATGAGGAAATGTTGAAAACGGTAAAAAAAAAACAAGCAACCACGCGTTTTTATCAGCACCTTAGGATTAGTATCGCGAAAGACTAACTGGTGACAGTATAAATGGACTATTATTACTGATTACTTAACCTAGGAAACACTGATATATAAATAAAGAAATGTTGAAAATGGCATAAAACACCAAACAACCAACCACGCATTTTATCAACACGTTGGGATTATCATCGCGAATGACTGCCTGATGTCAGGATAAAAGAACCAGTAATACTAGTAACTTAACCTAGGAAACACTGATATATAAATGACGAAATGTTGAAAACGACATAAAACACAAAACAACCATACACGTGTTTTTATCAACACCATAGGATTAGTATCGCGAAAGACTAACTGGTGGCAGTATAAAGGGACTAGTATTACTGATTACTTAACCTAGGAAACATTGATATATAAATAAAGAAATGTTGAAAATGTCATAAAACACCAAACAACCAACCACGCATTTTATCAACACGTTGGGATTATCATCGCGAATGACTGCCTGATTTCAGGATAAAAGAACCAGTAATACTAGTAACTTAACCTAGGAAACACTGATATATAAATGAAGAAATGTTGAAAACGACATAAAACACAAAACAACCAACCACACGTTTTTATCAACACCATAGGATTAGCATTGCGAATGACTGTCTGATGTCAGAATAAAAGAACCAGTAATACTAGTACTTACATAGGAAACAACGTGATATATAACTGGAAATTGTTGAAAACGGTGATAAACACCCAACAACCAACCACTCGTTTGTATCAACATATTAGAATTAGCATCGTGAATGACTGCCTGATGTCAGATATCCCCGGAATACGTCCCCTTGTTGGGCTCCGTGGCGGGTGAAGGACACCACCGATGAAATTATCAAAACTGACATGGCCAACCCAAAAAAAGCCAAGCGTACCCTATCTGATGTTTCGGATGATTCCGGTGACGAAAGTCACCGTTTCAATTCTTCTACTTTCCCCATTTTTTAGATCACCTTAGCCGAAGGCTGAAGGTGAGCTATTCTGATCACTTTTTGTCCGTCGTCCGTCGTCCGTCGTCCGTCCGGTGTTAACTTTTAGCTATAAACATCAACTCCTCCCAAACTCCAAGGACAATTTTCGTGAAACATCACAGGACTGTTCCTCTGGTTGGCCTCTTTCAAAGTTGTTCAAAGATTTAAATTCCATTGAGAACTTTGGTTGCTGCGGCATCAGAAAGGGGACAAAATGTCCAAACTTTGAAAATCTTCTCCTCCGAATCTGCCTGTCAGATTCAAATATAATTTGGTAGAAATGTTCCTTGGGTGACCCTCTATAAAAATTGTTCAAGCCATACTGATTGGTCGAAAAACATGGCAGTCAGGCGGCATCAAAAAAGGGGCAAAATGACAATACTTTAATAAAGTATCCTTATAAAAGTGCTTGTCTGATTTAAAGATAGTTTTGTAGAAATGTTCTTTCATTGATCATCTACATACTTTGTCAAGCCATATTGATTTGTTGAAAGGCATAGCAACCAAGCAGCATCAGAAAAGGAGTAAAATTAACTTTTTGCTTCAAATGACATATGGTTATTAGATTGATGGTCTAAGGGAGGTAACACTTGGCAGAGTATTATGCAAGGGCAATCTCCTTCGCAGAGTTGTCGTTCCTTACACTCACCATACACTATCAATCAGGTGATCGATTTAATGTCCAAACTTTAAAAATCTTCTCCTCCGAATCTGCCTGTCAGATTCAAATATAATTTGGTAGAAATGTTCCTTGGGTGACCCTCTATAAAATGTGTTCAAGCCATACTGATTGGTCGAAAAACATGGCAGTCAGGCGGCATCAGAAAAGGGGCAAAATGACAAAATTTGAAAATTCCATTTTTTATGAAAGTGTTTGTCTGATTTTAAGAAAATATAATACGAATCATACTGTAATGATCCTCTATTTAATTTATTTAAGCCGTTTTGATTGGTTACACAATCATATCAACCAGGCGTCGTCACAAAAAGGGTAAATTGAACTTTTAGCTACAAATGACAACCAACTCCTACCATTCCAATAGACCAATTTCCACAAAACATCACAAGAATGTTCCTTTGGTGGTCCTCTTTCAAAATTGTTCAAAGATTTAAATTCCATTGATAACTTTGGTTGCTGCGGCATCAGAAAGTGAGAAAAATACCCAAATTTTAAAATCCTTTTCCTCCATAATCTACTTGTGCGATTGCAAGATAATTTGGTAGAAATGTTCCTTAAGTGACCCTCTAAATAAACTGTTGAAGCCATATTGATTTCGTTGAAAAACAGGGCAACAAGGCGGCATCAGGAAAGGTGCAAAATGACAAAAACTTTATAATTCCATTCTTATTAAAGTTCTTGTTAGATTTCAAGATATAAATGGCCTTTACTGATAAGCTGTTTCTTGAGAAGTGTCCACTCCTTTGCAGTTTCATTTGCATTCCCTGATAAAATTTTCCAAGATATTTGCAGTTAAATATTTGCTACTAATTTACTATCAATTAGGTGATCGATTTAGGGCCATCTTGGCCCTCTTGTTTAATTATTAAATCTACAGATGAACATAAAACCATTACAACGCTCTCTCCAGTTGTGATTGAGAAACAATTATCATCTATTATTGGAACTCCAAAATCAGTCAAAAGTTTAAAAGACGGTACTTTACTTGTTGAAATTTCCTCAAAAACTCAATCTGAAAATCTCTTAAATAAAAAAGTATTTTTTGAAGTACCTGTCAACATATATGCTCACCCTTTCCTAAATTCATCAAAGGGTGTCATAAGATGCAGGGAACTTGCAAATTGTAAAACAACTGAAGAAATAACTGAAAATTTAAAATGTCAAGGCGTTACAGATGTGAAACGTATCAAATTGTACAGAGATGGGTCTGAAATATTGACCAACACTTACATTTTTACTTTTGATACGCCAAATTTACCAAAAGAAATCAAAATTGGTTACCAAATAGTCAAGGTTGATTGTTACGTACCCAATCCCTTGCGCTGTTATCGGTGTCAAAAGTTCGGTCACCACGAGAGTAAATGTAATGGTTCCTATGTCTGTAGTAATTGTACTTTTGTTGGAAATGATCACCAGTTGTCTACCTGTACTAATACTGTTAAATGTGCGAACTGTGGCCTGAATCATGCTGCAAGTTCGAAGGAATGTTCTTTTTGGCTTACACAGAAAGAAATACTTAATGTTAAGTATAAACAAAATGTTAGTTTTGTGGAGGCCAAGAGGATTGTTGCTCAACAACAAGACATTGCAGCTAGATTTAATGGTGACAACAGTTTCGCATCTAAAACTAGACCAACTGCTATCAGGCCTGTAGTCAATACACCGCCACCCTCACAAGAATGTACTACATGCCATCGCCTTTTGAAGGTTCTATCTCAAAAATTTCCCGACATTAGTTTACAGTTAAAAGCAATTATGTCAAATGAACAGCCCTCTACTTCTGCCCATTCTTCATTACCATCAATTAACAAAGAAACCTCTGGCAGTGCTGCATCATCTTCGAAAGAA
The DNA here is from genome assembly GCA_031761405.1 of Serripes groenlandicus. Lineage (NCBI taxonomy): Eukaryota > Metazoa > Mollusca > Bivalvia > Cardiida > Cardiidae > Serripes > Serripes groenlandicus. Next base: position 53,257,232 of record JASEVX010000014.1, on the reverse strand, counting down.
AATGAGTTTTCTTCTAAACAAATTGAGTCTTCTTCGAAGGAAATTGAGTCTTCTAAAGAAATTAAATCATCTTCTTCTGGAGAAATTGAGTCTTCTCCTAGAGAAGTTGAGTCTTCTCCTAAAGAAGTTGAGTCCTCTTCCAAAGAAATTGATTCTTCAAAAGGAAAGGAATCTTCTAAAGCTATAAAAAATAATTCAAAACATACAAGTAAATCACCTGATATGAAAAAATCTTCAATTATTTCACTTAAACCAAACCAACAAAACAAACCTAAGTCAAAATCACACTCAAAGCCCGATTCTGAAGGCTTTGAGAAACAAAGACCTAGAAAAATTAAGGTCCAATTAGATAGAGCTAGTGACTCTCAACCTAAAATTACTAATCGTTATGAGAAATTGGATGACATGGAGACACAGGAAACTGAGTCTCCTAGTCCATGGTCGGATCTGAAAGATGACTGGAATCATAATATTGATTCCTGGCAGACTTCAGTAGCTGAAATCAAAATATGTGAACCTGTATTCCAAGCACTTCCGAAATGAATTCCATAATCCAGTGGAACTGTCGTGGATTTAAAGCCAATTCTGAGGAATTGTCTCTTCTAGTTAATGAAAAGAAACCAGTAGCTATATGCTTACAAGAAACATTTTTAAAAGATAATGATAGTCTTTCTCTTAAATATCATTCATGTTATCATAAAACATCTGATGCAAGTGCTCGAGCTTGTGGTGGGGTAGCAATAGTTGTTAACAACTCTGTTCCCCATAGCTTATTCTCACTTACTACAACTCTGCAGGCAACTGCGGTAAGAATTTCATTGAGCAAAACAATTACCCTATGTTCTTTGTATCTTCCGCCAAGTCAGCCTCTTGATACAGACAAGCTCGTTGAACTTGTCAATCAGCTTCCAACACCTTTTATGATAGTTGGTGACTTCAATTCACACAATACGTTGTGGGGATGTAGAGACACCAATAAAAAAGGCCAACTATTAGAAGATTTTATTTTTAAACATGACCTTTGTATTTTGGATAATAAATCTCACACATATCTGCATCCTGCTACTGGTTCTTACTCATCTCTTGATCTTTCTATTTGTAGTCCTGATATATTTGTTGACTTTAAGTGGAAGGTGGAAGACGACCTTCATGGAAGTGATCATTTCCCTATAATTATCACTGAAACTGGGCCATCTGTCCTGGGGCGTCCGAGACGATGGAGGCTCCACAAAGCGAACTGGAATTTATTCCAGATGCGATGTGAACATTCCATTAATCCGGATGCTTTCTTAGAATGTGATGATCCTACACAACTATTTACTTCTTTAATGTATCAGGCTGCTAAAGAGGCAATTCCCCAAACTTCGACAAATCCAAAGCACCCTCGCAAACCTTGGTTTGATGAGGATTGCAAAAAGGCTATAGGAACACGCAAATCGGCTCTAAGGGAGTTTAACCTGAGGCCAACCCATCAAAATCATGTATACTTTAAAATAGCTAGAGCAAAAGCTCGTAAAACAATTAAGCACAGTAAACTTGCGTCTTGAAGACAGTATGTATCTAGATTAAATTCTAGATCATCTGTCAAAAAGACATGGGACATGATAAGGAAAATAAAAGGAAAGAGCAGTTCGCTTAGTGTGAATCATCTGAGCACCTCAGACGGTATCACCACCTCAAAGAAGGATATTGCCAATACGTTGGCAGATTCCTTTGCACAAAAGTCGTCCTCTTCAAACTATTCTCCAAAGTTTCAAAAATTTCAAAAGCAAAAGGAGAAACGGAAAATTAACTTTAAATCGAAAAATAAAGAGGCCTACAATAAAGCTTTTACGTTAAAAGAATTAAAATCGGCTCTCAAGAAGTGCCATGATACCGCTGCGGGTTCAGATGATATACACTATCAACTGATTAAACATTTACCTTTCCGATCCCTTTCTTGTTTACTTGACGTCTATAATCAGATTTGGCGAACGGGAAATCTCCCGAGATCTTGGAACGAGGCCATCGTTATTCCAATTCCCAAGCCTGGTAAAGATACAACTAATCCTGGGAATTATCGTCCTATAGCCTTAACTAGCTGTATATGTAAAACCATGGAAAGAATGGTGAACGACAAACTTGTTTGGTTTCTCGAAAAGAACAAACTTATTACTACTTTCCAGTCTGGTTTTCGTAAACATAGAAGCACAGTGGATCATTTGATCCGTTTTGAAACTTTTATCAGAGAAGCATTCATTAAAAAGGAGCACGTTGTCTCCGTCTTCTTTGACTTAGAAAGTGCATATGACACTACCTGGAAATATGGTATTATGAATGACCTCTATGATTTTGGCATAAGAGGTCGCCTTGCTTATTTAATTTCTGCTTTTTTAGATGAACGTCAGTTCAAAGTTCGTGTTGGTGATACTTTGTCTGATCCACATGAACAGGAAATGGGTGTTCCCCAGGGATGCATTCTTTCTGTTACACTTTTTAGTGTGAAGATTAATAACATTATCAAATCTGTTAACCCTGGAGTTGAATGTTTTCTATATGTTGATGATTTCTGTATTTGCTACAGATCAAAACATATGCATACAATTGAAAGACAATTGCAACAAGTTTTGAATAATTTGCAAAAATGGTCAAACGAAAATGGCTTTAAATTCTCTAAAAGCAAGACCAAATGTATGCACTTTTGTCAACTTCGTAAACACCACCTAAATCCAGATTTAACACTAGATGGCACTCGTATTGAAGTTATGCCTGAATTCAAATTCCTTGGTCTATTGTTTGACCCAAAACTGACTTTTCTTCTTCATATTAAATATCTTAGAAATAAATGCCAGAAAGCATTAAATCTTTTACGCGTTGTATCCCACATGGATTGGGGCGCTGACCTTAAAGTCCTCTTAAGACTTTACAGGTCATTAATACGATCTAAATTAGACTACGCATGTATTGTTTATGGCTCAGCACGAAAGTCATACATTGCAACACTTGCTACAATTCACCATCAGGGTTTACGGCTAGCCTTGGGCGCTTTTCGAACATCGCCTGTCAAAAGTCTCTACGTAGAAGCCAATGAACCATCGTTAAATTTACGCCGAAAAAAACTAGCTATGCAGTATTTTTTAAAACTTAAGTCTAATACTTCAAATCCCACTCATAGAGTTGTTTTCAACCCTTTATACAAGGAATTATTTTTAAAGAAGGAACGGGTAATACCGCCTTTTGGTATCTGTTACGGTCCAGAAGTCGCAAGGCTTGATGTTGATCTTGAGGACATCGCGAGGCAGGAGATTTCAGATTCTCCACCTTGGACTCTAGATAGTCCATCCTTCATTTATGATCTTGCGACCGATAAAAAGGCTTGCACAGATCCTATTGTTTTTAAATCCAAGTATATTGAAATTAAAAATACATATTATAACTTTGAGCGTATTTATACCGATGGTTCTAAGGATGGCAAAAGGGCAGCTGCTGCCGCAGTTCCTGATGGCGATGTAATAACATTTCGACTACCAGATAATTCTTCTATTTTTTCCGCCGAGTTAAAGGCAATAGATTTAGCTTTGGACTTTATTAAATCAGAAGGTTATTGGCGGTACATTATATTTACTGACTCATTGTCTGCTATGCAGGCACTTCAGAATGAGAAAATTAACAATCCTCTTGTTGTTAATCTCCTGTCTAAACTATCATATATATGTGCTACATCAAATGTAGTGTGTTTTGCTGGATCCCCAGTCATATGGGCATTCGTGGTAATGAACAAGCTGACTTGGCAGCAAAATCTGCTCTTTCACAAGATATCTTGCCATTTAAAATACCTCATTTTGATTTTAAACCTTTAATAAAAGTTTTACTATACGATGATTGGCAAAGTGATTGGAATGAGCAAGTGAATAATAAACTCCACTCAATCAAGCCAGTACTTGGTGAGTGGCTGCAAGCTTTACGATCCTTTCGCCGAGAAGAAATTGTTCTTGCTCGTTTACGCATTGGACACACATGGTTAACTCATGCATACTTACTGAAAGGTGAGGAAGCACTTCAATGTATTCCATGTTATACACAACTTTCAGTACAACACATTCTTCTGGAATGTGCTGATTTCGCCCCAATACGTGATAGATTTTTCAAGGCTCAAAGTATGCGTCAGCTCTTTGAGTCTGTCAACCCGGAACTTTTATTTGATTTCCTTAGGGAAATTAATATTTTTAATAAGATATGATTATTTCTTAAATCGTGCTTTTGCACATGCATTACTTTTACAGATCATGTTCCACATTTCCTTAGATATTATTTATCTTTATGTTAAGTATTACATAGTAAAGTTGGGCTTGTTTGCCTATATCTTATTTTACATTGGCTTACATGTTATTTTATAAATTTTTTAGGTATCGCATACATCATGTTTGATTATTTCACCACTGACATTAAGTAAATTATTAAGCGCCCAAAATGACCTTAGTTGTCGACGGGCCTTAAAACACCATTCATTCATTCATTCATTCAGATTTACCATCATGTATTGATGCAACAAATGCTTTAATATCTTCCCCAACAGGCATTGTTGAAATGTTTACCATTATCTTTTGGGCTTGGAGTGACCAGAATATCTGCCTGCAAACATTTCCTGTTCCATAGACACTCTTTTTAATTTCCCCGTTGAACGACTCAAAACTAAAACAAGACCAAGCCCAAATAGGACCCCATTTTCTTACACAATCACACAAGTGAAGTAAGTTGAGTCCAACAACACTAGCAGCACACAGCCTGTCAGAGGTTTTTACAAAACTATTCAATAATATTTCAGCTCTCTGCAAGTTAACTTCTGTGATACCTTCCCCAAGAAGAATATATGTAGCTTCCACAACTGTGCTAAAATGTTTAAAGTACTTATTTGGCAATTTTCCAGACAAACAGGGAAGAGCGTAGAACAGTAACCAAGATCGAAGTTCAGAAGCCCTCCAGTGGTGCATTGTATTTGACAGCTTGCGTGGCAACCTCTTGATGAGGTATGGAGGAGTGATTGACTTCATAATCTTATCCACTTCTTTAATTTGGTTCCCAGTATAGTATGCCTGATTGGCTGATTTATTATCGAACCATAGTGTCAAAAACGTTTTTGTGATGCCTAAAAGCAATCCATGCATATAATCTATGACAACGTTATTATTGAGTGTAAAATGCGGAAGGTAATTCAACACACTTTCTCCTGTAAAACCATTGACCCTTTTCTTTTATCTCTGCGCTGTTTTTCCATCTCTAGATATTTCTTCGGCATTCCTGAGAACAAGAGGTTCACTTGACCACTTTTCCTTGGTGCATGCAGTAGACACAAGACAATTCACCATTGTGTTGTGTCATATGTAGAACTGCTGATCTGGCTTGCAAGCCCATGGTCACTACAAGTAGAATGGCCCTGCATACAATTTCTGTTGTTTTCAAATTAAACCGTAATCCAACAGAATAGATCAACCGAATGTCTTCCACAAGTGGTTTAAGGAAGAGTGTCATATTGGGCTTCCCAATTCCCTGCCAGATTCCCCAAAGCACCTTATTATCCCCTCGGTTACGAAGTAAGAGAGAAAGGGATATAGTAACGGGACCGTCCGTATGTATGTATGTGTGTCCTTCCGTAACAAACCTTGTCATCACTCTACACTAACCATTTCTTGACAGATCTTAACCAAACTTGGTATAAAGTAAGTATATGGTAACATCTTGAAGCCTATTGATTTTCAAGGGCATAGGTCAAAGGTCAAGCCCAAAATTGGACTTGCAATATTTTCAGCTGTGGCAACCTTGTCACCACTCTACACTGACCATTACGTGACGGATTTTAACAAAACTTGGTATAAAGTTACTTGATGATAATATCTTGAAGCCTATTGATTTTCAAGGTCATAGGTCAAAGGTCAAGCTCAAAATTGGACTTACAATATTTTCAGCTGTGACAGCCTTGTCACCACTCTACACTGACCATTCCTTGACCGATCTTTATAAAACTTATTATACAGTTAGTTTATGATAATATTTTAAGCCTATTGATTTTCAAGGTCATAGGTCAAAGGTCAAGCCCAAAATTGCACTTACACCATTTTCAGCTGTGGCAACCTTGTCACCACTCTACACTGACCATTACTTGACAGATTTTAACCAAACTTGGTATACAGTTACTTTATGATAATATCTTGAAGCCTATTCATTTTCAAGGTCATAGGTCAAAGGTCAAACTCAAAATTGGACTTACAATATTTTCAGCTGTGGCAGCCTGGTCACAACTCTACACTGACCATTCATTGACCGATCTTAATAAAACTTATTATACAGTTAGTTTATGATATGTCTTGAAGTCTATTGGTTTTCAAGGTCATAGGTCAAAGGTCATGCCCAAAATTGAACTTGATTGAACTTACAATATATCTCAGCTGTGGCAACCTTGTCACCACTCTACACTGACCATTCCTTGACAGATCTTATCCAAACTTGGCATACAGTTAGTTTGTGACAATATTTTGAAGCCTATTGATTCAAGGTCATAGGTCAAAGATCGAAGTCAAAAATTGGATTTAATATTTAGATCACAAGAGAACTCAATGTGATGATTGAAAACCGAGGGGATGCATCCGCTTTGCGGTGCCCTTGTTTTTATTACGAAACCTGTCATTTCTTTGAAAAACCTATTGCTTCAATACAAGAAATCCGATAAAGAAGCCTAATATTTTGGTAAATTAGTAAACACATGTTTAATTATAAAGGTTAACTAATATTTTTCATATTTATTGGGTAATTTGATGCCAACTTCGCTTAATATATCAACTATTAGCCAAATGTCGGAAGGTCATTAGCAAAACAACATATCGGTCCGTGTAGCGGATTTAATAATTGTGTTTATTGTAAGTTGCCTTGTCAATTTCCAGGAACCTTTAGTGCAATAATGACATTGGAAACCAGCATGGCATCCCGGGTTCGATCCTCAGTCGCGGCACGACGTGATGGTGGAGTGCCCTTAGGCAACGCATATTTTCCAGCCTAGTACTGGTTTAATTACCCAGGGATCATGAATAAGTGAACTGTCGCCGTGATATAACTGAAATAATGTTGAAAGCGGCGTAACACTCAAATAAATCAAAGAAAGACTGAACATATTGTTTCACATAAAATAATTAATTAATTTTAATATCAACATTTACATTTTTACAGAAATTGTGTATAGTTAAACAATGTTTTTTTCATATAATAACACACAGCTTATATGAACTCTATTCTGAGTTTGTTTTTATATTTTACTGTCAAATTGCTTTTAAATTATTATAGTGGTTCCAACTTAGACTACCATTTATATAATTTGAGTCGTCTTACTCATCTAATGAAGATCTTTTTATTTGGTAGCAGTCTGCGTGGAATATTCATCAAGAAATATTCTGGGGCTAGCCAACTTCTATGAAAGGCAACAAGTTCGTTTTTATACGACCGTTTTTTAAAAACGGTCCGTATTATGGTATGGTCATGTCCCTCCGTCCGTCCCTCCGTCCGTCCGTTCGGGTTTTCCGCACTTTTTTCTTACATACTTTGAGCTATTGAGCTGAAATTTTGTATAAGGCTTTGTAGTGATGTGTCACAGATCAAGTTCATATTTCCTGGGATTTCGTCAATTTTTGAATGAGTTATGCCCCTTTTTGGACTTAGAATATTTGTTAGAATATTTGTTTTCCGCACTTTTTTTCTACATGCTTTGATCTATTGAGCTGAAATTATGTATATGGCTTTGTAATCATGAGTTACAGATCAAGTTCACATTTACTCGGATTTCGTCAATTTTTGAATGAGTTATGCCCCTTTTTGGATATAAATATTGGTTTTCCGCACTTTTTTCTTACATACTTTGAGCTATTGACCTGAAATTGTGTATTAGGCTTTGTAGTGATATGTCACAGATCAAGTTCATATTTCCTGGGATTTCGTCAATTTTTGAATGAGTTATGCCCCTTTTTGGACTTAGAATATTTGTTAGAAAGAATATTTGTTAGAATATTTGTTTTCCGCACTTTTTTTCTACATGCTTTGATCTATTGAGCTGAAATTATGTATATGGCTTTGTAATCATGAGTTAAAGATCAAGTTCACATTTCCTCGGATTTCGTCAATTTTTGAATGAGTTATGCCCCTTTTTGGACTTAGAATATTGGTTTTCCGCACTTTTTTCTTACATACTTTGAGCTATTGACCTGAAATTGTGTATTAGGCTTTGTAGTGATATGTCACAGATCAAGTTCATATTTCCTGGGATTTCGTCAATTCTTGAATGAGTTATGCCCCTTTTTGGACTTAGAATATTTGTTTTCCGCACTTTTCTTCTACATGCTTTGATGTATTGAGCTGAAATTATGTATATGGCTTTGTAATCAAGTGTCACAGATCAAGTTCACATTTCCTCAGATTTCGTCAATTTTTGAATGAGTTATGCCCCTTTTTGGACTTAGAATATTTGTCAATTTCTGCATGAGTTATGCATTTTTCATAGTTTCCCATTATTCTTTAACAACTTATTCCTGAACGACTTTATTAACTTTTTACAAACAAACAATATATCAAAACAAAGAGGAAACTTACAAAGAAGTTCCTGACGGGCGTATTATGTACCGTTTGCGGTACTCTTGTTAAGCTTATTCCAGAAGTCCTCATTTAATCGTACACGCACAATTAAAAAGTTACTTTCACCAGCCCAAATCAGCAAATCGCACCATGTTTTCTTCAAAACGCCTAATTGAGTTTGTATTTGGTAGTAGTATGTGTGATTCTCTCGAAGCGTATGACGTCCATTCTTTTTTTGAATACAGAAACTTTTTAATTGTGCATTGCTAAGACCTGTTTCATAATCGTGAACCAATTTTCCTTTCAATACACTTGGACATTTAATTTCAAGTAATCCATGATCTTCAGCCTCTGATGGATCATACACAAGACCCGATTCGGGACATTCTGGACTGACCCAGAATCCTGTGTTTTTTTTACAGTACATCCAGCAGCAGATTGAACCATTCCGTAGTCGTCGAAAGCCTTATTTTCATTCTCCTTGCCATACTCCATGGCTTTAGTTGAAACAGACTTATACCACTTAGCAATCGATTTGCTTTCCGAAGCAGTCACTTTTACCCTTCTCTCTGAAAACCACTCTGAAGTATTTTGCTCATATTTTTTTTTTTCAGATTCTATTTCTTGAACAGAAAGACTTTCTGTTAATAACGTTTTCATTTAAGATATTGAGTTCGGAATCCTCAAGTTCGTAATCATCATAGGGCCTCACTAATAGTGAATCCCACATAGTTTGTGTTTCACTGGTTTGTGTACAGTTAAGAAAGTCATTCAATGTCTCTGCTTCAGTACGACTTGTAAATGATGGGGTTGGATCATATGAAATAATGTCGTCGGCACGTTTCTTTTTCAAACTTAAATATGACGCATCTGCCACATTTTGCGGATTCCTTTTTAGCTCACCTATGCACGAAGTTATAGGAGCTTGTTAACACTCTACGGGCTACAATTTGCATCCAATCTTCATGAAAGTTTATCAGAACGTTCATCTCCATAAAATCTTGGACAAGTTCGAAACTGGGCCATATGAGGTCAAAAACTAGGTCACTAGGTCGAATTGAAGGGAAATCTTGTTAACACTCTGGAGGCCACATTTTCAACTTGACCATGTTGAAACTTTATCATAATGTTTGTCTTGATGATATGTAGGTCAAGTTCGAACATGGGTCACATCGGGTCAAAAAGTAGGTCACTAGGTCAAATTGAAGGAAAATCTTGTTAACACCCCAGAGGCTGCAATTTTTGCTTCAGCAGTTTGAAATTTTGTCAAAATGTTTGTCTTAAAAATATCTAGGTCAAGTTCGAATATGGGTTATGCCGGGTCAAAAACTAGGTCACTAGGTCAAATTGAAGGAAAATCTTGTTAACACTCTTGATGCCGCAAGAATGTTTGTCTTAAAGATATCTAGTTCAAGTTCAAATATGGGTCATATTGGATCAGAAACTAGGTCAAATTGAGGGGAAATCTTGTTAACTCTGTAGAAGCCGCAATTTTTGCTTCAGCAGCTTGACATTTGGTCAGAATGTTTGTCTAAATGATATCTAGGCCAAGTTCGGATATGGGTCATGCCGGGTTAAAAACTAGGTCACTAGGCCCAATTGAAGGGTAATCTTGTTAACTCTCTGGATACTGCATTTTTAATTTCAGCATGATAAAACTTTATCAGAATGTTTTTCTTGATGATATGTAGGCCAAGTTTGAATATGGGTCATGCTGGGTCAAAAACTAGGTCACTAGATCAAATTGATGGAAAATCTTGTGAACACTTTGGATGCCGCATTTTGTGTTTCAGCAGCTTGAAATTTGGTCAGAATGTTTGTCTGAATTATATCTAGGTCAAGTTCGAATATGGGTCATATTGGATCAGAAACTAGGTCAATAAAGGAAAATATTGTTCAAACTCCGGAGGCCGCATTTTTACTTTGAGCAAGTTGAAACTTTGTCAGAATGTTGTCTTGATGATATCTAGTCCATGTAGGAATATGGGTCATATCAGGTAAAAAAATATAGATCACTAGGCCAAATGAAGGAAAATATTGTTAACACTGTGGAGGTTGCATTCAGAATAATTGTCTTGATGTGTTTTGCATTGCAGTACATTGTATAATTAAGGTGAGCGATCCAGGGCCATCATGGCCCTCTTGTTTATATCACCTAGAGCCAAAGGCTCAAGGTGAGCTATTCTGATCACTTTTTGTCTGGCGTCGTCCGTCGTTAACATTTAGACATTTAGATCATCTTCTCCTTAACCACTTGACCAATTTCAACCAAACTTCATAGGAATGTTCCTTTGGTGGACCTCTTTCAAAATTGTTCAAAGATTTAAATTCAAATTAAATTGACACTTATCAGGATTCAAAGTAATATTACTATCTTGTTAAGTCGGTAAAACAACATTATGGAGTCGTTTGTCATGTTCCTCTTGGGTCTTGCCGTGAATAATGATATCAACTAGAATGTTATGTACCCCATCACAAAATTGTACTAACTGTTGCATTACATTCTGATAGAGTTCAGGCGCGCATGAAACACCGAATAGTAAACGTTTATATTGAAATAAACCCTTGTGGGTATTGAACACTGATTATTCTCGATTCTCGATTCTGGCGCTAATTCGATCTGGTGATACGCCCACTTAATATCTAATTTACTAAATATTCTACTACAATTGAAATCTTGAATGACATCATCTTTAGTCGAAATTGGATGGCGTTCTCTCATCACTGCTTGGTTGACTCTCCGCATGCCTATACAGTCTAATATCGTTTCCACCCTTTGGAATACATACAATAGGTGAAACCCAAGGACATGGCCCATTGACTGGCTCTATAATGTCTAATTGTTGTAATTCGTCAAAATTTGTTTCCACTCCGTCCCTCAAATGATATGGAATTCGTCTCAAAGGTTGAGCAACTGGTAGAATACTTTCATCTATGGGAATTTTAAGTTGAATGTTCTTTAGCTTCCCAAGTCCTTTAGTCAAAGCTGGATACTGTTGAAAAATACTATCTTGGCAACGCATAAGTTCGGTTGATGCTGGAATGAACCACACCAACACTTTTTACAGTTATTACATCTACCATTTTCACCGGGTTGATACCTATCCTCGCAATCTAATTTGTCATCCTGAGTACATTCAAAATCGATAAATATATATTTTGTTTCTTTTGGTTTCGATTTAAGTTTTGAAGATTTATTTTCATCCACTGGCTGCATGTAACATTGGGGAATATCATCATCAAACAATATGTTTTTGTGAAACACTGATGCCCCCGAATGGCAACATCTAGGTCAAAGGTCAAGGTCGCAAGGTCAAAAATGTTGGTGCTGACAGAAATGTCGTGTCACAAGGATTACACATGTGAAATATGGTAGCCGTACCTGTAATGGTTCAAAAGTAGTGGTCAAGGTAAAAGGTTTTGTCGACAGACAAAGAGACAGACAGACAGACAGGCCAAAAACTAGATGCCCACCGAATCGGTGATTCCGGGGGCATAAAAAGTCCTTGCATGTTTTACTGTATGTCTCATTACATGCATGTGGTTTCTTCACAGTTTGGTCACAGTTTTTACTTTAAAACATGTTTCATTGAGAAAATGTCGATAGCAATCTGCACAGTATAGCCAGTTTTCCGAGGTGTCCCCATGTAACTGATGGCAGTAAACGCACGGGTTATTGCATGCGTGTCGCTCTTTGTGCTCGTACCCTTTCTTAAATTTTTGGCAGTAGTAACTTCGATTAAGGAACCCTGTCATATTTGCTATAACAACAAAATGTTCACCGTGGTGGTATAAATAAATAGGTAGTCCCCCGTCAGGTCCTTCGTAGATGATACTGTTAAAGTGTTCTTTCTTTTGATAGCACGTGTATCTGGTAGTTAGGAAGCACTTTCTGGAACTGTTGGAATTCGTACAGCCCACATCATTGCTGTGGAACACTAGCTGTTTTGTGAAACTCCACAGCTAACCGTCTCTGTATATCACGCCCTTGTCGTATGCTGTTCCATCGCGGGTTGTTTTCGATGCGGGCAATGGAAGTCACAATCGCACGGGCTCAGCACAGTTCATCACTATTTCTAATCTGAATGACACTTCCTTTGTTAGCTCTACTGGCCAAAGGCCAGAAGGGCTTATGTCGTGGCGATTTGTCCGTGCGTGCGTCCGTAAACAATTTCTTGTTAACACGATAGTCTTCACTTTTGATTGTATCTCAACCAAACTTATACAGTAGTTAGATATCTATGAGAGCTCGGTTCCTTTCGAAAACCAGCCAGATCCGCCCATGCATGACTGGATTATGGCCCTTGAAATGGTCAAAATTGCTATAAAAGAGCTTGTTAACACGATACAGTCTTCACTTTTGATTGTATCTCAACCAAACTTATACAGTAGTTAGATATCCATGAGAGCTCGGTTCCTTTCGAAAACCAGCCAGATCTGCCCATGCATGACTGGATTATGGCCCTTGAAATGGTCAAAATTGCTATAAAAGAGCTTGTTAACAAGATACAGTCTTCACTTTTGATTGTATCTCAACCAAACTTATACAGTAGTAAGATATCCATGAGAGCTCGGTTCCTTTCGTAAACCAGATCCGCCCATGCAAGACTGGATTATGGCCCTTGAAATTGTCCAAATTGCTATAATTGAGCATGTGAACACAATAGAGGCTCCATTTACTATCTGATCTTCACCAAAAGTAGATAGTAGTTAAATATTGATGAGAGCTTGGTTCCTTTTGAAAACCAGCCAGATTTGCCCATGCAATACTGGATTATGGCCCATGAAATTGTAAAAATTGCTATAATACAGCTTGTGAACACAAAAGAGCCTCCATTTACTATCAGATCTTCACCATACATACATGCTCTGGATTGAAAATGACCAAAGAACCATACCAGTAGAGCATAGGCCCTCATGGGCCTCTTGTTTTTAAGAAGTTTTGATATATCGACAAAATGTTTTCTCTTGTTGCCACTACCATGTGGCGTATGCACATGTACCAATTCAAGTCCTAATGTTTCATCCAACACGAACTGTTCATAGGATTGCAGAACTCGTTCAATTTCAGACAACAATCGATCGACCGTTAAAGCAGATTTCTTCATGAACGGTAGTTCAATCGGAAAGTCCAGCTGTACGTTGTCCATAGATAAACGTATTAAATCGCTCGCCTCCACATCTTGTGTAATGTACTGTAGAAGTGACTCGAAAATCCGTTTCAATGTTTTCAATATGTCTGCAAGTCCTGTCTCTTCCGGGTCGTTGAAGTATATCTTATAGTATGTGGCAAAAATATGGAATGCTTCAAACCATTTATCAGTGGTTTTAATTGAGCCTGACTTTGCTTTCTTGCATGTCAAGACCCCATTACCATCATCTACAATTTCAATTCTTTCCGAAGTATAAATTGGATTAATGATACCAATTCAATAAATTGGTTGGCCCAAATTTTTCCTTTAATTTGTTCCTCAATTCCTAATGCAAGTGGGCGGGCGATGCTTACAACCTTTCAATTGTTTGTAATTGTAACTGAATGTCCAGCTGCTTGGTGTACTTCCAGGGCAGTGGGCTGTCTAATGTCATTTTCTTCTGTGTATGACTCCGGGGCAGTGAGCTGAGTAATGTTATTTTCTTCTGTGGATGACTCCGACAGTTTTATCACACCCATATTTTTCAAAGAAAAAATAACTCCCTCAGTTACAGCTGGGATGATTGATGCAACTATATCTTTGATTCGACTTGCAAAGTCATCTGATCTGTTAGTATTATCATCATTCATTGTATTATCTCTTTCAGCTATTCTGTTTGACCTTTTGCTTTTTGGGGCGTTAGGCATCTTTAACAACTGAAAACAAGAATAACCAGTGAACAATATTTATAAACCGAATTAGATCACCGACATCAAAGTAGATGTCAAGTTATGTAACATACACACACTGTTGTATATCATCGTGTAACATATATGTTTTGTTAACATGTCACTTAAATTAAAGGACACTATAGGTAACAAAATTATTACCAAAGTATGTTGTTTTATTTGCCGTGGAAGCACAGCAAATTGGGTGAAGAGTACCACAAACATACTGTTGAATATTATCATACACAACATATACATGTATGTGTTTTTAACAAGTCACTTACATTAAATGACAATATAGGTAACCAGATTATTACTAAAGTATGTTGTTTCATTTTCTGAGGAAGCACAGCAAATTTCATGAAGATTACCACAAACATACTGTTGTATATTATCATATACATGTATGTGTTTTTAACATGTCACTTAAATCAAATGACAATATAGGTAACACAAATATTTGCAGAGAAAGTTTTGTAAATTAAGTAAAGAAAAAGTTGTTACGCTCCTTTACATGTTTCGATTTAGGTAAATACATTTATTACCAAACTTTGTTGAAAAACACTTAGCAATTAAATGGCGCAAACCTTTTACCATGTTTTAGATACTGCTATTAATTTGTGGAAAACATGTCATTTAATAATTGACATTGTGAATACTATTGAATTACTGCTCCCCGAATGTTCTTCGGCTTTCAAGAGTCGGTTTGCCTCTATTACCAAGTTGTTGTATGAGGAAACAGAAAAATTGCGGGTTACCTCCCTTGGCATAAATTGAGGCAGTGCAACAGTTTCAATACTGTATCTTTGAATAAAATAATTGGACAATGCAATCAAACGATGGATTATCTATTCAACCTGATGCTTTCCGATTTAACAACATCCAAGTCGTTGCCACCAATGTGAAATATTAATTTCTTAGGTTTGTGATTTTAAGCTCCACTGGCTGAAAGCCAGTCGAGCTTATGTCATGGCGCTCTTGTTCAGAATGTTTGACTTGAGGATATTTTGGCTAAGTTTTAGAGCTGAACTTGAGAACAATCTTGTGACAGCATTTTTAAAATAAGACTTTTTCCCACATACTACAATTCTACAGCAGAAGACTTAGAACATTATTTTGTAAAGAAATTGAAAATGTTTATAATTATATGGAATGAATGTATATTGTTTTATGGCGCATCGACAGCTAAGGTCATTTAGCGCGCAATTAAATTCAATTATTCATGATCCCTGGGTAAACAAACCAGTACTAGGCTAGAAAATGTGCCTTGCCCAAGGGCACTCCACCATGACTAATTATATGGATAAACTATGACTAAAAGTAGAAAACATTGAGGCAAAAGGAGAAGTAGTTTATTTTGAGCAATTTCTTCATATGTTACTTTGTTTAAAAAAAGCAGCCTGCTGCAGAGACATCAGAAAGCATCTCTCTCTGTTACTTTGTTTAAAAAAAGCAGCCTGCTGCAGAGACATCAGAAAGCATCTCTCTCTCTCTCTCTCTCTCTATATATATATATATATATATGTGTGTGTGTGTTTATAGAACAGCAAATAATTGACTGATCTAAGTTTTGAAAATTGTATTTAGTTTTTTTATTTTGTTCACTTTCAAAGAAATTACAGTAGCGCCAGATGTAAGAAATTAATTGAATTGAATTCAAATTTTGAAAGGGTACTCTATAGGTCTTATGTTATCTTTACAAAACCAAGCTCAAGGTGAGCTAAATTTATTAGAAAAATGTTTGTTTAACCCTTTTGAAGATACACAATTCTGTAGCAGACAACTTCTAGAACATCTTGCAAATGATTCTGAAAATCCATAATGTTTTTGAAATTGTAAATCTTGAACTAGATTTGAAAACATTTTGGATGAAGGTGATATTGCTCATTATGAGACCTTCTTTTTGCAACAATGTATTCTGTTAAAGAAGAGTCTAATAGGGAAAGGGTTAAATAAGTCAAATATATTAGTGAAAACAATTTCCAATGGATTTGAACATGAACAATATAAACATTAAAACCGTACTTTCAATTGCATCTTCTATGTTGATTTCGTCCAGAGTTTTTCCTTGGTCAATATCGCCTTTCTCCAACATCAAAAGAAGCTTCGAAACCTTGGCAACCTGTAATGTTGCATCTGGAAGTCGATAATACTCTCTATGAACTCGAATGTCATGACCTAAAAATTGAGCTACTATGTCCAACTCATTTTCCTTAAGATTCATTATTTGTGACAATGTCGCTATCTGTTTTCTAAGCTTAATACTTCTAAGAAGTTCAGGTTTCTTTGCACCACACAATTTCGAAAACTTTCGCAGACTGTCAGTTCCTCTTATGTGGCCTAGTGATGAAATGACTGGAAGCATGCATGTATTTGGCATACCGACTACACTCGGTCTTTTCTCAATTAATATGTCAAAGTTCCTCTTGGCATTTGGAGGGGACAGTTCTGCCCCGCTTACCAGCAATTTCCGTCCTACATATTGTTTTGCACAATGATTGTTCGAATGTCGAAAGGCATTTCTGCACTGCTGGCTCAATTGGAGCTATGCGATTCTTGGTATAGTGCAAGACTTGCATTTTCGATACTTCTCCAGCACGCCTTCTGTTAAAAACGATTGTACTGGCTAAAGTGAGCTCATCAAGGTTGGTCAAAAACGCTTCTGCTAACGATTCGCCCGTGGTCGACTTACATTCGGCGAACAATATAAAATCTTCCCGTAGTTCAGCACCATCATAGTATCGCAAGCACAGAGCCATCTGTTCCATGGTTCTTGCATCCGTGGCTTCGTCAGCCACGAACCCAAAGCATGGTGCCCGATTACATTCTGAGACAATATGTTCTGTGATTTGATTTCCACATATAGAAATTAGTTCATTTTGAATATCAGGGATTAGATACATGGAACGTGCGTCTCCCTTTTCCAGATGTTCCTTCAAAATAGGGTCATGTTTGGCCTGAAAATTAAGAAGAGCCCGGAAGTTGCCCTTTTCCTCCTCGTGCCCCCTGATAGCAATATTCTGTTTCCCAAGGAAAATGATGGCCTCAACGATGCTCACAAGTATGTTTCTGTTGTTTTCAACAACGGCATTGTATTGTGACGACATGTTACAACAGATGTCTTTCTTATCCCCTTTCATAATAGCTAGAAAGTTGTCAGCGGCCTCACAGTTGGACAGATGTGAGGCTGACTTTGAATGGCTGACAACGATTTTCGAGATATTACTCCAATCTCGAAGGACGGTTCTCACCAACGTCTTAACGCGGTAGTCAGGTCCTGCAAACAGGTGGCATTGGGCACAGTAAACACCATCAGAGGCCAAAGAATAGCGTAACAAGGGGTACGACACCAAGTACTTCGGTTGAAGTGTGCGAAACCTTCCTTGTGCATACCTAAAATAAAAAAAATACGCGTATTAAACTACTTCGGCTTTCATGATGCAAGTTCAACTTGCATATGTCGATTTATTATATAATAAATGAATACAAAAAATGGTGAAAAAAAAATGGTCACAGTCGGTCACGAACCAACAATCGCCGGATTCGGAGTTGTCTACGCTAACCACTAAACCACGGCGGTCACAACAAATTATAGGGTACTTAAGAATTTAAGCATTACGTCTTGATTTTACAAGCAGCTATCAAGCTTTAAACCACACAGAGTGAGTAGAATAATTTACTCTTAAATTCAAATAAATGTTCTAAAAACAGAATGTTAGAAAAACAAAACAAAAAATAAATAATCATCAAACTTCATTTTTCAATCGACAACTGCACTGTATCTTACCTTGCTGGGAACTTGAAAATGTGAACGTCATCCCAAGTTTTCGAAAGCAAATTGTACTTTAACTCTGTCTCATTGCCATTATACGATCTTCCACAAGTTCCATCTTCCAAAAAAAGATCGGGATAAGGCGGCCCAGATGTTAAGAAGGAAGTCGCCTTGTTTAGTTTTTTTAAATTCAAAACAAGTAGAATAAGAAACAAGTGCTATGAATGAAAATATGAAAACATAAATTAATTTTACATTTGAAACAATGTTCGATAAACTGTGTCTGAATGAGGATACAACGTAGAACGTAATGTTTTCTCCTTGCATGAAAGCTTAATTAAGTATAGGTGTGCCCTCAATTTAAATCAATTCTCACATAACAAAAACATTAAGAAAGTGTTGTAAAATCTAAATAATACCATGACAACTCACGATGATCAGATTTTTATAGAAATAATTTTATTTGATGTGTATTACGCGTCAAGCGTGGATTCAAACACTTCCAAATATTTTACAATTTAAAACAATTAGATATTCGGATAAAATCTGATTGAATGAAACGAATTGTTAAAAAAACAAACACCCAATGCATATTAAAACCAAAGGCTTCTTTTCCCACAACATTTTGTTTCAAGAGCTACAATATCTAAAGAGGCAACATGTTAGGGTGCTTATCCAGTATGCATGAGTTCGATTTTACCATACCAATTCAGGAAAAGTGATTTCCACATCTTTCAACTTTCCTCCGGTAAATCAGTCGGTAGCGACGCGGGCTGTCAATCAAGCATTTGTAAGTTCAAATCGAAGCTCGGCCATCATTCTTTCTGTCATTGTGACAAGCGTCATTCATCTTTCACCAATGGGCTAACAGTCTATTTGGAAAAGAAGCCAGTTGCTTGGAAATAATGTTGTGTGGATTACTTGTGTGAGAAAGCCAGACAACACATGAATAGGTGAACTGGCCGCCGTGATATGACTGAACCATTGTTGAAAACGGCGTTAAAGCCTAATCAATCAATCCTTTTTAGCTCACCTATGCACGAAGTGCAAGGTGAGCTATTGGGATCACATTTTGTCCGGCGTCCGTCCGTCGTGCGTCGTGCGTCGTCAACATTTGAGCTTGTTAACACTCTACAGGCTACATTTTGCATCCAATCTTCATGAAAGTTTATCAGAACGTTCATCTCCATAAAATCTTGGACAAGTTCGAAACTGGGCCATATGAGGTCAAAAACTAGGTCACTAGGTCGAATTGAGGGGAAACCTTGTTAACACTCTGGAGGCCACATTTTCAACTTGAGCATGTTGAAACTTTATCAGAATGTTTGTCATGATGATATGTAGGTCAGGTTCGAACATGGGTCACGTCGGGTCTAAAAGTAGGTCACTAGGTCAAATTGAAGGAAAATCTTGTTAACACTCCAGAGGCCGCAATTTTTGCTTAAGCAGTTTGAAATTTTGTCAGAATGTTTGTTATAAAAATATCTAGGTCAAGTTCGAATATGGGTTATAGGTTATAGGTCACTAGGTCAAATTGAAGGAAAATCTTGTTAACACTTTGGATGCCGCATTTTTTGCTTCAGCAACTTGAAATTTGGTCAGAATGTTGAGCTGAATGATATCTAGGCCAAGTTTGAATATGGGTCATGCCGGGTCAAAAACTAGGTCACTAGGCCAAATTGAGGGAAAATCTTGTTAACTCTGTAGAAGCCGCATATTTTGCTTCAGCGGCTTGAAATTTGTTCAGAATGTTGAGCTGAATGATATCTAGGCCAAGTTCGAATATGAGTCATGCCGGGTCAAAAAGGTCACTAGGCCAAATTGAAGGAAAATCTTGTTAACACTTTGGATGCCTCATTTTTTGCTTCAGCAGCTTGAAATTTGGTCAGAATGTTTTTCTGAATTATATCTAGGTCAAGTTCGAATATGGGTCATATTGGATCAGAAACTAGGTCACAAGGCCAAATTAAGGGAAAATCTTGTTAACTCTGTAGAAGCCGCATGTTTTGCTTCAGCAGCTTGAAATTTGGTCAGAATGTTGAGCTGAATGATATTTAGGCCAAGTTTGAATATGGATCATGCAGGGTCAAAAACTAGGTCACTAGGTCAAATTGAAGGACAATCTTGTTAACACTTTGGATGCCGCATTGTTTGCTTCAGCATCTTGAAATTTGGTTAGAATGTTTGTCTAAATGCTATCTAGGCCAAGTTTGGATATGGGTCATGCCGGGTTAAAAACTAGGTCACTAGGCCAAATTGAAGGGTAATCTTGTTAACACTCTGGATACTGCATTTTAAATTTCAGCATGATGAAACTTTATCAGAATGTTTTTCTTGATGAGATGTAGGCCATGTTCGAATGTGGGTCATGCTGGGTCAAAAACTAGGTCACTAGATCAAATTGAAGGAAAATCTTGTGAACACTTTGGATGCCACATTTTTTGCTTCAGAATGTTTGTCTGAATTATATCTAGGTCAAGTTTGAATATGGGTCATATTGGATCAGAAACTAGGTCAATAATATAGGTTATTGACCCTGTACTGTGAAATCATCGTTGGACCGAGTTCTTTGGTTGACGTTGCTGAGCTTGCGAGGCTACGTTCGCCAAAGAACGAGGTCCAACGATGATTTCACAGTACAGGGTCAATAACCTTTTTATTGCATACTTTGATATTGTGAATTATCTTGTTTTACACATTTGACGTTTTATTTGTTACATTTAAGATGTATTACAAAAATAAAACTTACATATTCATTTATAAGGGCGTGTTTTGTGTGTGCGGAGTAATATTTCAGTTTATGAATATATGAATATTAATGAGCCGTTGCTCTAAATGTTCTGAATATTAATGAGTCGATGCATTCTGTAATCCGGCGTTCGGATTGAAACAAACAATGCCGATTCTATTCAATCAAGCAAATATTTGGCATAATTATTTATTCACAGTGTTAAAATAAAACTATGGCCTTCGATTTATCTCGTTGTTTTCCCCCGATCGATATAAACATTGAAAATCATCCGTGATAAATACTAGTGTAGTAGTACCCGGATAAATTACTATCCGGACAACAACATTGAAAAGGCAGGACTGCAATCCATTTTGAAGATAAAGTTGTAAAAAACACAATTTTACCACAATTCAACGTTTTATTGATATATCAATAAAATAAAAGTAACTTGAAAGCCTATATAAGTGTAACAAGAAATAACAGTAAACAATCGGAATCATGAATGTCACAAATCTCAAAATAATTTTAAACCCTAACAAATGAAATAGCAAAGAAAAATGATTTTGTTATGTTCACTCTTTAGATAATAACATCAGCCTTTTGATATTTTATGTTAACAGTCATCTGTAGTACTGCATGTTTACTGACACAAAATCATTAAAAAGTACTGGATATCCAACTAAAAATTAAATGTACAGTTATGAAATGTGGAGCCAGCTAAAAAAGCTGGGATGCCATTTGTCCTGGGTTCATGTGTAGGATGTGATACACTGAGAGAAGGAGATGGGGAAGATAAGTTCTGGCTATTCTGGGACTGTCCTTGTAAAATACTACACATTTTCTTCTGTTCACACTCAGTCAAGGAAGCATCATAATGTGTAATAGATTGTATATTTCTGTGACCAGTAATCTTCATGATTTTCTGAGGATGTACACCAGCTTGAGAGAGCTTAGTAACTGTAGTTTTCCTAACACTATGGTTGGTTACTTTTTTCTGGATATTGGCCTCTTTTGCTGCAATCTTTAGTAAATTTCCTAGACAATTGTGACCCATAGGTCTGGGATAGTACCTGAAAAAAAGTGTTTGGTTTTAAAGTAATCTTATTTCATTTCATTTATGGCACACCCTTCATACAGAAGGAGTACATTTTTCAGACACTTGAACAACTTATTGAGAATTACATCTGCACTTATATTTGTGATTAATTAACAATAGTCTACTTGATCAAAACAACACTTATAATAGTTATTGAGAATTATATCATCACATGATGTGTGTCATGAAACAATAATCACCTACTTAACCAAAGCAATATATCTAAAATTAAGTTTTTATTGTTTTTTTTTAAGTACTTTATTTGTTATCAAAACTATTTTCAGACACCTGAACGCATACATTGAGAGTAACAACTTCACACATGCATGTGTGTGTTTAATAAACAACCATATGTTGATCAAAACATTTTTCAGACAATTGAACAACTTATTGAGATTTACAACTGCACTCATATGTCTGATTAATTAACAGTATTCTACTTGATCAAAACAACCCTTATAATAGTTATTGAGAATTATGTCATCACATAATGTGTGCCATCAAACAATAATCACCTACTTAACCAAAGCAACATTTAAAATTGAGTTTTTATTGTTGTTTTTTAAGTACTTTATTTGTTATCAAAACTATTTTCACACACCTGAACACATCCACTGAGAGTTACAACTTCACACATGTGTGTGTTTAATAAACAACCATCTGTTTGATCAAAACAACATTTAAAATGGACTGTTTACATTTAAAGCATACTTTTTGATGAACATTGAGAGTTAAACCAGTACACATCAATGTAATTAATAAATAACAAACACATTTAAAAGGAGTGTTTTTTTCAATGAAAGTGATACCTTTTTTCAGAAACTTTAACATTTAAATAAATATTTACACCATTAAACAGTACTACAAAATGTCTGAGTTATGAAAATGCATCTGCTAGATTAAAACAACATTTTAAGATTTCTATTATTTCATTGATTGTATAATTTCTTCATCAGACACTAGAACATATTTATTAAGAGTTACATCAGTACATGATTTGTGTGATCAATAATCAATTACCTGCTAGATCAAAAGGACATTTATAATGGGTTTTCTTTCCTTCAAGAAAATATCAGTGAAGCAAAATAACAGTAAATGTAATTATAACTTACCAGGGCTCAGTATCATTCCCAGTGGTGATTCTGTTAATTGGAATAGGTGTTAAGTAAAACGGGCTGTCTGGCTTCATCATTTCTAAAGGCCTTCTTTTGACAAAGGTTTCATATAATTTTACTGGATCTCTGCAAAAAAACAAACAACAACCCATAATAATAATTTCATTTAAACATAGTATAAATAGCTTGAACTAGTTAACCAACACTGTATTTACTATATACTGTATTATTTTTTATTTCTGACTAGTGTTGTAGCCAATACACAATCCTGATATCAACATTTTAAATACATGGTCAAAATACATGCTCATTCATTTAATCAATTGGATTTCAAAGATATTGTACCTGTCATCTTGCAACATTTCTGCAGGATAAATTCTGGGAACTGTATCTCTGTTGACTTTCAGGTTTGTTCCATCTCTTGTTTTGGAGGTTCTCTCTGAAAATTCCAGAAATTTTTCTCCCTCAGATGTAGATTTCATCTCTATATCCCCAAATCTAAGCTGTCTGGCTTCATCACGTGCCCTTAGCCCAAACTGTGTTCCAAAATTGTAAAACAGTGTTGTTTGCAAATTCCTAGGGTTGGAAGTTCCAAACCCACCACACTTATACATCCTTTCCACTTCATCAGCTGTGATATCGTACGACTTGTTCGGTGCTTTACCTTTCCCACGTTTGGCCAGTTCCCTCTTTTTAGCCTGAAGTGCCGAAATTGCCTTATGGAACACCCTATCCTTAAGGGACATTGGGTAACCCTTCTCTTTCAAGTGCCTCTCAACGCTGTTTTTGATGCATTCTAATGACACAGGCTCGTAATCTTCTCCATTCGTTCGGCGATTACTCACGAACATCTCAGCCAAATAGTCATTCAGGTGGGATGGCGTTATATTTTCGATACTCTTACTTTCACGCTTGACATCAAACAACCGCCGCTGTACATTCTTTACGTCAGAGAGCGTTCTGGATAAAGTGTTCGGCTTTTTCTGCTCATTTATGAACTCTTCTACGTTCACTCCTTTTTCCCCCCGTCCCTGGTGACTTTCTGTCAGATCGTTTTCAAACGGCGCTAATAAAAGTTCGATCTCTCTTTCTGACAGCTCTAGCAACTCAAACTCTCCCAACGCGTTTCTATCGGTATTTAGGTCAGCCATATTTGTTTACATAAAAAAGTAGTCCCTAACATATTAATTATGCAGAATTTTCGCACGCCCTTATCTACGGTCATGATCACTCCTTGACAGCGGTCATGATCGAAAAATCATGACCACTTTCTTCAATGCAAAGTGAACGGGACAATATCAAAGTATGCAATAAAGGAAAATATTGTTAAAACTCCGGAGGCCGCATTTTTACTTTGAGCAAGTTGAAACGTCAGAATGCTGTCTTGATGATATCTAGTCCATGTTGGAATATGGGTCATATCAGGTAAAAAAAATATAGATCACTAGGCCAAATGAAGGAAAATATTGTTAGCACTGTGGAGGTTGCATTCAGAATAATTGTCTTGATGTGTTTTGCATTGCAGTACATTGTATAATTAAGGTGAGCGATCCAGGGCCATCATGGCCCTCTTGTTATATAATCATTCTGTAATTTACCATTTAGAATGCCCCTCTAATCCCCTTATACATATTTAGTCGAGTAGTCGTTCGAGAGAACACACCATTCGTGAATTACCAGATAACTAACATTTCTCCCTAGCACACAACTATTGACAACATTGTGACAAAACATAAGAAATTTATCCCAGGACTCCAAATGCAGCAGACGATTTTGAAAATATCTGAGAGGGATTTTTTCCTTTTTTCCCACAACGTTTCAATTAGTAAATATATATATACATATAATATATATATAACTCATGTAAAAACCTATAAATGAATATGCTAGAGGAAATGTAAAGAACAAAACTGAAAGTCGTAATTAAGGATAGATAAGCATATTTTGGGGAAACTACCTTACGACACGGTATGTCCTCGAATTGACCTAGTTCGTGTAATGTATATCTGATCCGGTGTATCGGTGTTGTTCACAAAAGCGTGGCGCGTAAGAATATACAGGTAACAATGTTTACCACAGAAAGATGTGTATTTGGAAAATCAAAATCAATTTTAATTTTCAAAGCCACAAAAACATGAATTGTTTGAAAATTTAATTGTCCAAACCATTTTTTTTTTTTGGGGGGGGGGGGGGGGGTATATAGGAGTCACTGTGTCGGTCGGAAGCCATATTTTGTCCGGCCTATTTCATACAAACCACTGGGTGGAATTCGATAAAAAATTTACATGAAGCTTCTATACCAAGAGGAGATGTGCATATCCTAAAGGGGTTACAATTGCATCTTATTTTACAGAGTTATGGCCCTGTGTCGGTCGGAAGCCATATTTTGTCCGGCCTATTTCATACAAACCACTGGGTGGAATTCGATAAAAAAATTACATGAAGCTTCTATACCAAGAGGAGATGTGCATATCCTAAAGGGGTTACAATTGCATCTTATTTTACAGAGTTATGGCCCTTTTACATATTAAGTAAGCCATATTTTGTCCGGCCTATTTCATACAAACCAATGGGTGGAATTCAATAAAATGTTACATGAAGCTTCTGTACGACGAGGACATGCGCACATCCTAAAGGGGTTACAATTGCATATTATTTTACAGAGTTATGGCCCTTTTACTTATTAATCATCGCCATTTTACTTATTAAGTAAGCCATATTTTGTCCGGCCTATTTCATACAAACCACTGGGTGGAATTCAATAAAATTTTACATGAAGCTTCTATACCAAGAGGAGATGTGCATATCCTAAAGGGGTTACAATTGCATGTATTTTACAGAGTTATGGCCCTTTTACTTATTGAGTAAGCCATTTTTGTGTGCCTATTTCTTACAAACCACTGGGTGGAATTCAATAAAATTGTACATGAAGCTTCTATACCAAGAGGAGATGTGCATATCCTAAAGGGGTTACAATTGCATGTTACTTAACAGAGTTATGGCCCTTTTACTTATTAAGTAAGCCATATTTTGTCCGGCCTATTTCTTACAAACCATTGGGTGGAATTCAATAAAAAAATGATGTGCATATCTTAAAGGGGTTACAATTGCATCTTATTTCACAGAGTTATGGCCCTTTTAGTTATTAAGTAAACCATATTTTGTCCGGCCTATGTCTTACAAACCACTGGGGGAATTCAATACATTTTTTACATGAAGCTTCTATACGAAGAGGAGATGTGCATATCCTAAAGGGGTTACAATTGCATGTTATTTTACAGAGTTATTGCCCTTTTACTTATTAAGTAAGCCATACTTTGTCCGGCCTATTTCTTACAAACCACTGGGTGGAATTCAATAAAATTTTACATGAAGCTTCTATACCGAAAGGAGATGTGCATATCCTAAAGGGGTTACAATTGCCTGTTATTTTACAGAGTTATGGCCCTTTTACTTATTAAGTAAGCATATTTTGTCCGGCCTATTTCTTACAAACCACTGGGTGGAATTCCATAAAATTGTACATGAAGCTTCTATACCAATAGGAGATGTGCATATCCTAAAGGGGTCACAATTGCATATTATTTTACAGAGTTATGGCCCTTTTACTTATTAAGTAAGCCATATTTTGTCCGACCTATTAATTACAAACCACTGGGTGGAATTCAATAAACATTTTCATGAAGCTTCTATACCAAGAGGAGATGTGCATACCCTACAGGTGTTACAATTGCATGTAATTTTACAGAGTTATGGGCCTTTTGTTGGTCGGTCGGAAGCCATACTTTGAATCAAGGTGCTGTTTTGGGGGTATTTATCATCTTCAATGATAGTTCTAGTTTGTGTTTGTTTTTGCTCTCAAATTTGTCAAGGCGTTAACCCTCAGTGTGAAGGAACTAAATTGAACAGACCTGTTTAATATCGGACATCATTGAAACAAACACCAAACTAATAGATACTGTTTTCTCTCCTTTCTATGATAATTTAGTCATTTCTAATACACAATATTTTATCCTAATATGGCTTAGCGACCTGGTGATGAACACATCATGACCAATTTTAGAACGTAACTTAAAAATCACCAAGACAACATTCTGGCAAACTAACATTATTCTACTGTCAAAAGATGCAGCTTTTCTCAAATTTACCAGCACCAGAGTGCACTATTATTGAAAATCGCAAGGCCTAACCCGAAATACTTCTTGTTACTTTGCAGAATTTTCTATAGGATCGCCACTACAGTGCCATTGGCGCTTTGATTTACTTTTTCAAACACAAAAGACAGAGAAACAATATACGATTTTAGGACAAAAAAGGAAAATATGTAGGCGTCAATGGGCAAAAAATAATATTATATGAATAGAAAAAGAAAGCATTGACTTTTGAAAACATTGTGGAGAAAAGAGTCGAATTAATTTTACTCGTAATGTTTTAATAATTGTGTGAACTAAATATGTCAGACTCCATCCCAGTATTCCAAAAACCATACAGAGAGCCACAAGCTTGAAGAAACGCTGCCGTTGACATTTCGTTGTCCATATGATGGGCATTTACTACTTGCGGTCTCAACATTTGGAGTCCTGGGATAAATTGCTCACGTTTTGTCCCAATGTTGTTAATTATTGTGTGCTAGGGAGAAGTGTTAGTTGGCTGGTAATGCATATCGACTTAATATGAATTAAGGATTGTTATGGGTAAATTACAAAATGATTATATGAAATGGATTGATTGATTGGGCAAGTATATAAGTTACCAATTTGGAACCATGTAAAGTTAGCCGATCACGTTCATCGTTACCTGGTTACAGACAACTGCAAACATCTGCAGCAGATGACCTTTTAAAATATAGTGTGGAAAAAAACAATTAAATGAGCAATTTATATCCTTTGCTCACAATGTTTTTTTATCACTGTATCAATGGCAATTATTAACGTTTAGTCTTCAGATACTTCAGATTCCCAAATATAGACACTTGTTGGTGCATCTGCAGCAGAAAACATGGTGACAAAAGGAGAATTCGTTCAAACTTTGTGTATACAAAACCAATACAACTAACTCCATTTTCTTTAATCAACAAACTGTTCACAATATTTTAACACCGTTGGGACAGCATATAGCCGCATAGGAAGTAGATTATCACATAATAATCACCTTCCAAAAATGGTTTTAATGAAAGTAATCACAATTTGATAAACTTTTCAGTTTGAGTCTATAACAGGCACTATCTGCAGGCAATACTTGTGACATGTAAGCGTATTCTTTAGTACAATGCGACCTAGTTACTGTGCTGTATAAGCGTATTAATTTTCTTATAGTTTTCGATCAGTTCCGGTCAAATGTAAGGAGCGTTGGCGTGAATTAACAACGAGTAATGCGGGATAAAGCCAAACTATTAAAGGCCAGAGGAATGACAAACGTTCACATCGAGTATTATAATAAACATTTAATGATTCCTTAGCCTTAATATAAAGGTTCAGAGTTTCTAATTGTATGGACGTGGCGAAGAGGTCGATTATTTTCTGATAAATACGCTTACACAGTACGTACAGCCGCCTGCCTGTGGGGGGGGGGGGGGGGGTTAGAATACACCGGCTGTCCGTCCTACAAGGGGTAGAAGTCGGATAATGGACCCGCCTGTTTGCCGTGGGTGGATACTCGTAAGCAGGAAACGAGAATCCCGGCAGTTGAGGGAAGCGCAGGGATCTCCGGCTTTCCAACACACTGCTTTGGCCTCTGCCAAGTAAGAAAAACATGAAAGAAACAGTGAATACTATGGATGTTCATTTTGTCGTCTTGAAAACTAATGATTCATGAAAATGGGTCTCCTGATCGCAACAAACATCTTTTCTGTCATCCCATTTCGGTGGTTGTACCTATATGGTGGAACATCAGTTGGATTAAGGTAGCTTAAGTTCTCTACCTCTTTGGAATTAAAGTTTGGGTGGATGTCAGTTTGTGTCGCTGACTCAGATGCCGTCTGACAATGTACTCCCTGGCCGGGAGAAACATGGGCAGTAATGGAGCTTAATAAAAGGTAAAGATAGTTTATTCCAGTGCCTGGTAAAGTTTGTATATGTATTAAATATGATCTACTGATCACACTGGCCAACGGGACAATGTGTTGGACAATCGGGCCATGAAGGCCTTTCTGCTTCAGAAAAAGATCTGAACTCTTCTACAATCACATCCAAGTTTTAAAGAGACATCTAAATGAATGAAAGGTTAGAAAGGGAAACAGAACAAGACATACAGTTTGTTTCTAGAGGAAATAAGCCAGATAAATTTCTCAACCCGGACATTACAATTCTGAGATGAATTCTATCATAGTAATACATTCCTAAGTTGTCAAAGAAGGTCATGTCATACATGAGAGGAAGGACTGATCATTCCCATTTAACTCTCGTGTTTTGCCTTCGATGCGGTAATGGCCTCATCTTATCTAGTATTTATCGTGACCCGTTCAACCAAGACAAGAAACCTTTTGTTGTGTCACCTGCGAAGCATGGTAGGCCCTTAGGGATTACCTTTTTTTTTGTCCGGCGTCTGTCTGTCCGTCACTCTTTTTCGTCACGTATATTCCAAATATTTTTATAACGGAGTTATTGCCCCTTTTCTGTCAAAAATTAAAATTTTCTGACATGGCTCCGGAAGTTGACACACGTGCTCCGGGGAGCACTCCATTCTAGTTGGATTTAATAATGAATATATTAATAAGAAAACAAATGAAAGAACTTAGTAGCAGAGAAAGTTTTGACTATATGTATTGACTAAAATGAATAATTGAAATAATTCAACAAGGCAATGCAATAATCATCTTCCACCATTGGGCTTACAATATATTCGGAAAAGAAGGCAGTTGCTTGAAAATTCTTGTGTGGAGTGCTGGTGTGAGAAAGCCAGGAAATACATGGGTTGGTGAATAGGATGCTATGACATGACTGGAAACTGGCGTTCTATCAGCTCCGGTGGTCTCTATATAATACCAATCAACACATTATGTACATGTATAAAGCATTGTTTGTAAACAATAGATACCTGATATAATAACATGTGTTGCATGCAGTTCTTCTTGAGCAATCTCTTTTAAAGTTGTACAATATTCTGGGCTGTTATTGCGGACAACAATCTAAGGTTCCCAAGCATTGCATCATGCCTAAACATTTGTTGGCTAGAGCATGTGTGATGTATATTGCTATTTTCATAAGACTGAAATGCAAGAGCTGTCGGAGACTTGCTTGCCATTAAAACAACTTTTTTTGGTGGTACAGAAAACATGACCGAGTACTTTATCATATACTTTATAAGCAAAGATAAATAGTCCATCATTCATTTATGATCTTGTGTGATAAAAAGGCCTGCACAGATCCTATTGTTTTTAAATCCAAGTATATGGAAATTAAAAATACATATTTTAGTAGTATAGAAGTGGGGGTGCAAATTAACACTTAACACTCCTACTTCACTTTCGGTATAGGGTGGGTGCCCAACTTAACACTACGTCACTTCCGGTATATAGTGGGTACCAAACTTAACACTCCTACGTCACTTCCGGTTTAGGTTGGTTGCCTAACAAGGCTCAAAGTATACATCAGCTCTTTGAGTCTGAAATTGTATTTGATTTCCTAAGGGAAATTAATATTTTTAATAAGATATGATTATTTCTTAAATCGTGCCATTACTTTTACTGATCCTGTTCCACATTTTCTCAGATATTATTTATCTTTATGTTTAGTATTACATAGTAATGTTTTGCTTATTGCACACAAAACTACATTTTCGATCGAAGTCCTATAAATTCATTAATAGGTGATCCGTTTGTTTCATCCTTCATTTTACCTAGACATGTTTTATTGTGATTGCTATGAAGTTTATGGTCTAGTTGTCATACAAGTCTGGCGACAACTACATGTCATGGTAAATATCATTCCTTTCGCAGTAGAATAAAAAGCTATCTGTATCAGTCATCAGCAACTGAGCCTTGTTTCCCTAACGCCTTTTAACTTGATTAAACCACAATCCGTACATCATATACTTAGATGCCGATCCCCGGTAGCTCAATCGGTAGCGACGCGGGCTGTCAATCCAGGGATTGTGAGTTCGAATCCCGGCTCGGCCTACTTTCTTTCCGACGATTGACAAAAGTCAATGTGACATGCGTCATTCGTCTTCCACCAATGGGCTAAGTCTATGTGGAAAAGCAGCCAGTTGCTTGGGAAGATTGTTGTGTGGACTACTGGTGTGAGAAAACCAGGAAATGCATGAGTAGGTGAACTGGCCGCCGTGATATAACTGAGAAATTGTTGAAAACGGCGTTAAACCCCATTCAATCAATCATATACGTAGATAGGTAATTCAGTTGTAACAGTAAACATGAATGTACCTAATATACACATTCCGCAATAGCTGGGTTTATACAATTTTACTTTCGATCGTAAGAGTTCCACCGCAATCAATTCTTCTCTGAAGATAGTTATACACTTGAAGGTCGACTTAGCTGTAAGTTATTGCAATCGTTCTTCTGTATGAACAAACAGTTCTGTGTTTGCGAACATTCTGCATGGTCTGAAATATACGTGTACATGTTTCTTTAATTTATGCTCATCAAATATTTGTTACATCGAAATTAAGAGTTTCTAATATGTGATGTAAATGAACATATAAACTAATTAAAAATATAATGTTGATGTTGATTTTGGTTTTCTTTATAAACGAAGAACATATACATAATCATTTTCCGATTAAATGTGAATAGTTTTGCATACGTATAATTTGCGCTGAAGACGCCGTTTCTAACTGAATTACGCTCTCTATGTCTGCAATACGTATGCGAAAGTATTGATATGTATACCCTTTTAATCCACACCAAACCACCAACAACAACGCTATTTTTTCTGTTTGGGACTCTTTGTAAGAAAGACAAGTATTGAGTTTAAATATTATCCTTCATTATGTTAAAACCCTTATACCAAATATAATAGCAATTCATACATAATTATATAAAAAACAGCATATACATGTTTTGTTTAAACACAGCGCAAATACATATATTTGAAGAAAAAAAAACACATTCATATAATCAAAAGTTCCGTACACATATACAATACTTAAGAGAATCTTTCTTCAAGATATATTAATGTCATATTAATCATTCGATTTTTCCGTGCTAGTCTCTCTCCAGTCACGACACTCGAGCTTCAATTTGTAGAAATCCACGACTACGAGCGGAATATAGTTCATCGTAAAAACCATCCCATACCACTTTTCTATAATACCTTCTTCGTTTATTCCGTCTATAATGTAATCCCAATAAAGTTGTAATTGTTCTTTCATCGTTCATAAACACGTGTGATCGAGTTGAGATAAACTATTAATAGTACATCCGCCACAATTTTTTCTGCACACGTCGTGTAAGACACTTGATTCCTCTGCATATACGAAGTCGAAATAAGAACCTTTGTTGTTCGTCTTGTTCTTTCACACCGTATCAAGTCATTTGTAAAAAAAAAGGCAGTTTTCATACAATTTTATGTGTTCAGCAAGAGGGTCGTCGGTAGGTTCCCACTGCGATATTTTCACACCGCATGAGAAGCATTCACATAAATCTCCTTCCAGTTTATAAAAAAAAGTCCTGCCGCAGCCAGTGAGTACTTATCCTGACGCATTTGTTTCGGCCATTTTTTATAAGTATCAAGTCGTTTTTGATAAAGTAAATAGTTTGGAGATGCGTGTTAAAACTCTATCCTGTTTATTTCGTCCATGTTTACCTATCTTAGCTATAGCCTTATTCAACATGAAATAAATGTTTTTTACAAGTGAACATAGTCCTTATAGTTGTCTGGATTGCATTGTTTACATTTATAAAAGCCCATGTATTTTCTGAAAATGTTCCACTTAAAAGACTGAGCGGAAACTGACTGGAACCAAATCCATCTCGCGCATTGTCAGATTGTTGTAACATATTATTTTCTAACAAAGAGACGCTTGTTTGCGACGGTTCAGAGTCACTAGTATTTAGCAGCTCATTTTGATATCCCATAATCCATTTTAGACTTCTGGCAGACATAACTGATTTTGAGGCCATTCATTTGCTTCATCGTCTGCACGGTCTAGTTCTGCTTGTTCTTTTTCAAATAAGTTTTGCTTCGCAATATCGAATAAATCTGGACTCGCTGATAATGCAATAGATTGAAAATAAAAAATATTAGTCTCATTTGAGTTTTATATTGTATAAGAAGTAAAACAATACTAAAAGTTATATTTTAATAAATGAACTACAATTTTGAAGAGAAAACAAAATGTTTACAATACCTGTTCACTCTCTTATGGAAAGTGATACACAGGTAACGTGCGAATACAGTGAATCGGGGATTTACACCAGTAAAATTCTATATGCGAACATTTCTAAGATAACGGTGAATCAATTCAGTGATGCAACAACATTTCCAGCCCTTATAGAGTTTACGATTATATCAACCGCTTTTTGTGAAAAGCCAGCTTGCGACTACATTATGTTAGGACCGACAATACATAAATGGTGAATCGACAATACATAAATGGTGAATCGGTATCATGCCCGTATTTGGTAGCCATTTCTATATGTTTCAGCAAATATCAACTTGCGCCAATCCTGAAAAATTTCATCTACTTCAAAATATGTAGAATTCCAGCATGTTTATATGCACCACAAAGTATGATGATTTTGGATTTACGCAAATTTTGGACTCGAAATTCTGCCAAAAAGGCCGTGTACTTGCTGCTTGAACTCTTAAGTTTCCGGAAGTTAGATGCTATTTTATGGTCACGGGCAAACACTATTTTATCATCTAGGACTTCTTGGAGCTTCTGTGTTGCGACATGCGTCATTCGTCTTCCACCAATGGGCTAAGTCTATGTGGAAAAGCAGCCAGTTGCTTGTGAAGATTGTTGTGTGGAGTACTGGTGTGAGAAAACCAGGAAACACATGAGTAGGTGAACTGGCCGCCGTGATATGACTTGAGAAATTGTTAAAAACGGCGTTAAACCCCAATGAATCAATCAATTGGAGCTTCTGTACGTCATCGTCTCTACCCATTGCAGGCGGTGGATGTTTGATTTGGGGTCTTGAATTGGAGGAAACCAAGCTTTTGTAGTGCTGGGATTACACTATACTTTTCTGTTTGGATTGAATCCGGTGGCTGGGTATGCATTACTCCATTCAAAGAAGACATGCCTTCATCCTCTGTAGACTGTACCCCTTTCTCTGTACTTAAAGTTGGTTCTCGCTAACTCACCTTCTCTTTCATGGATCAAGTAAGCAACAATTGATTCCTCTAAAAAAAAAAACTGCAACAGCATGATGATCATCACTTGGGGCTACTAAATTGTCAAAGTCTATGTTCATCAGCGCTTCCTCCTCGGTGTTTTTATCTAAAATGTTTTAAAATACAAACATTTGGTCAAATTTATGAAAGAAAATTATTGCAACCACATGAGACTGATTTTACGAAGTAAAAATCCATGTCTGTTATTGGACAAGATATATAAGTGTTGTTTGTTCATCATCATTTTCTATTTCATTAAATGTTCATTGGTCTTCCACACTTCTTACTCCTTTTTGCAGTGCTTGTCTGAACTACATGAGGCACCGGCTCTTCTGTTCGGAAATTGACATTGCATAACTAAGGGTATACAGAATCAGCTGTATGAAGATCCTGTAACTGATTGCATGATCGATGTCAGGCTCTCTTTTAACAACACTTCATTCAAGTAAATTGTGGCAAGGCTGGAAAGGTAAAATAATAAAATGAATGATTCTCGACTTGAATATGATGTAAATGAATGTTTATTTTTTATTAAGATTTGTTGAAAAATGTAATGTCTTGTATATTCACCATTTTTAGCTCACCTGAGCTTTGCTCAAGGTGAGTTATTGTGATCGCCTTTTGTCCGGCGTCCGTCGTGTGTCGTGCGTCGTCCGTCAACTTCTTCTCCTCATTAACCAGTTGGTCAATTGGGATGAAACTTCACAGAAAGCATCCTCTCAATGACCACACCAGATTTCCTTCAAATTTTTGGGATCCATGCAGAATTCTGGTTTCCATGGCAACGAAATGAAAAAAACTTCAAAATTCTTCTTCTCCCAAACTGGTTGGCAGATTTTTAAATAATTTTGTAGAATTGTTCCTTGGATGACCCTCTATCAGATTCCTTCAAGCCATGTTGATTGGTCGAAAAACATGGCCGCCAGGGGGGGCGGGGCTATTTTGCCTTATATGGCTATAGTGAAAACTTAAAAAAGTCTTCTTCTCCGAAAGTGTCTGGCCTATTTTCAAATAATTTTGTAGAAATGTTCCTTGGATGACCCTCTATCAGATTCCTTCAAGCCATGTTGATTGGTTAAAAAACATGGCCGCCAGAAGGGGCGGGGCTATTTTGCCTTATATGGCTATAGTGAAAACTTAAAAAATCTTCTCCTCCGAAAGTGTCAGGCCTATTTTCAAACAATTTTGTAGAAATGTTCCTTGGATGACCCTCTATCAGATTCCTTCAAGCCATGTTGATTGGTCAAAAAAAAACATGGCCGCCATGGGGGCGGGGGTATTTTGCCTTATATGGCTATAGTGAAAACTTAAAAAATCTTCTCCGACGAAAGTGTCAAGCCGATTTTCAAATAATTTTGTAGAAATGTTCCTTAAGTGACCTACTATCAGATTCCTTCAAGCTAAGTTGATTGGTCGAAAAACATGGCCGCCAGGGGGCTCGGCTAATTTGCCTTATATGGCTATAGTGAAAAATTTAAAAATCTTCTTCTCTGAAAGTGTCAGGCCGATTTTCAAATAATTTTGTAGAAATGTTCCTTAAGTGACCCACTTTCAGATTCCTTCAAGCCATGTTGATTAGTCGAAAAACATGGCCGCCAGTGGGGTAGGCTATTTTGCATTATATGGCTATAGTGAAAACTCAAAAAATCTTCTCCTCAAAAAGTGTTAGGCCGATTTTCAAATAATTTTGTAGAAATGTTCCTAGGGTGACCCTCTATCAGATTTCTTTCAGCCAAGTTGATTGGTCGGACACTATGGCCGCCAGGGGGCGGAGCTTATATAGTTAAAAAGTGAAAAAAAAAATCAGGTGAGCGATTCCAGGGCCATCATGGCCCTCTTGTTAGAATTTGCAATGCACATGTACATTTTCGATCAACGTGGCTTAAAGGAATCTGATGGAACATTTGTTGTTGTTTTTTCACAGAGAGAATTCCCAAAAATTAATGAGTTTACCTGGAAACCAGAATTATGTATGGATCAAAACTATTCAATGGATTTAGGTAGGATACAAGGGGGGAGCTTGCTGTGGAATTTCGTACCATTTGGCCCACAAGTTAAAGAGGAGAAGATGTTGATGTGCAACAGAGGCCCGGCAATAGGTGATCACAATAGCTCATCTTTAGGACTTCATGCTCAGATGATAAAAACAACAGGCACAGTATTGCTCAACTGCCATTGGGCAAACAAAAAACCACGACAATCTAATTGACTCAGTGGTTACAGACGAGAAGTGGTTTTAACCCCATCACACGTAAAACATAAAAACGTGCAACCCAAGCTGTGTCTCAATAACACTCCCTGTGCTCCATATAATTGGGTAGAGGTAACCACCTGTTATGCTTTCTGTCGCAAATCCACATAGAGGCAAATAAAGGGAGCTGGCCAAGCTGCGTAACACAACTAAAACATATTTAGCTAAATTCTGCTTTGAACCAGTCACATTTTTTTTTCAAAGGATAACATCTAATTTCCAATGTCGCCAAGATTACAGTATCCAATTAGTTTACCTGTTGACTTAAAATAAACCAGGTCTTCTTTAACTTTGATTTCATCGAAAAGAAGCCCAACGTAAGATCTCCATGGGGCATCATACAATTTGTACTTTTCAGCTTCCTCCTTCGCCAACTGAAAGACATCCTTCTGCATCCCCAATTCACTTAAGAAATGTGAATAATCAAAAAGTGTTCTCTTTGAAGGGAAATTGATGAATCTTGTTTCCCTCATGGCATCGTAAGCCTTTTCAGATTTTGATCGTGTATATAAGCACCACCTGATGATCATAGGGTGCCATCTCATGCTCCCTTTGTCAGTTCTTTTAGAATGAAGGATTTGCTGTTCCCAAAAGAGACGTTGTCTACAATTGCTGTGTTATTAGGTCTTTGAGCTAGCGTCTCTAATTTCGCTCATAACCCAAAACTCGTTATTAAAGTACGTTGACTATATGTATATATATATATACAGGAATAGTACGCGAATATATTACACGAAATTATGTCTCATTTAACGTTGGATAAACAATTTTGATTCATGTCCGCCTCATATTGACTTATTATTCGTTTTGTCCTTGCACTTTTAGCAGAATATCCAGTTTTTGATTTTTGTCACATTTTTTGGCATTATATTGTATGAGTTTCTCAATTCATGAAAGGTTACACGTGGTTGTGTCAAACTCATCATCATTATCGGTATTAAGATGTACAAGAAAATGCCCAAGCTCATGGATTAAAGTGCTGCAGAAATGAGAATTATGTGTTATTGTTTTTCTGTAAATTTCAATAAAAACATGTCCGAGTGCTTCATTGTTTTTCCGAAACAGTTTGACATCATTTTTGTATGGAAAAATGTCAAAGTGGCTATTACCGAATGCATGAATACCCACATGAGCTTAAATTTCACCCAGGCACACAGTTTCATCGTTTTTCAAGCAATATCACCCCGTAAAGTACACTAGAATGCTTCAATATTTACAGCTGACACAAAATTGACTTTTTATATTTTCCAGCCAAAAGCTCTTTAAGACACAAAAAGATATGTCTTATGGATATGTTTGGTAGGTATCATATATTTTATGAATAGCCTGGGTACCAAGGATGAATTAAGAGGTAAGGTTAAGTTTTGTGACGACGACGCCAATGGCATACCATTACCATGCCTTTTTTTCTTTGAAAAACAGATATGAGCTAAAAAAAAATGATTGCTCTCTCAGATATAGCAATAATAAATACCTTGTTGGAGGATGATGCCCATTTGCCATCAATTGCTTTTCTTTTTGTCGACTCTTTTGCGACTTTGTTGACGGGTTATAACATTTTGTCATCACTTGCACTTTTTCCTTCTTGTTGACTCTTTTGCCTTGCTCTCTTTTTCAGCATTTGGGACTGAATACAATATTATACACCTCATCTAGCAAGAAGACATTTTCTACCAGAAAAAAATGATTTTTTTTTTGTCACTAAAGTAAAACATTACCTTTTTAATCACCAAATTCCAGTTTAACTGTCATTGAAATTTACTTTTAAATTCGCTGGTCCGAAAATCCTAAATGTTTGTTGTGTATTGTTGTATATTACATGTAAAATTCCACTGGCCAATGGCATTTTTTCACTGGTCCGAACGATAAGTTACTTGCCAGGGACCATTGGTTATTTTGCAGACTGCAGTTTATCAATGTTTACCCAACTTAATTTCTAAAATGAACTTGGATGTTAGAGCACTTACTTACAATTTACTGAGTGGCAACAATTGAAGACCATGATCAGACAGTGACCGGTCACTGTATTGATGTATAATTATTTGTTACCAACAGGTGAACAAGAGATGATTAAGAAAATCATATCCATACTATTTTACACATTAATTTAACTGAAGGGGGGGGGGGGGGGGGGGGGGGGGGGGGGGGGGGTTGAACTAGTTATTAATCAATTTTTACAAAGAATTTTGATGTTTTACCTCGAACATAATAAATATGCTGTGCAGTCTTGATTCTTAAAAATCAATTTTCTCAATATTAAAGTCTTAACATAACCATATGACCATGACCTGTATTTGCATGGAGTAAAGAAACATAATACATTTTTGTGAGTGCGATTCAGACAGGCAAATTCAATTCTTATTTAAGTTAGAGATTCACTTGGATTAATCAACAAAGTGCACTTACATTTTCCTTATAAGCTCCAATATCCACTTCTCTCAGTATGGCATCAATATCAAGGACTGTCAAGCTTTAGTGAAGGCTCCTTCAAATCATCTTTACCTTCTTAAACAAAATAATACTTTATTGTTTAGTGAATAAATGATAACAGACACATTGAACACATATCCAAATAGTGGGGTATAGGATGATATATTAGCAGCAAAACACACTGTCAGTCAATAGCTATAGTAAATACATGTATATTTACAGTATTTTTACAGTTAGGGTTTCTAGTAGAAAATCTAATTTATTAAATTGTAGAAATACATATTTTTAGCTCACCTGAGCTTTGCTTAAGGTGAGTTATTGTGATCGCCTTTTGTCCGGCGTGCGTCAACTTCTTCTCCTCAGTAACCAGTGGGTCAATTGGGATGAAACTTCACAGAAAGCATCCTCTCGATGACCTCACCAGATTTCCTTCAAATGTTTGGGATCCATGCAGAATTCTGGTTTCCATGGCAACGAAATGAAAAAAAACTTCAAAATTCTTCTTCTCCCAAACTGGTTGGCAGATTTTCAAATAATTTTGTAGAAATGTTCCTTGGATGACCCTCTATAAGATTCCTTCAAGCCATGTTGATTGGTCGAAAAACATGGCCGCCAGGGGGGGGGGGGGGCTATTTTGCCTTATATGGCTATAGTGAAAACTTAAAAAATCTTCTCCTCCGAAAGTGTCAGACCGATTTTCAAATAATTTTGTAGAAATGTTCCTTTAGTGACCCACTATCAGATTTCTTCAAGCCATGTTGATTGGTCGAAAAACATGGCCGCCATGGGGCAGGGCTATTTTGCCTTATATATGGCTATAGTCAAAACCTAAAATATCTTCTTCTCCCAAACTGGTTGGCAGATTTTCAAATAATTTTGTAGAAATGCTCCTTGGATGACCCTCTATTAGATTCCTTCAAGCCATGTTGATTGGTCAAAAAACATGGCCGCCATGGGGGCGGGGCTATTTTGCCTTATATGGCTATAGTGAAAACTTAAAAAATCTTCTCCTCCCAAAGCGTCAGACCGATTTTTAAATCATTTTGTAGAAATATTCCTTGTATGACCTTCTATCAGATTCCTTCAATCCAAGTTGATAACATGGCCGCCAGGGGGGCGGGGCTATTTTGCCTTGTATATGGCTATACTGAAAAGTTAAAAAATCTTCTTTTCCGAAAGTGTCCGGCCGATTTTCAAATCATTTTGTAGAAATGTTCCTTGGATGACCCACTTTCAGATTCCTTCAAGCCATGTTGATTGGTCAAAAAACATGGCCGCCAGTGGGCAGGGCTATTTTGCATTACATTGCTATAGTGAAAACTATCGGATTCCTTCAAGCCAAGTTAATTGGTCGGAAACTATGGCTGCCAGGGGGCGGGGCTTATATAGCTAAAGTGAAAGAAAAAAAATCAGGTGAGCGATTCCAGGGCCATCATGGCCCTCTTGTTTATATTAAACATAATGCATACATATAGTAAGGCTACTGCCACATCTTCAAAAATCAACCCTTGCCCTTATATATACGCTTTCTGATGCCTTTGCAGCAGACGACTTTTAAAAACATTGTGAGAAAAGAAGAAATTGCTCAAAACAAGCAATGGCTCTTTCCTAGGTTTTAAAAGCGTTGTAGCATTCTGCATGCTCCAATTCCTCTCTCCATCGAACCAAAAAAGACGACAACAAGAGTTGCTGCAAGATACAGCAGTTAATTAATATCTAAATTTTGGGGAATCACATGCCTATTACACATAACAGTATTATCACAAATCTATGCAGAGTACAAATTCTGTCAAGTGTTTTAATTTCAGACAAAATGCAGATAAGGGTAAGTGTTATTGGATGTTTCATTACCAAGTCCAATTTGCTCCAGTTTCTTCTGTTTCTTTGCAGTCGGTAGGTTGTCTCGTAGTTTATTTAGTAGATATAACAATATTTCAACCTTGTCAGAGGGTCTCCCTCTTCGTCTTTTTCTCTTTGTATGTTCTACAAGTAAACACAATTATTTATCACATCAGTACTTGTCTTGACTGCCAATACAAAAGGAACTTTTTAAATAGATGAAAATTATGATCATATTTGAAAATAAAATACCAAACTAATTTCTAGCCGTAAATAAAGATTTCATGGCAAAATTGGGTCTCAAACTTCTGCAGAACATTCTCTCTTGATATCCAGACGAAAAAATGGATTCAGCGTTATGACGTTGTAGGAAGGCGTCACAACAAAAAATAGCCTTTCAAGACTACATGATTATTTGGACTAGTTTAGTAAAAAAAAAAAAGAGTGTGTTAAGGGTTTCCTTCCGAAGAAATAAAGAGTCGGTCATAATTTTTAGCTCACCTATGCACGAAGTGCAAGGTGAGCTATTGGGATCACATTTTGTCTGGCGTCCGTCCGTCGTGCGTCGTGAGTCGTCAACATTTGAGCTTGTTAACACTCTACAGGCTACATTTTGTATTCAATCTTCATGAAAGTTTATCAAAACGTTCATCTTCATAAAATCTTGGACAAGTTCGAAACTGGGCCATATGAGGTCAAAAACGAGGTCACTATGTCGAATAGAAGGGAACTCTTGTTAACACTCGGGAGGCCACATTTTCAACTTGAGCATGAAACTTTATCAGAATGTTTGTCTTAATGATATGTAGGTCAAGTTCGAACATGGGTCATGTCGGGTCAAAAAGTAGGTCACTAGGTCAAATTGAAGGAAAATCTTGTTAACACTTTGGATGCCGCAGTTTTTGCTTCAGCAGCTTGAAATTTGGTCAGAATGTTTGTCTAAATGATATCTAGGCCAAATTCGGATATTGGTCATGCCGGGTTGAAAACTAGGTCACTAGGCCAAATTGAAGGGTAATCTTGTTAACACTCTGGATACTGCATTTTAAATTTCAGCATGATGAAACTTTATCAGAATGTTTTTCTTGATGATATGTAGGCCAAGTTTGAATATGGGTCATGCTGGGTCAAATTTAAGGAAAATCTTGTTAACACTTTGGATGCCGCATTGTTTGCTTCAGCAGCTTGAATTTTTTTCAGAATGTTTGTCTTAAAGATATCTAGGTCAAGTTTAAATATGGGTCATATTGGATCAGAAACTAGGTCACAAGGCCAAATTAAGGGAAAATCGTGTTAACTCTGTAGAAGCCGCATGTTTTCCTTCAGTGGCTTGAAACTTGGTCAGAATGTTGAGCTGAATGATATTTAGGCAAAGTTCGAATATGGGTCATACAGGGTCAAAAACTAGGTCACTAGGTCAAATTGAAGGAAAATCTTGTTAACACTTTGGATGCCGCATTTTTGCTTCAGCAGCTTGAAATTTGGTCAGAATGTTTGTCTAAATGATATCTAGGCCAAGTTCGGATATGGGTCATGCCGGTTGAAAACTAGGTCACTAGGCCAAATTGAAGGGTAATCTTGTTAACACTGGATACTGCATTTTTAATTTCAGCATGATGAAACTTTATCAGAATGTTTTTCTTGATGATATGTAGGCCAAGTTCGAATATGGGTCATGCTGGGTCAAAAACTAGGTCACTAGAGATCAAATTGAAGGAAAATCTTGTGAACACTTTGGATGCCACTTTTTTTGCTTCAGCAGCTTGAAATTTGGTCAGAATGTTTGTCTGAATTATATCTAGGTCAAGTTCGAATATGGGTCATATTGGATCAGAAACTAGGTCAATAAAGGAAAATATGGTTCAAACTC
The DNA here is from genome assembly GCA_031761405.1 of Serripes groenlandicus. Classification (NCBI taxonomy): domain Eukaryota; kingdom Metazoa; phylum Mollusca; class Bivalvia; order Cardiida; family Cardiidae; genus Serripes; species Serripes groenlandicus. Next base: position 53,214,379 of record JASEVX010000014.1, on the reverse strand, counting down.
CGGAGGCCGCATTTTTACTTTGAGCAAGTTGAAACGTCAGAAAGCTGTCTTGATGATATCTAGTCCATGTTGGAATATGGGTCATATCAGGTAAAAAATATAGATCACTAGGCCAAATGAAGGAAAATATTGTTAGCACTGTGAAGGTTGCATTCAGAATAATTATGTCTCCCCTTCTCCGAAAGGGGGGACATGCTGTATTTGTAGTTATTCTTATTCTTATTATTCTTCTTCTTCTTCTTCTTCTTAACTTTTGTTTGTCCAGAGCAGAACTCGGAAACTACTTGAAGTAATTGATTGAAACTTGGAACATAGATAGATGGCAATGTGAAGTTGTGCACCTTGCAAGAATTATAACTCTTGGCCACTTTGTTGCAAAGTTATCTGCCCTTGTTCAATATTTTAATAGTGTAAACTTTGTCCAGAGCAGAACTCAGAAACTACTTGAAGGAATTTATTGAAACTTGGAACATAGATAGATGGAAATGTGAAGTTGTGCACCTTGCAATAATTATGAGTTATCTCCCCCTTCTTCAATATTTTAATAGTGTAAACTTTGTCCAGAGCAGAACTCAGAAACTACTTGAAGGAATTTATTGAAACTTGGAACATAGATAGATGGCAATGTGAAGTTGTGCACCTTGCAATAATTATGAGTTATCTCCCCCTTGTTCAATATTTTAATAGTGTAAACTTTGTCCAGAGCACAACTCAGAAACTACTTCGTTGCAAAGTTATCTCCCCCTTTTCAATATTTTAATAGTCATTGACAAACTGCAATGGGGAGACATATGTTTTTTCATAAAAACAACCTTTCTAGTTGTCTTGATGTGTTTTGCATTGCAGTACATTGTATAATTAAGGTGAGCGATCCAGGGCCATCATGGCCCTCTTGTTTTTAGCTCACCTATGCACGAAGTGCAAGGTGAGCTATTGTGATCACGTTTTGTCCGGCGTCCGTCGTCAACATTTGAGCTTGTTAACACTCTACGGGCTACATTTTGCATCCAATCTTCATGAAAGTTTATCAGAACGTTCATCTCCATAAAATCTTGGACAAGTTCGAAACTGGGCCATATGAGGTCAAAAACTAGGTCACTAGGTCGAATTGAAGGGAAATCTTGTTAACACTCTTGAGGCCACATTTTCAACTTGAGCATGTTGAAACTTTATCAGAATGTTTGTCTTGTAAATATCTAGGTCAAGTTCGAATATGGGTTATGCCGGGTCAAAAACTAGGTCACTAGGCCAAATTGAAGGAAAATCTAGTTATCACTTTGCATGCCGCGTTTTTTGCTTTAGCAGCTTGAAATTTTGTCAGAATGTTTGTCTTAAAGATATCTAGGTCAAGTTCAAATATGGGTCATATTGGATGAGAAACTAGGTCATTAGGCCAAATTGAGGGAATATCTTGTTAACTCTGTAGAAGCTGCATGTTTTGCTTCAGCGGCTTGAAATTTGTTCAGAATGTTTTTCTTGATGATATGTAGGCCAAGTTTGAATATGGGTCATGCTGGGTCACTAGACCAAATTGAAGGACAATCTTGTGAACACTTTGGATGCCACATTTTTGCTTCAGCTGCTTGGAATTTGGTCAGAATGTTTTGAGCAAGTTCAAACTTTGTCAGAATGTTGTCTTGATGATATCTAGTCCATGTTGGAATATGGGTCATATCAGGTAAAAAAATATAGATCACTAGACCAAATGAAGGAAAATATTGTTAACACTGTAGAGGTTGCATTCAGAATAATTGTCTTGATGTGTTTTGCACTGCAGTACATTGTATAATTAAGGTGAGCGATCCAGGGCCATCATGGCCCTCTTGTTTTTTTTTCTCCCAACATTTTCAGATACATTCATAACAGATATTTCATAGGCAGACGAATGACTTCTTTTTTAAAAAAAAACACCATAATCAGTGATTCATTGTTACCAACAAATATGAGAAATCATTGTGATAAAAGGTGAAATCGCCCGAAAAAACAATTTCCCCCCTTTTTCACATTGCTTTCAAATACAAGCATCATGGATACATCACAAGCACACACATTACATTTTGAAGAGCAACATATTCAGTGCTTCATTGTTAATATGAGAAAGCGTTGTGATAAAAGGTGAAATCACCCAAATGAGCAATTTCCCTATCTTCCATAATGCTCTCAGATACATTTATTACTAATATGTCGTATTTTTTCAAAGCATTTTTCAATCAAAGCGCCAATGGCACTGTAGTGGCGATCGTATTCATATATTGCAACAACTACAAAGCGTTTATAATATTTATAAAAACCTCTCAGAATTTCCAGATTTGATAAAATTCCAGCTTCCCGTTTTTAGGTCGGTATAGCTAGATACCGAAAACAACTTTTAATATGACTCATAAAGGTCTCACCGGGTGTTCTATTGTTTGTTGATAGAGTTGGAACATTGTGAGAATATGTATGAGTTGAAAACATTGTGATAAAATGTGAAAAAATGTAAGATATAGCATTTGTATGACTTGAAAACATTGTGAGAAAATGTGAAATTTCTCATTTTATCACAATGTAAGATATAGCATTTGTATGACTTGAAAACATTGTGAGAAAATGTGAAATTTCTCATTTTATCACAATGTAAGATATAGCATTTGTATGAGTTGAAAACATTGTGAGAAAATGAGAAATTTCTCATTTTATCACAATGTAAGATAGAACAGTTGTAAGAGTTGAAAACATTGTGAGAAAATGATGATAGAATAGTGAAGAGTTGAAAACATTGTGAGAAAATGATGACAGAATAGTGAAGAGTTGAAAACAGTGTGAGAAAATGATGATATAATAGTGAAGAGTTGAAAACATTGTGAGAAGAACAGTTGTAAGAGTTGAAAACATTGTGAGAAAATGATGATAGAATAGTGAAGAGTTGAAAACATTGTGAGAAAATAATGATAGAATAGTGAAGAGTTGAAAACATTGTGAGAAAATGATCGCTGTAAGAGTTGAAAACGTTGTGAGAAAATGTCATTTTCGTAGGACAATATCTTTTCTAAAAAAATGTTAATCAATCATTTGTTCCTAATTCAAAAATTATGAAGACATACAACTATAAAAAGTTGTTTTCGTAACAACCAAAATATGGTAATATGGGATTAAAAGTCGTAAGCAAAGTTGTTTTCGCGGCAGCCGAGTTGTTTTCGTGAGCCGTTTTTATTTATTTATATGCGTTTTAGCCTACGCCACTCACTAATTTTTCTATTTCGCGTAATTAGTACAAAAAAAACCTATTACATACTTTTAAAATTCATCGTTATATGTTTGTGCACATGCTTTTAAGTAAATAATTAGAAAACTTATGAATACATGTGATTTATTGTCAAATAAAACGTTGTTTTTGTGACAGTCATGTTGTTTTCGTGAGCCGACTTTATTTATTTATTTGCGTTTTAGCCTATGCCACTCTATAATGTTGCAATGTTATTGAAAACGGGACCAGGTACGAAATAAGCACTTTTTACGGACCATAATTGTTAAACTCGTAGGTATTTTCAGAAATTACAAAAGAAGTTAATTGGCCGTTTTATTTTGGCGAGGTGCTTTCAGAGTACAACCAATTCCTGTAAACACGGTAATATTTTACCCTCAGGCCGAATCAGGTTAAAGGTCAAAAGGTTACGGTTGACTACAGTAAAAATAGAACGAGGCACAGCTCTGCATACCGTACCCAAGACGCGCGATGATATTTATTATCTGCCCAAACATGAAGAAAGCTAATATGTAAATAGTTTAACTCTATTTAGATATTTTCTCGGTAAATCTCAAATATTAGTACCAATCCGGTATCAAAGTAGCACTAACATTATCATTATTAATCGTGTGCCTGCATCATTGATGGAACTATATATATATATGGCGGTTTAACGGAAGTGAGTAAATTGCCTTTGCAGAAATATCCAACCGACTGTTCAAAACCGACTATATAAGTTTTTTTTCGTTGTTGTTGTTTTGGTAGCACTGTGGCGATTGTCACCCAATCGCCACAAAAATGACACATTCAATAATGCTTCATTATTGCCACCAAAATGTGACATTACTGTCATAAAAGGAGGAGAAAACTCCAGAATGAGCAGTTTCTACGTTTTCCGACGTCACTTTCAAATGCATTCATTGCATATATACATCATAAGCATATGAATGAATTTATTGAGGAATAACATATACAATGATTCAATGTTGCCACCAAATACGAGAAATCATCGTAATAAAAGGCCGAAATTGCCCCAATGAGCAATCTCCCCATTTTCCACAATGCTTTGTTTTAAGAATAACAATGTTCAGTGCTTCAAACTATGAGAAATCATTGTGATCATAGGTGAAATCGGCTGAATGAGCAATTTCCCCATTTTCCACATAGCTTTCAAATACAGATCCATCATTAAAAAAACAGGAAAAAAACCCAGAAGTTAATACATTTTTAATTTGCCCGATATGATGTTATGTATTTTTGTTCTTATTTGGGCAATAGTTCGGCCTGGTAATTTCGTAATAAGCAATCGGACGATATCTCCTGTTGGCATACTTTTTGTCCTTTTCAATGTTTCCATGTCTATCGACGCTCTAAAGAGTTCATTCTCCTTCTCTGTCCATCTTCTGCGCTTTATCTTTGGCGCATCCCCACCACCTGCAAAAGAATAATTTCACTGAATGTGAATTCAGCTATGACCACATTTAGAATTGGGAATATTAACAGTCATTCGCGTCTATTGTGTGTAACTTTTCTAATGAATGCGTTTTTAAAATGTTTAAAGAATTTTGTGGATATCCGACTCTTCACATCAGCATTCTCATAGAAAAGGATCTGTTGGCTTATAGACATTTAAAGTCGCATGTAAACTGAGTTCCAAAAAGATATTGCGTATCTATAGATAAAAAGTATTTGCGATAGTACAAGGCTAATAGCTGACACATTGAGTACTAAGTGAAAATTGACCCCCTATCTTCTGCAACTTTGCCTACTAAGAAAATGAGATACAGGAAACATGACAGAAGAGAAATGATCTTTCACTTCGTACCAATTACGCACACTTTTTAGCTTTGGACTATCGAACATGAACTGTAAATTATCTTATGCAACATTCTTTGGAACTCGGAATATAAATCAGTATAGTCTTATTGCAGAAGACCTTAAACTTTAAGATTTTCTTTGCCTTCTTATAGAGGAACATGTAGGGCATTCTTTCAAAGCATTGACTGCTTCCTCAAATTGTAGGAGACTAATTAAATGTATTGAATAATTATCTTACATAGTAAAGGACAAGTCTCCGTTATGATTAAATACACAACAACCAACCCTATCACGTAATAACCATGCAATTCTGTATTTTCAAACGTGTAAACGACCATAAAATTTGTATAGTTTACATATATATTTATAATCCGATTCTAATTCAGTACAGGCAACGGACCGAGTTTATGTAAACTAATAAGATTTTTCTCTGGCGTTATTACCGTTTTTCCTTGAGTCCTTTTTATTCGGAGTACCATGACTACACAACCCGTTGTCATATGAAACGTCTTCAGTTAGGTCTACATCTATGAAATAAAGGAGAACATGATAAATCTATTCACTTAGCACAGGATAGACGTAAATCTTAAAAAAACCATTAGGCTAAGAAGAAACAATGTTGATTTGTATCTCACCAGAGCACATAGTGCTCAAGGTGAGTTATTGTGATCGCCTTTTGTCCGTCGTCAGTCGTTCGTCGTCAACATTTGCTTGTTACTACACTAGATGCAACATTTTGCATCTACTCTTTATGAAAGTTTATCAGAACATATATCTCGATCAACTCTAGGCCAAGATCGAAACTGGGTCATGTGGGGTCAAAAGCTAGGTCACTAGGTCAAATTTAAAGAAAATCTTGTTAACACTCCTGAAGCCGCATTTTTGGCATGAGCATGTTGAAACTTTGTCAGAAAGTTTGTCTTGATAATATCTAGGCCAAGTTCGAATATGGGTCATGTCCGGTCAAAGACTAGGTCACTAGTCCAAATTTAAGGAAAATCTTGTTTACACTCTAGAAGCCACATTTCTGGCTCGAGCATGTTGAAACTATGTCGGAAAATTTGACTTAGGGATATCTAGGTCAATTTCGAATATGGGTCATGTCGGGTCAAAAACTAGGTCACAATGCCAAATTGAAGGAAAATCTTGTTAACACTCTGGAAGCCACATTTTTGGCTTGAGCATGTTGAAACTTTGTCAGAATATTTGTCTAAGTAATAGCTAGGCCAAGTTCGAATACGAGTCGTGTCAGGTCAACAACTAGGTCAAATTTAAGGAAAATCTCGTTAACACTCTTGAAGCCGCATTTTAAACTTGAGCATGTTGAAACTTTATCAGAAAGTTTGTCTTGATGATATCTAGACCAAGTTCGAATATGGCTCATGTCATGTCAAAAACTAGGTCACTAGACCAAATTTAAGGGAAATATTGTTAACACTCTGGAAGCCACATGTTTGGCTTGAGCATGAGAGAGTTATGTCTTAAATAGCCCATTCTCAGGTGAGCGATTCCAGGGCCTCATGGCCCTCTTGTTTATTTGCACACGGTTTAATTCTGCCCATTTACGGACATTCTTTAAAACAGATTGAATATAGGTTAATCATAATAATAATAATAAAATAAACAGAGTTAACGCCGCTTTTCACAGTTGTTTTTCAATCATATCACGGCGACAAGTTCTCCTCACACCAATACTCCACACAACACTCACGACCCCTAACTTACTAACGTACTAACTCGTGTCGCTACCAAATTTGGATATTTGACATTTGAAGGAGAACCACGTTTTCATGAGAACATTACTAAAATAAATCTGCCTTCTTGATTTGATTAATTCGCATCTGAACGAACATGAAACGTTCGCAAATCCGGTATCTTGTTATTTGCAAGAAACTTTTTAAATATATTGTTTTGGTCGAGCCCCAAAAGCTCAGTCGGTAGCGACGCGGACTAGTAGGTTAGGGGTCGTGAGTTGGAATTCCGGGTCAGCCAACTTTCTTTTCGACATTTGATGAAGGTCATTGCGACTTCAGTCATTTTTCTTCCACCGCTTGACTGCAATGGTCTAAGTGGAAAAGTAGCCAGTCGCTTGGGAAGAATGTTGTGTTGAGTACTGGTGTGAGACAGCCAGGAAACATATGATTAAGTGAACTGGCTGTCGTGATATGACCGAAATACTGTTGAAAGTGGCGTTAAACTCCATCCAATTAATTAAATGTATTTTCATTCACCACATTCTTTCTACCTAATAAGTACAGAAATAACTGAATCTCATCAGACAACTGTGCCCAGCCTTTGTAGCGCAGGCAGTCGGTAGCAACGCTGACCTATAATCCAGAGATCCCCAGCTTACATTGGTTCAAACCCGGCTCCACCAACTTTCTAGTCAATGCGGCCCGAGTCAGTTTCATTGAAAGAATGCTGTGTGTGTGTGTGTGTGTACCGGAAAACATGTACAGGAGCACTGACAGTGGCGATATAACTGAAATGCTATTCAAAATGGTGTTAAACCCAACCCAATCAATCAGAAAACTATTTCTAGTTTGTTTAAGATAAATTGCTAAATGCTAAATTATGTCAAACATCCTTGATTTGCCATGCAGTTGCTGCTCGACTGACTTAAGTTTTGACAACTTTGGGAACAATTCGTGATAATATACCCGTAAAGCCATGTAAATGAATTGGAGTACACGACTCATCAAGTTATAAGATCTTTAGAATTTCTCCTGTTTTATGGATACAGTAATGTGTTAACGAATTGCATTTCGAGCATATGTTGTAATCTACTTCCCGATAATCAAATTATTCCGCTCAAAGTTGGTATTCTTCTTATTCATCATTTTTTTCCTCCCAAACAATGCGCCTCTCTTTAAAACTTTGAGAACTGTCAGAGGGCATGCAAGATTTTTTTATTAGTTGATATATTATGAAACCCGATTTATATTATATAAACGTTTTACATATCTATTTTAGGCTGTGATTTTTCTTTTCGTAGTTTGATATAAGCATTAATGAAAGATTTTCCTTGCATACATATCATTGAGTACATCACAACTAAGCACCTATTTATCTGTCTCTCTGAAATGCATGCAAAGTAAATAATTCGACGCGCCGTTTCCAAACACTTACCGTCGACTGCAATTTGCTGCAGTTGTTTTCCCTGATATTTACTGAAATTTCCATTTTCCATCGCTATTAGTACTCGTGCTACCTTTGTCTTTTCGAGAACTGAACTTTGAAGACGATACACATCTGTATGAATATTTACATTATGTCCCATGTGATCTGCAACCATTTTCAACTCGGGCGCAGTCATGTCAAGAATCTGCATTCAAAAACATGTATATTAATATTTTCTACGACATTCAAAATATCTTTTAAATTAATTTTCTACACCATTTTAAGGGCGCTATTTAATTTTCTGATAGTCTCACACAGGAAACACCGATGTAAGTTATTCGGACTCAGTTTTGAAATTTTTAAAGACAGTAAATAGATTTGGTTGATTTTTTTTTGACATTGACCTTTTTCTTCTTCCACAACTTAAACGTACTCCAAAAAGTCATATTCAGGAAACAATACTTGCGTAAGCAGACAGATGATACTTTTTTCTCTTGATTAAATATGTCCACTACCTCCACTGTACTATCCAAAATGAACGTTGTCACCCTTTATACGCATTCATTTGGAACTCGGGAGTATTTTCAAAATTTAACATCCTAAACGCAATTTTCAATCGAAATAAAATCGATCGGTGTAGATAGAACATTGGGGCAAAAGTAGATGTACATATTAAGACCGATCTGTCTTATTTCGATTGATAATTTCCTTGAAAATTGCGTTTAGGATGTTATATTTTGAAAATGCCCGAGTTCCAAACGAATGTGTACATAACATTAGGACTGAGTAGATGCATGGATTATGGGCTGCCTGTTAGCAGCCGTTGTACATATAGATACAGTATAACCTAGATTATCCGGCATCTTGTTTAACCGACATCCTGACATAAACGACATGAAGTACTGGTCCCGAATTTTTCCTTTGCATATATATGTGCACACACCCTTATTTAATCGGAACCTACTGTAACTGTTTTCCGACATAGTTTGCAGTCTAAGTTTATCAACTTGTTACTTTTTCACATCTCTTCAGCCGACAATACGTTTCTTCGTCACAAGTACTGTCAACAATTATTTTCATAAATATAGACCATACCTCATGTTTATGGGTCATTATTCTGTTTTACAATTGAAAACGGAAATCCAGCAAACTAAAATGGTACAGTTTTCTCACACAGGATAAATATTTTGCATCCACCAAAAATATTGTTTTCTTAAAAATTTGTATTAAGTACATGCATAGCTCATAAACAAGGGAATAATATATATATATATATGATTCATATATATGTATGTTAATTAAATGTGTCCATTCCATTTTTTATACATTAAAAAGTCATCTACTTATTGTTTCAAGATGGAAAATATGGGACCGTACTTAACCAACACTCTGCTTTAACCGACATTGTATTGAGGTACCAATATCGGATAAACCAGATTATACTGTATTCTACGAAAGTCCGGTGGTGACTTCTCACTTAGCAATTCATACTTCATACTTCACAGTTCATACAGTTCATACAGTTCATACTTCACAGTTCACAGTTCATACTTCACAGTTCACAGTTCATACTTCACAGTTCACACTTCATAGTTTACATTGCACAGTTCGTATTTAGTACAGTAAAATTTATCATGACATAGTTCTGACGTCACGGATACATGTGTAAAATAGCTTTGACATAGTTGTGACGTCAGGGATACGTGTGTAAAATAGCTGTGACGTCATTACAGAAAATTGAATCGTGAACTATGAACTGTGAGTGAAGTACGAATCGTGAGCTGTGAAGTGTGAAGTGTGAACTGTGAAATGTGAAGTATGAACTGTGAAATTTGAAGTAAGAACTGTGAAGTAGGAACTGTGAACTGTGAACTGTGAAGTATGAATTATCAACTGTGAAGTATGAACTGTGAAGTGTGAAGTATGAACTGTGAACTGTGAAGTTTAATATTATATAACATTATATATAAAGTAATATCTATGAACTTTGAACTGTGAAGTGTGAAGTGTGAAGTGTGAAGTGAGAAGTAACCACCGAGCTTACGTAGTATTCATATATTTTATGCTACCGACTACAATTTTTACTTTTTCCATATAATCTACAAGTACCTGGGTTGTTGTTGCTAAGTACCTCCGCATTTCCCGTGTCCGAATACGTTTTGGTTCTTTTAAACCAGGACATTCTTCAGTTATTTTTCTCATAGCCGTACATCCGTCTAGTGGTGTTTTATCACTTTGTCTGAAAAAAAGAAACAATAGCATTTAATAATATTTCAACAATCACGGTTGATATCAACTCGTCCGTTATTTACTTCTGATGTAATCTTAACATAAATAACAAGAGGATCATGATGGTCCTATATAGCTTACTTGAGTAAGTTTTCACCTTTCCATAGAAACATGATATATTCCGTAACAGACTAGTGGAACCATATATTCCAAGTTCTCCAAATTTTTTACGGGATGGGACTATATTTTACACCGGGGCTATAATTTGAATAATCTTCGTAGCTAACTATCTAACACATCTACATACCAAAGTTGGTAGACCCAGCTCTTGTGGTTTCGAACGAAACGAGTTTTAAAGATTATATTATATAAGTTTATCTTATAGTAGTGACCCCGAGTTGGGGCCAATCTTGTTCCCGGGGCTATAATTTGAGCTTTCTTGGTAGGGTTCCACTAGATGAAGTTACATGTATTTTGGTAGACTTAGGCCTTGAGTTTAGGTTAACCCTTGTGGCGCATTTTTGCCAAGTACTCTCTTAGTACAGACCACCCCGGTGGCTCAGTGGTGAGAGCATCCGCTTTGGGTATGGAAGGTCGTGGGTTCGATCCCCGACCAGGTCCGACAATTGACCATTATTTGATGGTAGTAATGCCCCCCCCCCCCCCGGCGCGCTCAGGGTTGTAGGGATAGGTTACGACTGGAAAGCCAATTCCAGGACAATATGACTGGTAGTACTGGTTAATCAAAGCGCTGAAAGCGCTGATGGTATAGGGGGCATATGTAAATTGAAAACATATGGCATAGATCATATGGACAAACATTGTTGAAACAATGAAACAATGACCTTTAAACAAACCAAACCAAAAATGTTTGAAGCAACACATATTGCCTGCCAATAACATATACCTCATTTGTCAAAGTTTTACCCTTTTCTTGTATAAACAAAATATCGAAGGACAAAAGATTGACAAAAAAAACCCGAGCAGCTACCCTTAATTAAAATATTTCTAGTTCAGAAATCACTAAAGATCAACAATGTATATTGTAATCATGCTGATAAATGAAAGACGATCGAAAGCATGATAGAGTTATGTTTCTTTTGCACTGCACAATTGCAGCTCTGAGTTTCCTATACACCAAGTCTTAAATTGATATATTGGACATATATTGAGACAATAACCGAAGAAATGAAAAAATTGAGTTTACACCTAAAAAACAGACTAGATTTGACGAAGTACAAATCTTGGGGAAGCACTCATTAACGAAAAGGGGAATTTCACGGAACGCATGTGTTGCATATAATAAGGGAGAACATTGAAAGACAAAAATATACACACTCCAAACGCAGCATGCTAAATTTATGGTAATGGTGCACTGCAAATCTGTAGGTCATAAGTTACATACAAACCAAGTTTGAAATTGATACAATGAAAGTTAATTGAGACAATCGCTGAACTAAATAAGGAAAAATGGAGATAACTGAAAAAACAGACCAGAGTTATGTACCTAGTACTTTGCCGTTCTCCTGATCACACGGGTATAATTGTGACCACTTTGAAATAAATCTGCCATACAGAAACAACGTGTTAACCAATACATGCAATCCATGACGGACGGACGAATGCACATTCAGGCAGACAGCCGGCCGGACGCCGGATTATACCTCCAAGCTTTACAGACGGAGACAACTCAAGTATTGATTACAGAAGACTGGTTCGATGCGTCAAAAGACGTCAGCTTAGATTATGGTATTTGTAAAGTATTTGCAATTTAATTGTATCTCCGAAACGGGACCGGACCGTCAAGGTTAATTTTCAAAAACCTATTTAGACTACATTTCTAGTTTATTTGTCAACAGATACATCTAGGACTATATTACACGTTGATGAACGTTGAGTCTTAAATTAACGCAAATGCATATACATTATAATTTTAGTCCCAAAATCGCTAGAAGCTTCTCAATAATAAAATAAATAATGACCTTGCGGTTATAACTCGGATGTGTTGACAAATTCGGCCAAATTTTTTTCCGACGTTTGACAAAAGTCAATGCGACATGCGTCATTCGTCTTTCACCAATGGCTAAGTCTATGTGGAAACGCAGCCAGTTGCTTGGGAAGATTGTTGTGAGGAGTACTGGTTTGAGAAAACCAGGAAATACATTTGTAGGTGAACTGGCCGCCGTGATATGACTGAAGAAATGTTAAAAACGGCGTTAAATCCCAATCAATCAATGTTGAAATTAACTTATCTATAATTTGTAGATTTAATTTCCATTTCCTAGTAGGGTCTACATACAGCGACACATGAGAATATTCAACACAAAACGCGACCTGTTTTACCAACAATTCCCCAGTAGCGGTGAGACCGTTTGTAACATTATTTCATGGCATGTATACACAGTAGGACCTCTCTCTTTGGACGAATTATGTTGTAACAAGTTTGTTTACAGTATTCATTAACCTTGACCACATAGACTAAATATACAGCAAACAACATTGAACTAAGGCATAACTATTGACCTGAATTAATAAAAGTATGATTTTGAATAGTGATGAAAACATTGTGGAAAAAGACAAACTTGTTGATTATCATTCATCTGTTAAGGTTAGTCAAATGTGTCTAAAAGGGGCAAAGGTTAAAATAATAACTGTAGACAAATGTTTTCGTTATCTAGGTTATAGAAACAATTTGATTCATGTTTCAAAGCATTGTTTGAAAAGGAGAAATTGCTCATTGTCAGCAAATGCTCCGTTTGCAAATATACTTTCAACATTTGTTTGTAACTAAGTAGCTATAACGGGAACGGTTCAACCCTTTCCCGCTTACAGTCGCTTTTTGACGCATGTGCAGCAGACGGCTGCAGAATTGTTTATCATGACCCATTTCCTCTTTTTCCACAAAGGTTTCAACTATATATTTTTCCCCTTGATGTAAGGCAAAATTGCTCGTAATCATTCATCTCTAGCATGTTATTCAAAATGTGTCCGGAAGGGAGAAAGAGGGAAAGAACGTCCATAGTAAAACGTTTAAATATGAAAAGAATTAATTTGAAACGTGTTTGAAAGCATTATGTGAAAAGGAGGAATTGCTCATTGTCAGCAATAGCTCCATTTTCAACAATATCTTTTAAATATTCGAACTGTTATAGTATCACGGAAAGGGTTCCGCTTCCATGGGAAGGATGTAACCATTTTCCGCCTACAGACGCATGTGCAGCAGACGACAATCGAAAACATTGTGACAAAAGGGGAAATTGCTTTTCGTAGGCAATTTCTACTTTTGCCACAATGGTTTCAACTCCTTTCAATAATTGTATTTACAGTGCTTTGCACATTTTTCTATAAGTCGACTGTTGTAAACTAATGGGGTCACAGAACGGTCGACGTTACCTCACACTACTGACCTTAAGGTCAACCATAGTTCAGAGTGAGTTTCATTCATAGAAACTATTTTGTCTCATAAATTTATGCAGCGGAGGGTTTTGTGATTCGGTCGAACCAATGAAATCGTTGAAAAGGCAGATTATAACCAATCAAAACTCGATTTTGGTGTAGGTATACACATGTGGACTGCGGTTGCAGCTTTAAATTCGACTTTTCGAAAGCAGCTTCGCTATGAGATAGTGGCGAAACGCCCCTATCCCAAAAACCAGGAAGTATGGATAAGTGAAATTGTCGCCATAATATAACTGAAATAATGTTGACACGGCGTTAAACCCTATTCAATAACAATAACTCCCAATACACGTCCATATGAAATTCACCGTCCAATTGTAGCCATGTTTTTTAAGAATACTTACCTTTTGATCACACTTAAGAACGGGTTACGCATGGAACATTCCACTGAAAGTATTCTAAATTCTAACGAGCGGTTTCAGAAAAGAGTTTTTGAATTAGATTTTGCTATATATATATTTAGGCATGGCGACCATCTTGATCACCTGATAAATTTTTTATTAATGTTTTTATCAGTTTAACCCGATGATCTTTCTGATTAATAGCTATTGACGACGGACAAAAGACGATTGCAAATACACACAGTCATTGAGCACACATGAGAGCTAAAATAGTATTGTAAGGACGAACTTTGCTACAAAGGCGTACCAGTTGGTTGGTATTACTGTTTGAGATAATATTCAAACTATTATTTTTCCTTTAATTTGAATGTTATGTGGAAGAGGATAAATACGCAGTGAAAAGCTTAAACGTTATCCAACACTCGCCTGCAAATTAGAAAGGGACTTGTGCTGTTCCTTGTTCTCAGAAGATAGTCTAAAGCTTTTATCATGTCAGGAGTCAGTAGTACACATACTTTTCGTAGTCCTCTAGTCGACTTCCCCCTCACCTCGATCAATTTCATTCTGAAATAAAGCAAAAGGCTGATGACTGCTCTGAAATTTAACATTTGGAATGAATCGTATATTCATATTTCATAAAACAACGGAGATCGTGAAATGGCTCTTATCAAAACTGACATGCTCCGATCAAAATGGAATATATATATATTTGTAAATATATAAAGCAACACCATACCTTTTTGAAAGAATCTTCTCTGAAACGTCAAGGCCGTTGTAGATTTCGCTGTCAATTTCATCATGTGTGTCTACTTGTAAAAAGTCTGACACTTTCATTTCGGATACTTCAGAAATTCGACGCTTGTTGAACATAGCTATCCTCACCATCGTCATAATTGCTGCCCTTTCCCAGTGTGTTCGACTGGGATTAAACACCAAGACTAGTTGCTTTAGTTGCTTTTCCATCCACCCTTTCAATAGTAATAGATCCGACGTAAGTGGTATTTTGCTTGGCTTATTTATGTGCCTCATCTTTTGTCTACGTTTGGCAACTGACGACACTCTATTATTCCAGTGTGCCTGGTACAATTCTTTGAAGTCTCTAGCTTCATTCACATCTTCAACTCGTTCCTCTTGAATGCCGAGACTTCCTTTTAACAGGGCGACGTGTTTAATATAATGACCCAGTGTCAAAGCCAATTGTGGCGAGTCGAACGTCAATGCTAGTGCCTTCGTTGCGTCAATAACTTTGGTGAAGTTTCTACCATTGATGTAATTTGATAAAGGACTGCGAGACTGTTGGCTTTCATTGAGACTTTTTAATAGTCTCCGGACTGTCCTCACCTTTGTTCTTACATTGTCAATATCTTTCACTCTCTGTTCATCGTCCTCACCAATGCGATATAGCATAGATTTGGCGAATTCTTTAATCAATTTGTCATTTTTACACAAGTACGGAATGCCGGGGTTTGCACTTGTCTCCTTCATTCCGTTGAAGAAAGATTCTAGCATGGCGTCTTCTTCGGTTAATGGTGACAAAAATGGTGAGAGTATTACTTTTGCGTCACGGCAGTAGTTTACAGACGGTTGTTTGTCTTTTGGCTTCAGAGGACAACTGTTGATGTGAAGCCATAATGTGTCTTTCATATAGAAACCCAAGCAGTATTCACAAGGTAAAAAATCTTCAGCAGCATAAGTAGTTTTGTATTTACCACTCGGTCTTCGGGCGACAACTAGTTCTCCAGCTCCACTTTCAATTACCTGTGTCAATGATTAATAGACAAGTAATACCATAGTAAATATGTTTCTAAGTATATATACAGACGAAAGGGAATAAGTGCAAACTGATAATTATTTACTTACGGCTGTATTATGAGAGAAGTTTCCTCTGTTTTCAAGTTCCAGTAATTTGTTTCTTCTCTCAATCGACCCAACTGTACACAACATTGCACTTTTGACCATTTCCTCGTTAGAGTGAATGTTAATGTAATGTGCCGAGATCTTTGAAGTAAAGGAGCGCTTGCAATAGAGACAGTAGTTGATCTTTCTGTAGTCTCTTTTGCCGCCGTCCTTTGCTTCATACGTCGGAACGGTTACTGCAAGCAAAAAACAAATACAACTGATTTAATAATCGGAAAGAAATTAAAATGATTGAAAACAAATTATTGCATGCTTTTATTTAGTCCTGTATAACATGGGAATGACTTTTGAGGATCAGTCATATAAGCAGTTTGGGAACCAAAACAATCCTATAATATTAAATATTTTTCAAGAATCCGTACATGTGTAAAACCTGTCACATACTTCCCTGCTTTAAATTTAATAATGTCATTATAATTGGCTTTACACGTTGTATTCTTTTTTATGGAAAAGATACATAACCTGACGCAGATTACAAGTTTATGTCAGAGAGTCTTCAGAAACCATCAATGGGAAAGTTGAAACTATAAACATTTTTTAATATAATCATTTAACTGTTTAAAATTACTGGAAATGTCTGGAACTGGAATTAATAACACAACTGGAATACGCCTATAATTATAGTATGTGTTTTTATGTTTAAGCTTAAATTTCAAGATCTCTTTACTTACCATTAACCATTTGACGTTTAAATGCTTCATCAACATATCGATGTTTGTCCACGGTGTCATATCCCTTTTTTCAGTATCGTCTTCATCGCTTTGGTCCGATTCGGATGTGTTGCTTTTTCTTTCTAATGTTTTATTAAAATCAGTATTAATATATTTTATTAATATACCATGTAAAACAATAAGTGTTCCGGATGATCTTCTAAGCAACCAACTTGAATGTAACTGAGTTAATGGTATTCTTTATTCGTCGAATTTGAGAAGTATTTCAGTTGTATTGATAATCTTTCAGTCAAATTTTAGACAGTGGCTTAAAATAGATACATATAATTATAAAAACATAAGATTTTAATTAAGTCAAGAAGTTACCAGGGCTTGATGGAGTATAATCCTCATCACCGTCATCATCCCCTATATCAACACCACCTATGTCAATGCAAACAATACAATTTTATAAATTTAACTGTCTTAACATAATACTTTCCAACATTGCTTATCAAGGTGAAATACCGATAGTATGGAGTGTTGCGTAGAACGATACAATTAGAGAATAAGTAGATTAAAATATAGAAGTGATATTCCAAAGGCAAACACTTTCGTTCTTCTGTATAACAAGAGTTGTCGGAGGACAATATAGCTCGCCTATCAGGGCCATCGTATATCAGGGCCTACTTCAGAACAGTTAAAGTATTAGGTAAAGTCGCACAGTATCACCTATTGCAAGATAATACACCTTTTCAATACTTTTGACAAAAATTCTAAGTTCAACTAGAATGGAGTGCTCCCCGGAGCACGTGTGTCACCTGCCGGCGCCTTGTCAGAAAATTTTAATTTTTGATAGAAAAGGGGCAATAACTCTGATATAAAAAAATATTTGGATTATCCCCCTTTTGTGAACCCATCACAAAAATTGATATAAACATTTGTCAGTAGTTTCAATCCAATCCTTTGAGTAGATTAAATTTTTGACAGAAAAGGGCCAATAACTCTGATATAAAAATATTTGGATTATCCCCCTTTTTGTGAACCCATCATACACATTGATATAAACATTTGTCAGAAGTTTCAATCCAATCCTTTGAGTAGAAAAAAAGTTATTTGAAAATTTAAATTTTTGACAGAAAAGGGGCAATAACTCTGATATAAAATTATTTGGATTATCGCCCTTTTGTGAACCAATCACACATACTGATAAAAACATTTGTCAGAAGTTTCAATCTAATCCTTTGAGTAGAACAAAAGTTATTTGAAAACGTGACGAAAAAAGTGTGACGGACAGACAGACGCCGGATAAAAAAAAAAATAGACAGACGTCGAATAAAAAAAAAAGTAACATTTGTCAGAAGTTTCAATCCAATCCTTCGGGTAGAAAAAAAGTTATTTGAAAATTTAATTTTTTGACAGAAAAGGGGCAATAACTCTGATATAAAATTATTTGGATTATCCCCCTTTTGTGAACCAATCACACACATTGATATAAACATTTGTCAGAAGTTTCAATCTAATCCTTTGAGTAGAAAAAAAGTTATTTGAAAACGTGACGAAAATGTTTTTGACAGAAAAGGGGCAATAACTCTGATATAACTTGACCCAGGGTCAGGACGGGTGTAGTGGGGTGCGTAGATGGACCAATAGTTCCTAAATGTATAAACTAAATATGAAAGCAATCAATGTCATAATAGTGAATGCAGAGTGATATGTTAAACGTTAAACGCAAACCTTAAAACCTTGTAACTGAACCAAGTAGAAATGACCTTGACCCAGGTGCAGGACGGGTGTAGTGGTGTGCGCAGATGGATGACCAATAGTTCCTAAATGTATAAACTAAATATGAAAGCAATCAATGTCATAATAGTGACATGTTAAACGCAAACCTTAAACCTTGTAACTGAACCAAGTAGAAATGACCTTGACCTTGACCCAGGGTCAGAACGGGTGTAGTGGTGTGCGTAGATGGATGACCAATAGTTCCTAAATGTATAAACTAAATATGAAAGCAATCAATGTCATAATAGTGAATGCAGAGTGATATGTTAAACGTTAAACGCAAACCTTAAACCTTGTAACTGAACCAAGTAGAACCAAGTAGAAATGAACTTGACCTTCACCCAGGGTCAGGACGGGTGTAGTGGTGTGCGTAGATGGATGACAAATGGTTCCTAAAGGTATAAACCCTTAAAACCCAAATGAAAACCTTAAACACAAACCTTAAACCTAGGTGTCTACGCCACCGCCGACGGTGCCGACGGTGCCGACGCCGGGGGTAACACATAAGCTCTCCTGTACTTCGTACTGGCGAGCTAAAAATACACATGTCTTGATTAAAAACAGTGTCATCATCCTCCATGTTACACCATGAATGGTATTTTCTTTTCAATCTTTAGTCATTACTCGAAAAAGAACAGGACAAGTTGTATTTTTTTAACATAATAACATATTGTGGTTTACAGATAACTCGCAAAGCCTACATATTGATAATATACATAGGAAGAAAAGTAACATATTACGTACGAGATACATCTCATTTCGAAATGAATTATTACTTTTCATTTCTAAACAAGCAACTTTAAAGTTATTAGTTGTAATTAAGTTTTCCGTATTCTCCAGTACTGTTTATGTTTTACAAAATTGCACATCTAGTTATCTGATCTGGTTACATTCTTACATTTAAATGCGAAACGAATTAAGTTATACTCGGTTTCCACTTTGTTTATGTAATTAAGTGTTATGTAGAGATTGCCTTCGTTATTATGGCTGGAGTTTGTATCGCAGTTGATTACGAATCTGACATTTACATTAATTAAAACACTAAACTATTTGTAAAACAAAAGCTTAGAAATGTATTAAGAAATTACCAGGGCTTGTAGGAATGTTTTCGCCATCAGCGTCATGAGCCTCTATACTATCGCCCCCTATGTCAATGCAAACAATACAATGTTTTAAATGTAACTATCTTTAGAGATAAATTACCCATACAATGTATCGAAGTCAAATACCGAAAATGTGTGTTGTTATATAGCACGTCACATTAAAAAAAATGAATACTTTAACATGTTACATGCTCTACGCGCGTGCCCATATTACAAACAAAATGTTTCTATATTCAAAATTGCACAGCATCTTCTGTACGATCTGATTATTTCATTATATTTTGGTTTGGTTGCTCTAGGCCTTATGGTTTTTGACAAGAAGATTTTTTAAAGATTTTCCTTATATAAGCCTATGTAAAACAAGTACCCACAATATTGGGGACCCTATCAACCCCAGGGGCATAGTTTGAACAATCTTGGTAGAGGTCTATTAGACGGTGTTACATGACAAATCTGATGACTCTAGGCCTTATAGTTTTTGACAAGAAGATATTGTAAGATTTTCCTATTATAAACCTATGTAAAACAAGTACACACAATATCGGGGCTCCTGTGAACTCCAGGGGCATAATTTGAACAATCTAGGTAGAGGTCCACTAGATGATGCTACACACCAAATTTGGTGGCTCTATGCCTTACGGTTTTTGACAAGAAGATTTTTTAAGATATTCCCTATATGAGCCTATGTAAAACAAGTAACTACAATATCGGGGGCCCTATGAACCCCAGGGGGCATAATTTGAACAATCTTGATAGAGGTCCACTAGAGTTCTGCATGGAATCGAATTATTTGAACAACTGTGAAAGAGCTTCACCCAAGGAACATTCCTACCAAGTTTGGTTGGATTCCATCAAGCGGTTTAGGAGGAGATGTCGTTTAAAGGAATTGTGAACAGACGACACCGACACCGACGTACGACGGACGGAAGGCGGTCCCAATAGTTCAACTAAACATTTGGAAGAAAAGCTCGAAGTAACAATCGACAGTGAATCACGCATTACGACACGGATTTGTATTTTACTTTGTGATTCAGCAACATTAACTTCAATTATTTACAAAACAAAAGCTTAAGAATGTATAAGATTTTTTACCAGCGTTTGATGGAGTGTAATCGTCCTCAGCGTCATCACCCCCTATGCTATTGTTATCTATGTTAATAAAAACAATAATATGTCATATTTTCAAGTGTCTTTAGGGATAAATAACTCATACAGTTAATCAAAGTTAAATATTGAAATTGTGGGGTTTATATAGCAACACGCATTTAGTAAATGAATATATTAACATGCAGCAGTGTCTTCTTTTTTTCCATATCAGTAATGGAATGCTTCCGTATTCTCTAGTCTCCAAGTATTGTAACAAATTTGAATGTTACGCAATATTGCACACCTGTACGATCTGATTAAGGTAATAGCATTCGATGCATGCCGGATTTAGTTTTACTCCATTTCATTGTAACTGCAACGAATAAATAAATGACACAAAGACGTTTGTGCTTTAAATAGGCTTACCTTGCATACTTAAATGAATTGTATTATTGTCACCTTTTACACCATTGGATATGTTTTCCAGTCTGTCATCAGTCATAACTACAAAATGAACAAGCTGATTTTTACATACATGTATTATTTTAATACTTAAAGATATTTTGGATTATAAATTACACTTAGCAAGAAATTAACATAGAAACAAGTACACGATAACCAATATTATTTAGGAATTTGAAAATACATGGCATGTAACAGATTCATTTTCGAAAATGAACTTGAAAGTTATTGACTTTAACTCTAACCCTACACGTTCTTAAACAAAAGATAAAGAAAAGCTGGAAGTGACAATGGGCAGGGTATTTTGAACTGAAATTGTGTTGTAGTCGGCTATCGAATTTATCCGTTAAATTTACTTACATAATGAACTACTTATAAAATAAAAGGTTTGGGATATGCAAGGAAATTACCATAGCTTGATTGAGTGTTATCGCTATCAGCGTGGTCACCTTTTATGTCATCGCCACCTACATCAGTGCAAACAATGCAAAATTATAAACGTTGCTGTCTTAAGAAGTGAATTACACATTTTGTTATACTAAGTTAAATACCGAAAGCGTAGGTTGTTATATAGCACGTTATAGCATAACGACCTGAAGTTGATTAAAACTATGACTTCAAATTGTCCCGTCAAATTAAGTTAAACACTCAAGTATATGCAAAAACAAGAGGGCCAAGATGACCCTAAATCGATCACCTGATTGATAGTAAATTAGTAGAAATATCTGGGAAAAAGATCAAGGAGTGCAATTAGAACTTCAAGGAGTGAACACTTCTCAAGAAACAGCTTATAAGTAAAGGTCATTTATATCTTGAAATCTAACAAGAACTTCAATTAGAAATGAATTAATAAGTTTTTGTCATTTTGCAGCTTTCTTGATCTGTTTTTAATATAAACCAATATGGCTTGAACAGTTTTTTTAGAGGGGCATTTAAAGGTTCTTTCTACTGAATTATCTTGGAGTCTGACAAGCAGATTATGGAGGAAAAGGATTTTAAAGTTTGGTCGTTTTACTCATGTTCTGATACATGTATGGTGAGTGTAAGGAACGACAACTCTGCGAAGGAGATTGCCCTTGCATAATACTCTGCCAAGTGTTACCTCCCTTAGACCATAAATCTAATAACCATATGTCATTTGAAGCAAAAAGTTTAATTACTCCTTTTCTGATGCTGCTTGGTTGCTATGCCTTTCAACAAATCAATATGGCTTGACAAAGTATGTAGATGATCAATGAAAGAACATTTCTACAAAACTATCTTTAAATCAGACAAGCACTTTTATAAGGATGCTTTATTAAAGTATTGTCATTTTGCCCCTTTTTTGATGCCGCCTGACTGCCATGTTTTTCGACCAATCAGTATGGCTTGAACAATTTTTATAGAGGGTCACCCAAGGAACATTTCTACCAAATTATATTTGAATCTGACAGGCAGATTCGGAGGAGAAGATTTTTAAAGTTTGGACATTTTGTCCCCTTTCTGATGCCGCAGCAACCAAAGTTCTCAATGGAATTTAAATCTTTGAACAATTTTGAAAGAGGACCACCAAAGGAACATTCCTGTGATGTTTGGTGGAAATTGTTCTTGCGGTTCAGGAGGAGATGATGTTTAAAGCTAAAAGTTAACGCCGGACGACGGACACAGAGTGATCAGAATAGCTCACCTCGAGCCTTTGGCTCTAGGTGATCTAAAAATAGGCTTGAGAATGTATAAGGAAATTACCAGGGTTTGATGGAGTGTAATCATCTTTAGCATCAACACACCCCATGTCATCGCCACCTATTTTAATACAAACAATGTTATGTCATAAATGTGACTGTCTTTAGAAATTAATCAACTAATACAGTTAATATACATTCATATTAATAAACATATTTCCTTTATTTTTGATATGAGAATTATGCATTCTTTAGTAAAACAAGAGATACTATTTAATACAGTATCTATAAATTTCTTCACCCTGGCTGACATTGAACAGTAAGAAATGATATAAAGTCGTGTTACTATATACATACAATTATATATGAGAGTGACAGAAGACTGGGGACCGGACCTTCGACCGTCTCCTTTGGAGGCTATTGTTGCATCGGATGCGCCTCTGTTATTGCCTGTGGTAATACCTTGGCATCCTTAAATACAGAACATACTCTTACTGAAGTTGACAGTTTATCACTTATTAATGCGAAACGAATTAAGTTATACTCAGTTTCCACTTTGTTTATGTAATTAAGTGATATGTAGAGATTGACTTCGTTATTATGGCTGGAATTTGTATCACAGTTGATTACGAAGCTGACATTAAAATTAATTAAAACACCAAACTATTTGTAAAACAAAAGCTTAGATATGTATTAAGAAATTACCAGGGCTTGTAGGAATGTTTTCGTTGTCAGCGTCACGAGCCTCTATACCAGCGCCACCTATGTCAATGCAAACAATGCAATGTTTTAAATGTAACTATCTCTAGAGATAAATTACCCATACAATGTATTAAAGTCAAATAACGAAAATGTGGATTGTTATATAGCACCTCACATTTAGAAACTGAATACTTTAACGTGTTACATACTCTACGTGCGTGCCCATATAAACAAATTGTTTCTATATGCAAAATTGCACAGCATCTTCTGTACGATCTGATTATTTCATTATATTTCGATGCATAACTCCTTAATTTATACCCCATTTCCTTAATGAATGTAATGAATGTAATTTTATTACGGAGAAAACTTCGATAGGTCACAAACGAGACTTGATTACGAATTCTTAACAAACTTTCGTTACAGTTTTTACATCGTCATAATTGTTTGTCTGTCATTAGTCTTTAATGCAAAATGAAAGTGTTTATTATGATGTATGATTTAAGAAAAACACGATGGTTTATAGATTATCAACATAGCAGGAAAATAACGAAAAGCATGAGAAACTATGTAACAATTTGAAAATAAATAGGATGCAAAAAATCATATATTTCCAGATAAACAACTTGAAGCTTATCGAGATTACTTCATTCCCCGTATTTCCTTGATGGAATGTATCGTAGTGACAATCGTTACATTATGACTACAGTTGAATTTCAAATATGTAAGTCAGATTAACTAATTTGCTAAACTACTGGTATATACGAAAACTAAGAAATGTGTAAGGAAATTACCAGAACTTGATGAAGTGTAATCGTCATCCGTGCCATCACCATGATCATTCATCATCTTTGTCAATGCAAGCGATACAATAATATTTACGTAACTATCTTTAGAACTTAATTATTTATACATTTAAACTGAAATACCGAAACGATTGGTTATTATTTAGCACCCCACATGCAGAATATGAATACATTAACATGCAGTTTTGTCATCTTTTCTATTCTTAAATTGACATGTTTCCATATTCTCCAATTTATAAGTATTGGTAATACTATACAAACATGCACATCATCTTATTTTTACGATCCAATTGTTTAATTAACGTTCGATTCATAACTGGTTCAGCCATACTCCCTTTCTATCCGTGTTGTTTAAGTCATTGTATGATATTTAAAGAATGTTAAGTGAATACAATAAAATAAATTACTCAAATATGCGTTAATGAAATCCGCTTACACTGCGTACATAAATGAGTGTCATAATCATCACCCTTTACATTTTTACAGCGTGGGGTATGCTTTCTAGTCTGTCATTAGTCATTAAGTACTACGAAAAAGTCGAGTTGATTTCTACATATCACAGTTTTCACAATTTAAAATGAAAATTCATTCAGCAGCTTCATATTCAAAATGAACTAAGTTTTAGTTATCTTCAACACATCCGTACAGAAGAACGACGAAGAAAAATGATATCAATTACTAGGACCTGAATTTTTGTTTGTAGTTGGATTGCGAATCTTTAGATCCCGGCCGGGTAGTTCAGTGGTATCTCTGCGCTTGACATGGGATCATAAGATCCAAGGTTCGATTCCCGGCCAGGTACGAACATTTTGTCGGTGATTTTTCACCTCTCATCTATCATGTGGGACAGTAGTCAGTGGCTGGGAAAGAATTGTGCGACACTACTGGTGTGAAAAAACCAGGAAAACGTGGATAGGTGCACTGACCCAGGTACACTGGGTAGGTGATATGACCAATGATGTTGAAAGTGACGTTAAACTCCAATAAATAAATAAATAAATAATAAATGCGAATCAGTAGGTAAATTTAATTCAAATGCTAAATTATTTGTAATTAGGAAAGCTACGGAATATATAAGGAACTTACCAGGGCTTGATGAAGTGTAATAGGCTCCTATATCATCGCCACCTATGTCAATAGAAAATTATCAACGTTAATTTTTTTAGAAATTAATGACATATTTTTTGTTTTTTTCACTTAAGTCATATAAGTCCCGCCCCCTGGCGGCCATAGTTTTCTACCAATCAAAATATCATATATTTTGATAATAATAAACATGTAAATCAATAGGCTTACTACATGTAAGAGTGCACAAACTTCTAAATTAAACATTGGTCCACAAGTAACACTGTTCTTAATAGCAAAAAAATTCTATGAAGAAACCAACCTAATAACAAGAGGGCCATGATGGCCATGGATGGCTCACCTGATTTTTTTTTGGGGGGGGGGGTCCAGAAAATGCCCATAATAAGCAATTCTCCTTTTCACATAAGAGTATTTAGATTAATATGGATTGTTTTTTCACCTTTTTGTCTGCTTGTTATTTCAACTTTAAGCTGTCCAAAATTTGTCATTTGGTAACGGATTAAAAACACCATGCAATTATTCAACTCCAAAATGATGAATCTTTTGAAGTAATTTACTCTTACAGGACAGAAAACATTGTGGAAAAAGGAAAAACTGCTCATTATGAGTATTATTTTTCTTTTCTCACAATGCTTTTCTAAGTCATCTTTTGCAGACACATGAAAAGACGTTTCTGAGAGTTAATGGGTTAAACCATTACCATTTTTATAACATGTCCATGTTCATTTACATTGATTTTTTTTTTTGCAAAATGAGAAATTGCCTACTACTACAACTACTACTTCTTCTGTTGATTTAGAACTGCTACCACTACTATTACTACTGTCAAGACTACATTTACTCCTTATTATAATACTATAATCATTATACAATTTCTACACTGTTACTAATACTAATAGTACTACTACTATTCTTAATACTCAACTCTTTTTAAATTTTGTAACCTCCAAATTATGTTGAAAATGTCCATATTTAGCTCCACTCAGGGAAAAAAATTAATGTATTGTCGTTACATAGTAGTTTGCATAACTGAGATACCCTAATCTTTCAATCAATCTGCATGGGTCAAGTTATATGGTTACCTATTCATTACTTGAAGAAGCATATAGTCCCAATTGCATAAAACATTGTGGCCAAGAGAAAATTTGCTCAAATTTATCAATATTTTTTTTTAGTGACACATTACTTTATACCTTAGATGATGGCAGTATCATTATGAATGATCTACTTTCAGAAGTGTCCATTACTGAATACAAGATATTCCTGTGATTTGTAATTCCAGGTTTATTTGTCATCGTTTTGACTTAAAATGTTTGCTTTCAGCTTTATTGTTAAGATTTTGTGTTATTTATTTATTGGAGTATAACAGATCACTGGCATTCAGAAAAACATACCCATTTGATACTACTTTTGTGCCCGGCCGGGTAGCTCAGTTGGTAGCGTATCAGACTTGTGATCTGGACGTCACAGGTTCGATACCCAGTTGAGGCAAACATTATTTCGTGCGATTTTTCCAATTGCCTCTCACCTCTGATTTATGTGAGAAGGTAGTCAGTGGCTTAGAAAGAATGTTGTGTAAGTACTGGTGTGGCAAAGCCAGGAAAGCATGGGTAGGTGCACTGACTGCCGTGATATGACCAAAGATGTTGAAAGCGGAGTTAAACTAAAAAAAAAATATATATGGTACTAATTTTAGTCTGTGTATTAACTTTGTGCATTTACAGTTGATCTGATTCAGCTCTTTGTCTGTGATAATATTTATTACCTAGCTACTTGGCATTTATTTAACTGATGTTTTAAATCTGTGATATCAACTCTAGGGCTCAGCGCAAAACTATCCTAATTCAAATAGATATTTAAGTTTACAACAGATAATAAATCGTGAAGACTTTTGTAAAAGTGTTTTGTTTTTTTCTGATAATAATGGAAATTTAGGTGCCATTGCTCATCATGAAAATGTCCCTGGCTATGGTGGAAGAAAAGACTGTAATAATCACAAAACACTAGTTCACACTTTTTTGGTATGGTTGAAAATACCTTCTCAGAAGGAGCCAACATGCCAGGCATATCAGGCAAAATAGCCCCGCCCCCTGGTAGCCATGTTTTTCAACCAATCACTGGTTACTAGGGAGAACGAATTGACGCAAGACGGATGACGGACAAAAGGCGATCACAATACCTCACCTTGAGCTAATAAAAAGCTGTGGTTTATTTTTCGGCAAAAATTATTGCCAATGTTCTTTTTTTTTCCAAATGAAAGTCCAGTGTCAAAGGTCAAAAATGATTTTAAAATATGTGTGGAATGGCACAAGGAACCTACATGCCAAATATGAATGAACTATCTGAAACGGTTTAAAAGTTATGATCAACGTTGAAACTGTCCAACAAACCAACCAATGAACAGACAGAGGGCCCGCAAAAAATGTTCCCCACTATTAATACCGAGGACGAAAACAAAAGACACACAAAAAAAAAAAAAATAGTTCTTTCAGGCGATTTTTTTCATTGCCTCTCACCTCTGATTTATGTGAAAAAGTAGTCAGTGGCTTCGAAAGAATGTTGTGCAAGTACTGGTTTGTGAAAGCCAGGAAAACATGGGTAGGTGTACTGACCGCCGTGATATGACCAAAGCTGTTGAAGCGGTGTTAAACTTTAAACAAACAATTAAAAAAAAAGAGGGCCATGATGGCCCTATATCGCTCACCTGATTTAATAGAACTTCAACAGTTTTCAAAGTTTTTACTCTTTTTAGGCCAATACTTTTGGACACGAAGATTTTTAAAGTTTTAACAATGCACATATAAGGAAAACAAGCTCCGCCCCCTGGCGGCCATGATTTTCAACGGATAAAAAATATTTAAACAATCTTGGTAAAGGGTGCCCCAAGGAACATTTGTGCAAAATAATTTTTAAATCGGGCCAGTACTTTTGGACAAGAAGATTTTTTAAAGTTTTAACAATAATTTTTAAATCGGGCCAGTAAGATTTTTTAAAGTTTTAACAATGCACATATAAGGAAAACAAGCTCCGCCCCCTAGCCCCCATGTTTTTCAACGGATTGGAAATATTTGTACAATCTTGGTAAAGGGTTCCCCAAGGAACATTTGTGCAAAATAATTTTTAAATCGGGCCAGTTCTTTTGGACAAGAAGATTTTTAAAGTTTTAACAATGCACATATAAGAAAAACTAGCTCCGACGCTTGGCGGCCATGCTTTTCAACGGATCGGAAATATTTGAACAATCTTGGTAAAGGGTGCCCTAAGGAACATTTGTGCAAAATAATTTTCAAATTGGGCCAGTACTTTTGGACAAGAAGATTTTTAAAGTTTTAACAATGCACATATAAGGAAAACAAGCTCCGCCCCCTGGCGGCCATGTTTTTCAACGGATCAAAAATATTTGAAAAAAAATTCAAATCGGCCCAGTACTTTTGGACAAGAAGATTTTTCAAAGTTTAACAATGCACATATAAGGAAAACAAGCTCCGCCCCCTGGCGGCCATGTTTTTCAACGGATTGGAAATATTTGAACAATCTTGGTAAAGAGTGTCCCAAGGAACATTTGTGCAAAATAATTTTCAAATCGGGCCAGTACTTTTGGACAAGAAGATTTTTAAAGTTTTAACAATGCACATATAAGGAAAATAAGCTCCGCCCCCTGGCGGCCATGTTTTTCAACGGATCGGAAATATTTGAACAATCTTGGTAGAGGGTACCCCAAGGAACATTTGTGCAAAATAATTTTCAAATCGGGCCAGTACTTTTGGACAAGAAGATTTTTTAAGATTTGGTAATTTTCCCCTTTTCTGATGCCGCAGCAACCAAAGTTCTACTTTGAATTAATTTCTTTGAACAACTTTGAAAGAGGACTACCTAAGGACCATTCCTGTGAAGTTATTTTGAAATCTGTTCATTGGTTTAGTAGAAGAAGTCATTTGTAGGAAATTGTTAACAGACGCCGACGACGACGACGACGGACGCCGGACGGTGAGTGATCACAAAAGCTCGCCTTGCACTTCGTGCTTAGGTGAGCTAAAAAGAGGTATGGAATCATTTGATTTCTTATTTAAGCACAATGGGTAAAAAATAGGGAAAAGGCAACTGTACCTGAACCTCATTTTCAAAATGCCAAATGTGCGCTCCACCACCACCCTCCCATGCTTGGGGGACAACATTCACCCTTTCTCCCTTAACACTTAAACATTTGAAACAAAATTGCAGCAGACAACTTTTCAAACATATGCAAAAATTTCAAAAAATTGAAATATTCCTATCAAATATTTTGAAAATATTGTGGCTAACATTATTGATCAATTTGCACGAATTATGCTTGAATATTTTTTTAAAAATCAATATATTTTTTTCAAATTTAACTTTTGTTGTGTTGCTTACTCTTTCAATATAAATATTCATGTACATGTATATGGAAATAAATTTTATGTTTTGATTATATTTTAAGAATGCCTCAATAAAAACAGACCGACTAAACATGCCACGATGAACGACATGGAACTGGTAATCACGAAATGGTTGGCTAGTGCCAGAGATCGGGATGGTGGTCGGAACAAAAGGGTGTATGATGCCTCTCGAGCCGAAAATGATGACATCAATGATCAAACATTATCATGAAGTAGAACTATATTCAATAGTGAAACCACAAATTGTTCTTAAAATAAATGAAATGACAGAAGTGTAAATGAAGTTTTTCTCTTCTTTTTTTTTTAATTAAATATTAATAAATTAGGGTTTGTGATGTATTTTGAAGCGATCAGTGAGTATATTTAGTCGAAGTGATAGTTTTTTTGCTTAAGATGTGTAGTAAATTGTATTTTACAATTATGTTTAAAAAATATTGCTAATACTACTGGTATCTCTGGTTTTTTGTTGAATTGTTTTTAAAATACTTTTTAACTGGGGTATTTGATGTATTTCTCAAGTAGTTAAATGTATATATCAAGGACGATAAAAAATAAGTGTGTTTTGAATATGTAGACAAATGTGTTTAGCATTATGATAAAAGCAATTGTTGCCAAAACTATGAGTATATCTTTGTGTTTTTGTAGAAATCCTTTTTTTGCTAGGATATGTAATGTATTACAGTAAGTTACTTAAATTCTTTGTTGTCTTAAAAACTACTTTTTGTTATAGTCATGCATTCACATTGTGTTCAAAAGATGTAGTTAAGTCTAGATTAAAGCGATTTTTTTGTTTTTTTTTACATTGTCTATTGTAATTTTTTTTTTTTTTTAAGTGCTATAAATCTGAAACTTCACAAAGCTTGTTCAAAGTGCTTACCAAACTTTATATGACAAGATCAATAACTTTTAAATGTTGTCTGCATTGACTACCATTGGGACAAAGGTGGCGATAAGGCAAACATATGTATATAGCTTATTCAGTGTTTTGTTTGTTTTTAAATATCTAGTCATTTTTCTTTACACATTATCATAAATTGATAATATAAATGTGTTTAGCTCGGCGATTTTATCCAAAATGAATTCCAAAGTTTAATAACTTTGTGCACTTACTTTTGTCATCTATATTTTTTGGCTGTTAACATTGATAACTCTCCTTGCCACAATGTTTAGGAATGTATTGTTCATATTACTCATTACTGCCATGATACTAATAAACACTCTTTTAAAACTTTGATTCAGTATTAGATTTGTAGATATAAAAAAATGTTATTAAGTGTTTTGTTAAGGTGCTTATTATGTTCATAAGATTGTGAAGCTAATATTAAAGGGACTAACAACACAATTTAATATACATTGTTATAAATGAAATCCTGCCATTAAGTGCCAATTATTCATGATGTGTCGTACTTTGATTGAAAACTTCCATTATTTTTAAAAATAGTGTTTGTACTTGAATGTTGAAATTATCGTACTTGTTTTTTGTGATGTTTTTGTGTCACCTGCTTAGCATGGTGGGCACTTAGGGATTACTTTTTGTTTGTCCGACGTCTGTCCGTCCGTCAGACTTTTTTTTACATTTTCAAATAACTTTTGTTTTGTGACAAGGTGCCGACAGGTGACACACGTGCTCCGGGGAGCACTCCATTCTAGTTTTTTTATCAATACAGCTGTAATATTTAATGATTGCCTAATTGAATGGTTATTATACTCGTTGTTTTCAAGTGTTTTGTTAAGGTGCATAATTATACTCATAAGATTCTGAAGCTAATATTAAAAGTTACTAAGAACATAATTTAATATACATTGTTTTTTAACATTGTTATCAATGAAATCCTGCCATTAGGTGCAAATTATTCATGATGCATAATACTTTTTTTTTAACACAGTTGTAAAATTTAATGATTGCCTAAATTAATTCAAACAAGCACATATAAAATTGTTTAAATGTTATTATTCGTTGTGTTTTCATTATTCTCATTTTCAGTTATTGTCTTGACTGAATAAAAAATAAAAATATTTTGGACTGGAAACAATTTATGGGACATCCTTTCTGAAATATTTTTATGTATACCTTAAATTTGCTTTTGAGAACCCTATACAGATCACACGTATGTCTGTTTTAATGTGTGTAGGCGGTGTGTGGAATATACCATTTTGGGTCCCACGTTTAGCCCATGTGGGCCTGTCAATATCATATTGGTATGGGTCCCATGTAGAATTACCATTTGGGACCCGTATTGGCCCACGTGTAGCCCATGTTGGCCCCACATTGAAATTAATATCGGTCCCATGTAAGATTTACCATAAGGGACCCACAATGGCCCATATAGGTCCCACATGTAGCCATGTCAATATTATATTGGTATGGGTCCCATGTAGAATTACCATATGGGACCCGTATTGGCCCACGTGTAGCCCATGTTGGCCCCACATTGAAATTAATATCGGTCCCATGTAAGATTTACCATAAGGGACCCACAATGGCCCATATAGGTCCCACATGTAGCCCATGTGGGCATGTCAATATTATATTGGTATGGGTCCCATGTAGAATTACCATATAGGACCCATATTGGCCCACGTGTAGCCCATGTTGGCCCCACATTGAAACCCACGTGGGGCCCATCAAAATACCGTTTGCAAAACCCATGTGTGTACCATATCGGTTGCCCATGTAGGGCCCATATGGGTCCCATATATAATGTTGTCTGGGATATGATTCGTTGTTCAGAGGTATGTTGCTGTAACTATGAAGATAATAATAAATATAGTTTCCGTTGTTTCCATAAATCATAATTTTAAATAGTTTAATCAAATTTTAACAAGTAATCTATTTCTTTTTCATTCCTTCGGGTTTCTCCTCTCTTGTATTTCTTTTTAATTCGATTGTCATATAAATATTGGATATATAAAAATAGCAAAAGTTCTTCTTTAGATATATATTAGATCCAATATGTATCTAAGAACTTTGCTGACATTATTGTTTCATAAATATATGTTTAACACTTTGATAATATTTTATATATAATAACAATGATATTAATTGTCTTCAGATCTCACCAATTAGATCATTTAGTCAAGCCCAAACCGAACTGTTCTCCCCAGATCAATTACAGCTGGTAAGTAATTTTCATTGATTAATTCGTTAATATATAAATGATGTTGAAAACGTCTTCTCTATTTATCACAATGTTCTCAAAGTTTATCAACTATAAATATATCATGAATCAAGTTCTTGCCATCTATGAATATTCATTTTATTGTATATAAGAATAATTTAATATATACATCCAGAAATGTATATATATATATAATTATACTTAATTTCTTATATTTTATAGAACGTCAACGATTTTGTTGGAGACGAAGAAGTTTTCTTCGCTATCCCGGTGAGTTATCTTCGTTTCTATATCTTTGTAATGACATCAATATTGAAATATCATATATCTCCGCTTCATATATTTATGTTTTCTAAGTGAATATCGCTCCTTTTCCTAATATGTTTATACAACAGCAAGATATAGTAGTGATGTTTTGTTTTTTACTGTTTCAGGTGAATACAACAACAACACCAGCAAAAGACGCATCAACAACATTGGAAAACTGATTTCATTTTATTTTAATTCATTTTAATTTATATTCAAAACTAGTAAAGATCATTCAATTTTAAGCTTGTTTTAAGCTTGTTTTAAGCTTGTTTTATTTAAATGACCGTAAGCCAGCGAACTAATTCCATCTTCTAACAGATATATCTTATTAATACTATCACAATATATTTTATGATCATGACTTCGCAATAAATTCATTGTTGCCTTCATTGAAGATTCATCAAACAATGTGCTTTTAAAATTTTAAACTTTTGCCACACCCTATGCACGTTTATCTTCTTTACCTTCACAGGAATAATCATACATTTTTGATCTCAAACCACAATATTCTTTAATCAATTTTTATAAATTTCCATTCCATGACTTCTAAATGAGGTGTCGGCCCGAAATTAACCAGAAGTTCCTTAGTACATTATTGGGCAATTCATCATAAAAGTTGCTGAATTGATACTTTGTTAACATCAGTTAAACACCGAATATACTTTATAGGTATCATGGTATGATATCCAAGTGTTATAATAATTGGATCTTTTAGCATCAGTAAAGTCCGAAAAAAGCCATTTATGACTTTAATGTTAAGAGAGCTTTCCTATGAATTTTACGTAAATGTATTTACCCCCTCAAGTGTTGATAAATAAAGTCCGACCTTACTATCGTGAATGTCCATTTTTAACTAAATTACTTTTTAAAAGTGCTGAGTATTTTATTAAATGCTTCATAGCCAAGCGATTTAGGACGATCATATATATCTTGTTTCGTGAGAGGCTAGTTATAATACATTAACTCTTTAACTCTCACGGCGGAATAATTTTTATATTTTGTTAACAATAATTTTGATTTTATTCAAATCATGGATCAATGCTTACGTGATTCTATAATATTTAATAACAATAATTTGGATCAGGAGTTGTTACAACTTCAACAACTTTACCAGCAGTATGTTGCTCAACTTTATAAAGTTAAAATAGAAACATTTATTTTGGAATTGGCTATGGATGCATTATCGAACATAGAAGAACACTTGGAGGAAGAATGAGATGTGGAAGAATTAGCAATAGAAGAAGAAGAAACGGAAGAACAATACAAACATTAAACAATGGCAGACGAGTGGTGTAACCTTTTTGAACACACGTACAGGGTAGCAACAGCTACGCTCAGATCCAAAATGCCATCTCTAACGGAGGAAAGCATCACGGATCGGCCGTGTCGCCACGCAAACGGAACCCATACCGGTGATGCCAGCGCCAAGGAGTCGTCAGGCTGAGTTGACGCTGCTGCGTGACGCAGTCGCGGGCCTACCAGTCGGGCGAGAAAGAGGGCGTGCCATGGCATACACTCCATCACTTGAAATGGAACCAGGTATTACACGGGTTTTTCCCACAGCGCGACCAGACCAAATGCCGTAGTACGTTTTCCTTGTGTTTTATTTTGGACAATTAATTCTTTGATTACATGATATATAAGTGCAGACTTTGACTTTTCATTTTCAGGTTTTATTTTGATATTTGTAATTGTGTGTATAACATAATGTGTTTTGTTTATGCATGCGCTGTTTATTATAGTGTTATCTTCAACTGTAGAGCTGCGTCAACCCTGTGTGTTACCTTTATATTCGTAACAATTTCTGGGTGAAAATTCATTTAGAGGGGGACGAATGTAACACAATGAGGTTTAGAGATATACACGTGAGGCGAGCGGTATTGCCATATACGGGTTATGGAATAATTACGTGTATACGGCGCCAGCCTTATAGTATATAAAATATGTTTATTTTTGAGAGCGGGGAAAGAGTCAGGAAGAGATAGACAGGGCTCGGAGAGAGTCATGAGACTAGTTTAATCTTAGAACTTACCTATATAATAAAACGAATGTACCACTATACGATTTCATTTAATTACCGATGTTTTTATAACTCGTATATACTCACTTTAATCACAAATTTCTATATCATAATCTTGCAAGTCTTCGCTTGAAATGTTAAGCTCTGGTGATTCTATTTCCCTGTCCGAATCACTTGAAAACGAAATCACATCATCCCTTAGTTCTGGTGATTTTATTTTACAATTCGAATCACTTTAAATCGAAATCACATCAAACCTTAGTTCTGGTGATTCTATTTCACTGTTTGATTCGCTTGAAATCGATATAACGTCATACCGTTGTCCTGATGTTTCAATATCAGAGATAAAATCCTCATCATTTATTACATCTATGCAATCTTCACAAGTTCATAAATGATGACACTGATAATGACTACTATATATCTATTAATGCTACCTGGTCAAACTATAGTTGCTTAATGATTCTGATATGTTCTGTCTTATTTCAGTTTTGAATGAAAGGTATTCTTTGAAATAATCTTATGTAGTTCATTTAGTTTTTGTGTCACCCTGCGTAGCATGGTAGGCACTTAGGGATTACTTTTTTTTTTATCCGGTGTCTGTCAATCCGTCCGTTTGAGCACACGAATGGACACTTAGGGTAAGTGTTCTTTTGGACCTTTGAAAGGTAGATCATGCAAAAATACAAAATATAATACACAGTTGTAGATTTATTGAAATCCCTTGAAAACTCTGGTGGGAGTATATAACACTCACAGACTTGAAATATTTGGTTTTGAGACTATCATTGTTATCCTATTAATCTAATTATCCATCTGATCATCATTTCTATGGGCCACTACTTCAGGCGTATATACTCCACCTTGTGGTGCTCTTTTCATTTTCTTGATATGACAACATCATGAGGTATACTTGTGTATAAATGAAACATGTTTTCTTAAAATCATATCATACATATGACACATGTGACAATGTAGTATATTTTGCCTTTTAATTTTTGTATGTATGAAATAATGTAATGTCACTTATGGGCATCATTTATAAACCTTACATAATTAGCATGTAGCAAACAGATAGTGATATAGGACCAATAATACCCTCATGTCTATGTTTCAGAACAACAGAAGTATGTGGTCTTCTTTCAAAATGCAATGTTGTGCAATATGAGTAATAGGGAAGGCAAGGACTGGCTGGTTCATTTAGTTAACTTTATGACAAATTGTGGAGACTTACCATCAGATGTGTTTAGTACAGCGCCATCACCCCACAGTAGAAGTAATACTACATTAGAGATGGTATATTTTGCTGACGAAAATATTGATGCTGATGATGTATTCAGTTCCCCAATAACTGAAATCGCTTTTGCAAGTCCACCACCATCTAAGTCACTGTCACAATTTTCTTTTGAAGAGGATCCTTTTGGACAAGTGTTTCGTAAGAGACATAAAATTGAACCAGATGTCACCTGTTGTCTTCGAGATTTTCCTGGTATATTTCCAATAGTTTTTGAAATAAAACCAGCATATCAAGATGAGCCTGGTCTTAACCAGAACTATGAGCAGATGTTATCAAAAATGTTCTTTCAGGATGTTGTATTTGGGATAGTAATTACACCTATTTCATTTCACCTGTCTGTACTTTTAAAAAAAAAAATTAATTTTACACATTTACAGAACAAAGAAGATGCTGACAACCTATCAAGATTGTGTAGGCATTCTTAACCTGGGCAAATTAAATAATCTTTGTGCATTCATTTATTCTGCTTTGAAGTGGAGTATCAAATCAAAATGTTCGTTAGAAAATGAAATGGCAATGGGTTGTCATGATTCATAACCATAACATTTTACAGATCAAAGTGCACAAGGTGAACAATTGTGATCAGTCATCGTCTGCCGTCTGTCTGGAAAAGCTTGTGTGCGCTCTAGAGGCCACATTCTAGTGAATCAGAATCTTTGTCTTGATAATATCTCGGATAAGTCCAAAAATGGGTCACTGGGTCAAATCTTAAAAAACCCGACCGGGTAGCTCACTTGGTAGCGTATCTGATTCGTGATCTGGAGGTCACGGGTTCGATACCCGGTTGAGTCGATATCTTTCGGGCGAATTTTCCCATTGCCTGTCACCTATGATTTATATGAGAAAGTAGACAGTGGCTTCGAAAGAATGTTGTGTAAGTACTGGTGTGGGAAAGCCAGGAAAGCATGGGTAGGTGCACTGACCGCTGTGATATGACCAAAGCTGTTGAAAGCGGCGTTAAACTCCAAACAAACAAAAAACAAAAACAAACAAATCTTAGAAAATACTTAAGAAAAGCTTGTTGGCGTTCTAGAGGCCACATTTTCAGACCAATTTTCATGAAAATTGATCAGAATGTTTTCTTGATATCTTGGACGAGTCCGAAAATGGGTCAAAAAGTAGGTCACTAGGTTAAATGTTAGAAAATACTTAGGAAAATGTTGTGTGCGCTCTGGAGACCACATTCTCAGCCCGTTTCTCATGAATTTTGCATGTACAACCATTTTATCTCTACTGGCCATCAGCTAGAAGAGCTAATAAATGTGATGACGAGTTGTCTGTTGTCCCTCGTTAACTTTTTGTCTTGTTAAGAGCATAGAGCCTTCCCTTTTAATCCGATCTTTACCAAACTTAAAGTCTATTAATATTCATGAGAGCTTGGTTCCTTGCGAAAATAAGAAGAATCGGATTATTGGGTCAGGAGTTATCTGCCCTTAAATTGCATATTTGGCCTTGTTAAGACCTTAGAGCCTTTATTTTTTATTCCATCTTTACCAAACTTGTACAGTGTATTGACATCTATGAGACCTTGATTCCTTTTGTAAATGAGAAAAATAGGACAATTTGGTCTTGAGTTATCCGAGTTATCTGCCCTTGAAAAAAAATGCGTATTTGACTTTAAGAGCTTGGAGCTTTTATCTTTAATCGGATCTTTACCAAACTTACACAGTGTATTGACATTCATGAGAGCTCAGTTCCTTTTGAAAATGGGAAGAAACCACTGTTGGGTCTCGAGTAATCTGCCCTTGATTTGCAAAATATTGCATATTTGGCATTGTTTAGAGCCTGGAACCTTTATTTATTATTACAGCTTTACCAAACTCGTACAGTGTTACAGTGTATTGACATCTATGAGAGCTCAATTACTTTCGAAAAAGGGAAGAATCGGATCATTTGGTCAGGAGTTACTGTGGATTCGTGTAAATTCGTGTACCAAGGCCTTTGATATTTTGTATGTAGCTTCATATAGTGGACATCTTCCAAGATTGTTCAAATTATAGCCCTGGGGTCAAAAATGGCCCCTCCCCGGGGGTCAATGGTTTTACATAGACTTGTATCTATAGGAAAAAAACTTTAAAAATCTTCTTGACTAAAAGTAGAAGGCCAAGGCCATTGATATTGGGTATGTAGCTTCATGTAGTGGACCTCTACCAATATTGTTCAATTTATTCACTTATTTTACATAGACTCATATAGGTAAACGCTAAAAGAATTAAAATCAAATGAAAAGTTTGGTTTCCAGGTCAAAGGGTGCCAAGGAACATAGAGCTTTAAAAGTTGTTTTCTCCTTTATTACTGCATTATCCCTTCAAAGGGAGTCGAGCCTCAATAGCGCAGTCCTTATCGACGAGTTCTGTCAATCCAGGGGTAGTGAGTTCGAATCCCGGCTCGGCCAACATTCTTTCTGATATTTGACAAAAGTCCATGCGACATGCATCTTTTGTCTTTCACCAATGGGCTTAGTCTATGTGGAAAAGCAGCCAGTTGCTTGGAAAGAATGTTGAGTGTTGTACTGGTATGAGAAAACAAGGAAACGCATGAGTAGGTGAACTGGCCGCTGTGATATGACTGAGAAATTGTTAAAAACGACTTTAAACCCAAATCAATCAAACCTTCAAAGGGTAACCAAAATGGTATTCTTTTATCCAAAACCATAGATTTATTTGGTTTACATAAACTTGAAAGACCAATATATTGCTGTATAGCAGTCTCAGGTGAGCGATCCAGGGCCACTTTGGCCCTCTTGTTAGTTCACCTGAGCACAATGTGCCCACGGTGAACTATTGTGAACGCTGTCTGTCCCTTAACATTTTCTTTAAACGACATCTCCTCCTCAACTACTGGATGGAATCTAACCAAACTTGGTAGGAATACTCCTTGGGTGGTCTCGCAAAGCTGTTCAAAGAATTCCGTTCCATGCAGAACTCTGGTTGCCATGGCAACAAAAATGGGAAATTTTGAAAATCTTTAAAAATCTTCTTGTCCCCAAACCATATGGCCTAGAGCTACCAAATTGGTGGTGAAGCTTCATCTAGTGGACCTCTACCAAAAAAATTCAAATTATAGCCCTGGGGTCAAAAGTTTTACATAGGCGCATATACGGAAAATCTTAAAATCTTCTCACTGGAAACCGCTTAGCCCAGGTCTTCCAAATTTGGTGTGTAACTTCATCTAGTTGACGTCTACCAAGATTGTTCAAATTATAGCCCTCGGGTCAAAACTGGCCCCGCCCTGGGGGTCATAAGTTTTACATAGGCTCATATAGGGACAATCTTAAAAAATCTTCTCACTGGAAACCGCTTAGCCCAGGTCTTCCAAATTTGTATTGTAGCTTCAATTAGTGGACCTCTACCAAGATTGTCAAAATTGACCCTGCCCTAGGTCAGAAATTTAACTTGGGCTCATATAGAGATCTTAAAAAATCTGCTTGCTAGAAACTACTTGGCCCAGGTCTTTTAAATTTGATGTGCAGCTTTATCTAGTAGATCTCTACCAAGATTTT
This sequence comes from Serripes groenlandicus, assembly GCA_031761405.1. NCBI lineage: Eukaryota > Metazoa > Mollusca > Bivalvia > Cardiida > Cardiidae > Serripes > Serripes groenlandicus. Next base: position 53,174,263 of record JASEVX010000014.1, on the reverse strand, counting down.
TAAATTATAGCACTGGGGTTAAAATTGGCCCTGCCTCGGGGGTCAGAAGTTTAACATGGGCTCATATATCTATGGAAAATCTTTAAAAAAAATCTTGCCGGACGCCGCTTGGCCCAGGTCTTCCAAATGTTTAGCTCACCTAAGCACTAAGTGCTCATGGGGAGCTATTAGGGTCGATGACCGTCCATGGTCGTCGTCGTCTGTCAACAATTGCTTTAAATGACATCTCCTCCTAAACCGCTAGCCAGAATTCAAAATAATTTCACAGAAATGTTAATCTTATTGCCCTCTTCAAAAATTAGTATTCATTTTCCACTCCACTGAACAAGATGGCCACAAGAGCAAAAATAGAAAAATCTTTAAACGACATCTCCTCCTAAACCACTGGCCAGATTTCAAAAGTTAGTATTCATTTTCTGCTCCACTGAACAAGAAGATTTCAAAAGTTAGTATTCATTTTCTGCTCCACCGAACAAGATGGCCACCAGAGCTAAAAATAGAAAAATCTTTAAACGGCATCTCCTCCTAAACTGCTGGCCAGATTTCAAAATAATTTTACAGAAATGTTCATCCTATCGCCCTCTTCAAAAGTAAGTATTCATTTTCCGCTCCACTGAACAAGATGGCCGCCAGAGCTAAAATAGAAAAATCTTTAAACAAGATCTCCTCCTAAGCCAATGCTTCAAATTCAAAATAATTTCACAGACATGTTTATCTTATTGCCCTCTTCAAAAGTTAGTATTCATTTTTCGTTCCACTGAACAAGATGGCCACCAGAGCTAACAATAGAAAAATCTTTAGACAACATATCCTAGTAAGCCGATGGTTCAAATTCAAATAATTGGACAGAATTGGCCTTTAGTTGTGATGGTTCTGCTCAACTAAACATAATTGCCACCAGAGCTAAAAATAGAAATTTAACCTACATTTTGCTATGTAGTCAGGTGAGCAAATTAAGGGCCATGATGGCCCTCTTGTTTTTGTAGCTTTATGTAGTGGACCCTTTTCGCAATTGTTCGAATTATAGCCCTGGGGTCAGAGGTTTGACATAGGCTCTTTATAGGAAAAATCTTCTTGCTGGAAACCGCTTGACCCAGGTCTTTCAAATTTGGTCTGTAGCTTTATCTAGTGTACCTCTAGCAAGATTGTTCAAATTACAGCCCGGGGTCAAAATTGGCCCCGCCCTGGGAGTCAGACATTTAACATTAGCTCATTATAGGGATAATGTAACGTTAAAAAATCTTCTTGCTGGAATCCACGTTGTCCAGATCTTCCAAATTTGGTATGAAGCATTATCTGGTGGAGTTCTACCAACATTAATTTTGTTAAAAAAATAGTTTGTTTCAAAAACGGCCCCACCCTAGGGGTTGGAAGTTTAACAAAGACTCATATTTAGCAAATCTTAAATTTTCTTGTTAGAAAACACTTGGACCTAAGGTTTTTTAGCTCCACTGGCAGAAGGCCAGCGGGGCTTATGTCATGGCGATGTATCCGTTGTGCGGGCGTAAACTTTTTCTTAAAACATCTTCTTCTCCAAAACTACTGAGCCAATTCCAACCAAACTTCACAGGACCTCTTTCTTTTTTTTTTTAAAAAACTTAGTACAGCTAAATTTGTAATTAATACAAACTAGTATCAAAATGTATTAAAGGATTAAATAAGGTTCACAGCATGACGAAAAAGACATGGTTCTAAATTGCAACTTCTTATTATGATCTTCAGAAAGTCCTAAACTCTTTGAGAGGTATATTTTTATCTTTAATCCAGATGATGAATTGAAACATATTTTTAGGTATAAACACACTCTTTTATTAGTAGATAAGTTTTCAAAGTATAAAACAAATTCGTAATACAGTTAGTGTGCGAGTTCTGGATCACTAACGAAACAAATTGTGAGTTTGAATAAATGAAGTAAGAATTTAAAAATACTTTCGAGGTTTAACAGCATAATATCCCACATTTCATCGCATATTTGTTGTTTCTCTCACACATGAATATTTCTGTTTCTGAACTGATTCTATTTACTTGGGTTTTTCAGGTAGTTCCGAATCAAGTGAGTGTGTTTTGGATCACATGATTTGTTACTGAATAAAAATAGATTTCTGAGATTTCTGAGATGCTGTAGGTCATGGGGGCATCTCAAAATCTATTTTAACTGTCAAAAAAAGAAAGAAAAATGCAGCTGTCAATCTTGTACGTGGCTCATAATTAAGAAACAAACCACTAAAACAGAAACTAAAATGAAAATAACTTTTATGGATAATCTGTGTAACCTCCATGGTCCATCACAATATTAACATAAAGAAAATATCTCTATCACAAGAAAGTCAATAAAATATCTCCCTAAAAATTATGCTGCTAATGCAACTACCTTTTATAACCTTTGTTCAAATGCAACACTCCCCTGAAAAATAATACTTTTAACCCTTTCCCACATACAAAAAAGAAGAATAGTAAGAAATATTATCAGCTGATCCGAAACTGACATATATACAGGATGATGTATTAACATCATTTTCTCCAGATAATCTCCATCTTCATAAAATCTGCTTTGCAGAAACTAAATTAAGCATAGATAAACAAATTCATACCACATTTTTTCAAAATTTATCGTGCAAATATATGAATTTATTGTCTTTGATTTACGGAAAGCGTTTTTCGATAAATGGTGATGTTAAAATGTCGAGAAAAACAACAGCGATTTTAAAAAGGAATAGTTTTTCAATGGAAATTGATTGAATTTTCTAGATATACAAGGTATATTATTTTGTAAACATTACTTCTGTTGATGTTTTATTAAAAGACAATGATCTGTTCCGGAACTACCACACTAACTGTATGATAGATAGTTGGCGGAGCCAACGCCAGCAGTTAGCACTGACCAAAATCAAGAAGCAACCACAAGCGGAGCAAATGCCAGCAATAAACAGTGTTAACGAGATTTCCCTTCAATCATGTGGCCCGGTTTCGAAAGTGTCCAAGATTTGATAATTGATTGATTGAATGGGGTTGAACGCCGTTTTTAACAATTTCTCAGTTATATCACGGCGGCCAGTTTACCTACTCATGCATTTCCCGATTTTCGCACACCAGTACTCCACACAACAATCTTCCCAAGCAACTGGCTGCTTTTCCACATAGACTTAGCCCATTGGTGGAAGACGAATGACGCATGTCGCATTGACTTTTGTCAATCGTCGGAAAGAAAGTTGGCCTAGCCGGGATTCGAACTCACAACCCCTTGGTTTGACAGCCCGCGTCGCTACCGGGGCTCGGCCAAGATTTGATAAGTTACAAATGAAGAATTTACATAGGGCTACGCAACTTTTTCCTAGAAAACTTTTCAATTTGAGAACTATTTCTTTCAATGTTTCGCGTAACAATACGCAATTGATTAATAGTACGACAAAACCTATACTTGCATTTTAATGAGATTTTTACAATAATTGGTAATGGCTGCACAAATTGAAACGACGCAATATTCCAAGTTAAATTGACCCATATTGAACGTACAGTATAAGCGCATGCATCAACAAATAATGAGTGTCCTTAGACGGACTCGATATTACAACTAGAACAAAATCATTAACTCGTATTGTTGTTCTTGAGAATTTATCAAATAACATTTATAACATTGATGAGGATAGCCTAACCGTTGCAGATGTCTCGGTTCCCGATCGTCTAAGGTAATATTTATAAATCCGCCATTTTAAGTTGACCTATTCAGTAAGTACTGTGTAAGCGCATTCATCATCAAATAACCGACCTTTGTCTTAGTTATAACCATTTCGTTTAATATAGAAATTCTCGGACCCTTTCTTATTTCATTATACCCTCAATTTCATTCTGACGACGTGGGCTGATCGTAATGCCCCTTTATATGCTGGGTTTAACTAAAATCTTTCGAAGAATAAAGTAGAGTACTAAAATTACATTTACTCCAAACTCAAAGGAAATTGTTTTTTTTTAGTGTAAAACACTTATCTAGCTAACTAAAGCATCAATATTGTCTGACATCTGTCGTTATCTCAGCGATCTATCGACTACAGGGCTTGTGTTTGATAGTATCATGCTCCCGGAACAAGTTTGTGTATGTGTGGTTCGTGCAAACGATTAACCGAAAATGAAGATTGCCTTTAAAACAAATGAATACGCTTATACATCACATGAAGTAGGTCACTATATACTAAGAATCCGCTTACACAACACGTAGGTCAATATGATTGATCGATCTGTCAGAATGTCATCCGAGTTTGCATAGTCGCAGAATTCGTTTATATTTCACACAATTGTCAAATGTTTCACCTGCGACCTATTTCCGTTGTCAAACGTTCAATCGTGACACTCTTATTTTTCGATTGCCTTACATACTGTTCTAGCTTTGACAACATGAAACAGAGTATGTAAACAAGCCTTCAAATCATAGAATGCAGACGTATTAGACGATAATTTATGCTTGTTTGTCTAAGTAATGATGGAGAAACCTAAACGGAAAGGATCGACGAAACATTGTGCCTTTAGTATGTGCAGTAGCTGAAATTCTTCTCTCACTGTCAAGTCAGGTTAGTATAATATGCATTGTCAAAATGTATCAGATGCAAAAAGACATTCATGCATTCAATCTTGGAGTTAAAATATGTTTCAGTACCTGTCCATTCTGAGCCACATTTTTTTTAATTTTGAGCTTTGTACTATATAACATCCTAGAGCCACATTCAGGAGGAGCAAACGTGATTGGGTCTGTTGAAAGGTATTGGTCCTCAATTTCTGCTTTCGCACAATATTTTCAAACATCGTTTGCTGCAGAGGCATCACAAAGCGTCTACATGTGGAAAGGTTAATGCCATATAACTTAAACCTTTCCCCAATGGAGACACATTTTGAAACCTATGTGAAAGGAAAGCATCAATCGTTTTCTTAATTTTGGAATCTTTCTTTTCTCTATAGGAAGAAAAGGAAAATTCTCAAATCAGCCCAGCAGAAAAAAGGGAAGAAGAAGAAAGAATCACTACAACTGTAATGGTAAATCAGCACGCCTCCACACAAACTCAGTCTGACACATCTTCAGAGATCAGTTTAAGGATCCAGAATAGGTAAATTGAAAATGAAAATAAGAATCTAAAATCAGAGATCGAGTTAATGAAATGTGCCAAAGAGCCTTCTAAATATTTTTCAAAGAGTGAACTAGTTTTAAACAAGCCTCAGAAGCCACAGTTTGGAGTTGAGGACATAGAGAACAGTGATTCCAAGTGTAAATGTTATACTGGACTTACATATTTGCAGTTCATGCAACTTTATAAGTTTCTAGAACCAACTGCGAGTCACCTAAGGTATTGAAACAGGAAGACTGAAGTAGATTTTTTTCTTCTCCCTCTGTCTGCCCTATTGATGGTCTTGATGAGACTAAGATAAGGTTACAGTCATCAAGATTTGAGCTACAGATTTGGGACTTGTGCTTCAACAGTGTCAAAAATTATTCTCACATGGATACAATTTGTGTATCAGCAGTTCCTTCCACTAAAAGAGTTAATGTTTCCGGAGACAGTGCATATCAAGGAATATTTACCACTATCTTTTAAAAAGTACAAAAACCTTCGCTGTATCAGACTACCGATTTTTTTCCCCAGGTAACTTTCATAAACGAGGCAACATGATTTCCCTCATACAAATCACATACTACATATAAAGTTATTGTTGCAATTGCGCCAAATGGATCCATCGTTTTGTGTAGTGATGTCTTTGAAGGGTCAATTTCCGACAGAGATATTGTTGTGCAAAGTAGATTTATAGACCATTTGAATCCAGGCGACACTGTCATGGCTGACAGAGGTTTCAACATTAAAGACTTACTAAATGAAAGAAAAGTTGATTTGATAATCCCACCCTTTTTAGCAGGAAGACCACAGTTGACAGCCCAGGAAGAAGCTCTTACCAAAGATATTGCAAAGCACAGAATTCATGTAGAGCGGGCCATTGAACGAATAAAAAGTTTAAGCTGCTGCAGAGGACTATTCCCTTATCTTTAGAACCAGTGCTGACACAGACAGTTTTTGTTGTATGCTGCCTTGTTAACTTTCAGGAACCTATTGTAAAATGAGCTTTTATTTGAAAAGATTTCAAGCAATAATCTCTTTTTGCAACATAGTTTTCCTAAGTTGTCTACTGCAGAGGCGTCTGTATGTGATAAAGGGTTAAATGATATTTTATTATATATTGAATGAATAAAAGAATCATCATGCAAAAGCAGAAATTGCTTATTTAAATGTTATGAACAATGTCATGTTAATATAATATTTTCTGGTCCTTTAAAGGGTTCAACTCATGTATATACTTGACCATTACTGATTCACTCATCACAACCATAGATTAAACTAAATTCAAAATGGAAAAAATGTCAGTTTCTATTTCTTTACGTTACTGAATTTAATTCAGAATTTTGTGGACATGGGATCACGGATATTTAAATTTGGAGAGTGCAATATTGTTTTACAACCTGGTCGTAAGAAGAATACAATTAAAACAATGGATTGTGTTATTATTGACGATGACTCATTAATTGTGCATTTGATGACAGCATTATTCCAGTTTTTACAACTGGGATATTAATTGGCATGGACCAGACCAGTGAAAACTTAAAAAATCTTCTCCTCCAAAAGTGTCAGGCCGATTTTCAAATAATTGTGTAGACATGTTCCTAGAGTGACCCTCTATCATATTCCCCAAAGCCAAGTTGATTGGTCTGAAACTATGGCCGCCAGGGGGTGGGGCTTATATAGCTAAAGTGAAAAAAAAATCAGGTGAGCGATCCAGGGCCATTATGGCCCTCTTGTATTTACAACATAGACACGCTTTATGTATTTGAACAACAGTGCTAATATTACAGCAACAATTAAAAAAAACGCTTATACTAGCAACACTATCATAGACATTGTTGTTACCAGTTGAGACATTTTCTAAATTCGTTGTAAAATTGAAAGGTGTAAATTCGCTGTTATACCTTCCAAGAAATTCCGAATGTCTTTGGGGGTTGTAGTGATAGGTCTCTGTAATGTGTCTGTAGTGATAGGACTCTGTTATGTGGTTGTAGTGATAGGATTCGGTAATGTAGTCGTAGTTCTGCGAGTGGTGGTAAAACCATCATTGTTCAGCATGGAGGATGAAGGGTCAGATTTCTGTAAGACAAAACCATCTTAATTTATTATGCTGTAAATATCTTCAACCATTTTGCTTACCCATATATAATATTAAAAGCAACTAATTAAATTGAGTTGTATCATTATTAATTATGTAGAATCTATCATAACAAAAAGTTATTAAATCGAGACACTAATGCGAACATGATTCGCTCGACTGAAACATTCACAAAGTAAAATTCGTCACTTCGTCACTACAATCCTACACTCCTACACATTTTCCTTTTATTCTGAGCACTTATCAAGAAAATGTGTGTGATCAATTTCTCGATTGAAATTCTATTCTATATATTGTATGTATATTGTATAGGGTTATATCATGTTATTAACATAAATATTTTATTTTATAAATTAGAGACTACTCTTTATAAAGATATGTTCATGATTACTATATCTCGCATCTTCATTAAACCACAACAGATATTACATCTAAAATGTACGTATATATAGTTTCTATTCCTATTTACCCTATTGTTTAATTATTACCCTCTACAAATTGGGTATTTATTAATCCTTTTAGAAATTTATTTTTATGACTACATTTATATTTACAGAACAACAACAACACATATAAAAGGAGAATGAGCCGCCTGCAAAATGAAACAAGAGGGCCATGATGGCCCTGGATCGCTCACCTTAATTATACAATGTACTGCAATGCAAAACACATCAAGACAATTATTCTGAATGCAACCTCTACAGTGTTAACAATATCTTCCTTCATTTGGTCTAGTGATCTATATTTTTTACCCGATATGACCCATATTCCAACATGGACTAGATATCATCAAGACAATATTCTGACAAAGTTTCAACTTGCTCAAAACATTCTGACCAAATTCCAAGCTGCTGAAGCAAAAAATGTGGCATCCAAAGTGTTCACAAGATTTTCCTTCAATTTGGTCTAGTGACCTGGTTTTTGACCCAGCATGACCCATATTCAAACTTGGCCTACATATCATCAAGAAAAACATTCTGATAAAGTTTCATCATGCTGAAATTAAAAATGCAGTATCCAGAGTGTTAACAAGATTACCCTTCAATTTGGCTTAGTGACCTAGTTTTTAACCCAGCATGACCCATATCCGAACTTGGCCTAGATATAATTTAGACAAACATTCTGACCAAATTTCAAGCTGCTGAAGCAAAAAATGTGGCATCCAAAGTGTTAACAAGATTTTCTTTCAATTTGACCTAGTGACCTAGTTTTTGACCCGGCATGACCCATATTCGAACTTGGCCTAGATATCATTCAGCTTAACATTCTGAACAAATTTCAAGCCGCTGAAGCAAAACATGCAGCTTCTACAGAGTTAACAAGATTTTCCCTCAATTTGGCCTAATGACCTAGTTTCTGATCCAATATGACCCATATTTGAACTTGATCTAGATATCTTTAAGACAAACATTCTGACACATTTTCGAGCTGCTAAAGCAAAAAATGTGGCATCCAAAGTGATAACTAGATTTTCCTTCAATTTGGCCTAGTGACCTAGTTTTTGACCCGGAATAACCCATATTCGAACTTGACCTAGATATTTTTAAGACAAACTTTCTGACAAAATTTCAAACTGCTGAAGCAAAAATTGCGGCCTCTGGAGTGTTAACAAGATTTTCCTTCAATTTGACCTAGTGACCTACTTTTTGAGCCGACGTGACCCATGTTCGAACTTGACCTACATATCATCAAGACAAACATTTTGATAAAGTTTCAACATGCTCAAGTTGAAAATGTGGCCTCAAGATATGGCCCAGTTTCGAACTTGTCCAAGATTTTATGGAGATGAACGTTCTGATAAACTTTCATGAAGATTGGATGCAAAATGTAGCCCGTAGAGTGTTAACAAGCTCAAATGTTGACGACGGACGACGGACGGACGCCGGACAAACTGTGATCACAATAGCTCACCTTGCACTTCGTGCATAGGTGAGCTAAAAAAATGGATAATTTAACAATTAAACGTGTTAACAAGAGGCACAAGAGGGCCAGTATCGCTCCACGGCTATAAGGCAAAAATAAAATCTCCAAACAGCCTTGTCCACTGGTGGCTATTTTTTTTAACAACCACCATGGCTTAAAGGAATCTTGTAGAGTTTCACCCAAGGAATGTTTCTGCAAAATGATTTGAAAATCGGCCTGACACTTTCGGAGGAGAGGATATTTTAAGTTTTCACTATAGCCATATGGCTTGAAGGAATCTGATAGAGGGGTGCCTAGGAACATTTCTACGAAATTATTTGAATATCAGCCAAACACTTTCGGAGGAGAAGATTTTTTAAGTTTTCACTATGGTCATATAAGGCAAAATAGCCCCGCACTCTGGCGGCCATGTTTTTCAACCAATCAACATGGCTTGAAGGAATCTGATAGAGGGTCACCCAATGAACATTTCTACAACATTATTTGAAAATCGGCTGAACACTTTCGGAGAAAAAGATTTTTTAAGTTTTCGCTATAGCTATATAAGGCACAATAGCCCCGCCCCCTGGCGGCCATGTTTTTCAAACAATCAACATTTCTTGAAGGAATCTAATAAAGGGTCACCCAAGGAACATTTCTACAAAATAATCTGAAAATCGGCCTGACACTTTTGGAGGAGAAGATTTTTTAAGTTTTCTCTTTAGCCATATAAGCAAAATAGCCCCGCCCTGTGACGGCCATGTTTTTTTACCAATCAACATGGCTTGAAGGAATCTGATAGCGGGTCACCCATGGAACATTTCTACAAAATTATTTGAAAATCTGCTGAACACTTTAGGACTCAATTTCTCCAGAAGAAGATGATATATTTTCTTTAGGAGAAGACTCAATTTGTTTAGAAGAAGAATGCAGTATTGCTACAGGTGTCTTTGTTCATTGATGGTAATGAAGAAAGGATAGAAATAGAGGGCTGTTCATTTGACATAATTGCTTTTAACTGTAAACTGATGTCGGGAAACTTTTGAGATAGAACCTTCAAAAGGCGATGGCATGTAGTACATTCTTGTGAGGGTGGCGGTGTATTGACAACAGGCCTGATAGTTTAAGATGCGAAACTGTTGTCACCATTAAATATGGCTGCAATGTTTTGTTGTTGAGCAACAATCCTCCTGGCCTCCACAAAACTAACATTTTGTTTATACTTTACATTAAGTATTTCTTTCTGTGAAAGCCAAAAAGAACATTCCTTCGAACTTGCAGCATGATTTAGGCCACAGTTCGCACATTTAATAGTATTTGTACAGGTAGACAACTGGTGATCATTTCCAACAAAACTACACCTACTACGGACATGGGAACCATTACATTTACTCTCGTGGTGACCGAACTTTTGACACCGATAACAGCGCAAGGGATTGGGTATGTAACAATCAACCTTGACTATTTGGTAACCAATTTTGATTTGTTTTGGTAAATTTGGCGTATCAAGAGTAAAAATGTAAGTGTTGGTCAATATTTCAGACCCATCTCTGTACATTTTGATACGTTTCACATCTGTAATACCTTGACATTTTAAATTTTCAGTTATTTCTTCAGTTGTTTTACAATTTGCAAGTTCTCTGCATCTTATGACACCCTTTGATGAATTAAGGAAAGGGTGAGAATATATGTTGACAGGTACTTCGAAAAATACTTTTTTGTTTAATAGATTTTCAGATTGAGTTTTTGAGGTTATTTCGACAAGTAAAGTACCGTCTTTTAAACTTTTTACTGATTTTAGAGTTCCGATAATAGCAGATAATTGCTTCTCAATCACAAATGGAGAGGGCGTTGTAATATTTTTGTTTGCATCTGTAGATTTAATAATTAAACAAGAGGCCCATGAGGGCCTATGCTCTACTGGTATGGTTCTTTGCTCATTTTCAATCCAGAGCATGTATGTATGGTGAAGATCGGATAGTAAATGGAGGCTCTTTTGTGTTCACAAGCTGTATTATAGCAATTTTTACAATTTCATGGGCCATAATCCAGTCTTGCCGGATCTGGCTGATTTTCAAAAGGAACCAAGCTCTCATCAATATTTAACTACTTAAGTTTGGTGAAGATCAGATAGTAAATAGAGCCTCTATTGTGTTCACATGCTCAATTATAGCAATTTGAACAATTTCAAGGGCCATAATCCAGTCTTGTATAGGCGGATCTGGCTGGTTTACGAAAGGAACCGAGCTCTCATGGATATCTAACTACTGTATAAGTTTGGTTGAGATACAATCAAAAGTGAAGACTGTATCGTGTTAACGAGCTCTTTTATAGCAATTTTTACCTTTTCAAGGGCCATAATCCAGTCATGCATATGCGGATCTGGCTGGTTTACGAAAGGAACCGAGCTCTCATGGATATCTAACTACTGTATAAGTTTGGTTGAGATACAATCAAAAGTGAAGACTGTATCCTGTTAACAAGCTCTTTTATAGCAATTTTGACCATTTCAAGGGCCATAATCCAGTCATGCATGAGCGGATCTGGCTGGTTTTCGAAAGGAACCGAGTTCTCATAGATATCTAACTACTGTATAAGTTCAGTTGAGATACAACCAAAAGTGAAGACTGTATCGTGTTAACAAGCTCTTTTATAGCAATTTTGACCATTTCAAGGGCCATAATCCAGTCATGCATGGGCTGATCTGGTTGGTTTTCGAAAGGAACCGAGCTCTCATGGATATCTAACTACTGTATAAGTTTGGTTGAGATACAATCAAAAGTGAAGACTGTATCGTGTTAACAAGAAATTGTTCACGGACGCACGGACGACGGACAAATCGCCACGACATAAGCCCTTCTGGCCTTTGGCCAGTAGAGCTAAAAACTAGGGAAAGTAGAACTATTAAAACGGTGAGTTTCGTCACCTGAATCATCTGAAACATCAGACAGAGTACGCTTGGCTTTTTTTGGGTTGGCCATGTCAGCCTTGATAGTTTCATCGGTGGTGCCCTTCACCCGCATGTGGTATCCGACCAAGCATGGACTACCATAATAAAGTGAACGATCCTCAACTAAACATCTCTTTTAGCCGATTGACCCTGAAGCCACTGCCTTCTGATACACCTTGTTTAAAATGTAAACGGGTACAAATATTCATGAAATAACATATTTCATAAAAAGTTAATATAATGAAAAGAAAATGTAACTAAACAAGGGCACCGCAAAGCGGATGCATCCCCTCGGCTTTCAATCTTCACATTGAGTTGTCTTGTGACTCAATATATTGGAACTACTATTTTGCCTTAAAAATAGTTGTTTTCTTGATGAAAACAAAATTGATCTTATACCATGAACTATATTAATAATATACTTTAATGATAATATATAATGAACTACAAGTATTTGTGTAATAATTACATACCACATACCTTAATGATAATATAAAATCGCCTGATTCCAATGGCTGGATGTCATCTAATTATATACAAATCTGGATTGTTCTGAATCTGTCTTGAAGTAAAGTTTCACATTTCATAAGTTCCTTCTAATCAGCACAAGTATAAAAGTCTGTGAAATGAACATCTTGAAACAACTGCACACCATTTCTCTCATTGTAAGATTGTTAGTAGTAAAATAATAAATCACATATATACATGCAAATTCCCTTTGCAATTTTAAAACTTGTCTATAGTGGTAGAGTTAACACTAGATAGATATTCTACAGAAAACGAGCAGATGGTCTGAATAATAACTGTAAACAGAACCACTTTGAGTCACATTGAGTCCTCTTGTGTAGATGTGATCCAGTAATCCACCTAGCCTATGTGTAGTTGTAGTGATGTGTTGAGTAAAACCTTGAGATGACAAGATATCTGGAATCGAGTTCTCTTTTAACAAGTCAAAATTCATATCTCCGATAATGATGACTCTCCCACACTTGATTTTTTGAAGTAGTTTTTCCAAGGCAATATTAAGCTGGCTTTTGGTAGCCTGAGGTATAGCGTAACATATTACAACTGCTATTATTTCCTGTTGCCAATGTACTTCCAAAACAAGTGTCTCTATCATTTCTGAAAGCTCAGCTGTAAATACACGTTTTGTATGCGACAATGTTGGCTTTACAAGGGCTGCTTCACCATGCTTGGATTTTTTGGCAAAGCTGTTGAAATTTGGAATGTCTAAGCTATCAGTGTAAGTCTCGGTAAATCCAAATATATCGGAAGCAAGGGCATTTCTATCAACTAAGATGTCAGGTCTGTGTTTCCTGTATGATACTATGTTTAGATGTGATATCAGTAATTGGTCAAAAGGAAGTGTAGGAGGTATTGTGATTGATTTCTTCCATGTCAATTGTTGATGTGAATTCAATCTTTCCATCTCTAATAGGGCTGTTTTGTTAACATTTATTTTCTTCTCTTCAAGACTTTCAAGGTGGAGCCCAGAAAGGGATTTAGCCCTACTGAGTGCAACATATGCTTGGCCTGCTGTAAAGCGAGCACCAGTGAATGACATACATACATTCTCCAAAGTTTGACCTTGAACTTTATGGATGGTTGCACTCCAGGCAAGAGTGAGTGGGAATTGTGTCCTGTTAATGTGTATAGTGTTCTTACTTCCAACAGAAAACCTTGATGTGGTAGCCTTGATTGGTGTTCCTTCTGAGCTTCTCAATGAAACATGTAAGCTTAACCTTGCTGCCTTTCCAACCGTCTTATTGTCAAAATTCACAACTATGACTCCATCTTAAGGTTTGGACCGATTCAGTAGCAGCTTTGCGACAATTCCTGTAGCACCATTAACTAGTCCATCTCCAACATCAATGTTTCTTACCAGGGACACCCTTGCACCTTCAGCTACTTGTAACTTACAGTGGAGCCCACCAGTCAGATGACGGTTGCCTGGAAAGGAAAACTTCTCTGTAACCTTCATGTTAACTTCATCTTTAGCAGAAATTTCCACTGTACAGTTTGAAAATTCCTGCAGTCTCTGACTATTGTAAGAATTAACCTGTTCATTTGTTGGGTATATATGTATACAATCTATCTGATCTGCAGTGATTCTTGTTTTGAGTGTTTTTATGTCGACTTCTGTCTGTTTACCAATTCGAACTCTGTTCAGGATGTCAGCAAACATTGGATCTCCTCTCTGTCTTTGAACGTCTGTTAATTCAAAATAATAGAAATGTTTGTCCCATAAAGACATGGACATACAATGCATGTTGCTCCTTGCTGTGGCAAAAACAGGTGAGTCTCCAACAGGGGGTAACTGTAGTAGGTCACCCACAGCAAGAATGGATACACCTCCAAATGGAATGTTATCTGACTTTTCTCCCTTAATTTCCTGGAGTCTCTTGTGAATATTGATCAGAGTTAGTGAGCCCACCATTGATATTTCATCTATGATCAGTATCTTGAGATGTTGTAACTTGCACTTTAACTGATTTTTCTTCTCATTCCCCAGTGGTAAATATTCCTGTTTGCTTTGGAAACGCTTTTCTTTAACAGGGAGGCTAAGAGCAGAATGGATAGTCATGCCGTTAATGTTGAAAGCTGCTGTACCAGTAGGAGCAGTCAATAAGGCAAACACTTGAGTCGGATCCTGGCCAGCTCCAAGTAATGTCTGATTAATACCATGATAGGCTGTCATTAGAGTGTGAGATTTTCCAACTCCACCACCACCACTGAGTAACAAATGGAAAGGTTGGACATCATGATCTCCTGACTTCACTTTCCAACACCAATCAATTATGTAGTCATGGACATAACGTTGCTTCTCATTCAAAGACTGCACCATTGTAAAGTATTCTGTTTGAGGAATAATGATGTTGGTAAATTCTACTGTGTATGGTTCTGTAGATTTGTTTGGACCTGATATATCTAATTCTGGGGCAGTTTCAGTTGGATCTAGGTCAGGAGGAAACATTGAAGCTTCATCATCCCTTTCTTGTTCTACTTCACCAGCCAGATTATCCCAAGCATGCTGATGTGTGTCTTCCTCTGATAGAGAAATATCTTCCATCTCCTCCAAGTGACCTTCATATACTGTCATTTTATCTTTAAGTTGATGCTGGACGGATACAAAGCTTTTCTCATAAGTACCCTCTGTCTTAAGACTATTCTCATCCCGCCATGGGAAATACAGCATTAGAAGTCTGTGGTAATAGCCTTCATGATCTTTAACATTGGAACATGAATGAAATCGAATGAGGTGTGGATTTTTCTTTTTGTACATTTGTCCAAGTCCATTTTTCAATGTAATTTGTTCTCTTTTTAGCTCGACTATTCGAAGAATATGAGAGCTTTACTACTCGCCCCGGCGTCGGCGTCGGCGTCTCCGTCGGCGTCCGGTTAAAGTTTTAGGGCAAGTTGGCATTTTCATTCATAAGTATTTGTGCTAGGGCTTTAATATTTGGAATATAGTTACATCTTATACCTTTCTTCACATTGAATGTTAAAGGTACTGAGTGTGAACTTCTTTTTGGGGTATTTTTTTCTCAATAATAACTTATGCTAGGGCTTTTATATTTGGAATATAATTACATCTAATACCTGTCTTCATATTGTATGCTGAAGATTCTGAGTGTGACCTTCTTTTTGGGGTAAAAAACATGATTTTCAGTGGTTAAAGTTTTAGGGCAAGTTAGAATTTTTTTTTTTATTTTTTTTTTTCTGAATAAGTATTTTTGCTACGGCTGTAATACTTAGAATGTAGTTACATCTCATACCTTTCTTCACATTAAATGCTGAAGATGCTGAGTGTGACCTTCTTTTTGGGGTAAAAAACCTGATTTTCGGAGGTTAAAGTTTTAGGGCAAGTTGGAATTTTTTTTTTCTTTTTTTTTTCTTAAAAAGTACTTATGCTAGGGCTTTTATATGAGTGTGACCTTCTTTTCGGGGTTAAAGAGGTGATTTTGGGTGGTTAAAGTTTTAGGGCAAGTTGGCATTTTCATTTTTCTAAATAAGTATTTGTGCTTCAGCTTTAATATTTGGAATGTAGTTACATCTTATACCTTTCTTTAATTTGAATGCTGAAGATGCTGAGTGTGACCTTCTTTTTGGGGTAAAAAACATGATTTTGTGTGGTTAAAGTTTTAGGGCAAGTTGGAAATTTTCATTTAATTTTTTAATTGTTCTCAATAAGTGCTTGTGTTAGGGCTTTCATATTTGGAATATAATTACATATATTACCTTTCTTCACATTGTATGTTGAAGATGCTGAGTGTGACTTTTTGGGAATAAATAACATGATTTTTGTTTGATTTTGATAATTTTAGATAAATTCATAATTTTTGGTTACATTCCTTTCTAATTGTGATCATTCATTTATCAAATATAATTCTTCAACATATCAAACGGGTTTTGCATGATGTCAAACATTTGGTAAACCTTTTTTCAAGGTTTTACTATTTTTGGACTCGGTCAGTTTTAACATTTGCGTTTAGCTCAACGCTAAAGTTTCATAATTCAAATCACTTCATACTTCATACATTTGTTAAGGACCATCGTACAAATAGGTTAGATAACTCCATTGTATCCTAAATATGGAGTAATGGCCCTTGAATTACTTAGAAATATTTTCCACTTTTTGTCATAGGTTATCCATTCAATTATGGAGATTTTCTATGTTTTGACAAAATACGTTCAAAGTCGTCTGCTGCAGAATTGCCGTATGAGGGAAAGGGTTAATAGTACTTAAGTGCAATATAATGAAATAGTGCTTTATGTGAATTAGCGGCATATAGTCGAGCGCGCTGTCCTCCGACAGCTCTTGTTCCAGTTGGGTTTCTTTCCACTTCCTCTGATTTATTGTCATCAGCTGATTCACTGGTTGTTGTATACATAGCACCAAAATCAGCGTAGCAGAGGTCATCTAGTTTATTTGGTTTTGCAGCGTAGCGATGAAGAATGTTTTTCTGAAATATGTCCGTGGAATCCTCTGGTAAAGATTCAAGGTCTTTCTTGGATTTCAGAAGAGATGTCCGCTTGTGTGGTTCATCTGTTGGTAGAAAAACAACTTTTCTTGAGCTCTCCCTCAGTGGAATTGATAACAATCGATAAACTGCTTCATCCATGGATATTTCTCTATGTGTGAGAAAAACATTCCCAAGAACTGAAAGTTTCTGCTTAATGTCCATGTCTCTTTGTTTGCATTGCTTTGATGCTTGTTGAAGCAACTGACTCATGGTTTGCTCTGATTTACAGAGATAGCTGGTCACATACATCACACATGCATATGTGTCCAATACCAGCTGTATATCCATGTTAGCGCGCCAAGCTTTCAGCATATATGGGTTGTAGTTGTTAATAAACTGTTCCTCAGGCTTTCTTTTCAATATTACCATATGACGTTTAGTGGATAGTTCCAAAGCTTTAATATAAGCATCCTCCGTACAACCAGTGTGCTGCAGTAAAGCATCTAATGTTAATGGTTCTGCCATATTCCAATTCATCATGGCATCATAAACACGTTGAAGTAAACGTTTCATAGCAGCAACTCTCAGAGGATCATCTTCTATATCAGGAGGATGTGCCAAGATTGTCTTTGGACTTGGGGGTCTTGGGAAGTGAAACCTACATATTGTGTTTTTCTTTTTACAGGTCTTACTGTGAGAATGTGTCTGTAGGTGTGTGACCAAGCCATGCATTTGATGATCAGTTACCTCATCAGGAATAGCACAGGATATATGATTCTCAACAAACTTTTCTATTTCTTCGTTTTGATTCTCACCTAATTTTGGTGCATCTTTTACATGCAAAGCAATGTGAAAATGAACTCTACCTCTGCCTTGAAATTCATTTTTGGTGTCAAAGTTGAGACCTTGACCTATAGGATGAGGTGAACCAATGACCACTCCATGAAAAAACTTCTGGAACATATAATCAATATGTCTCACTGCTGTTACTGGGTTTCTTTTGAGCCATTGACTTTTTTGGTTGAAGTCCATACTGTTAACATCTTCATCTGAAAGGATCTCCCCATACTGTTTACCAATAATCTGGATGATTTCAGTCCAGCGAAACTCTTGCTACAGAAAATGTCAAAAAAAATGTGTAAGGTCCAAGTTGTCGTATCTTTGCTAAGCAGTCATATTGCATTTTTTGCCATGAAGATGGAGAACCTCTAACATTACGCAACACCCTATAACCATCATCATAGTTAACAAGTTTATCAACACAGTCATTAGTCAACACATCTTTAACGACTGGAGTTCGTCCATCAAGAGAAGATGGCTTTTTCTTTCGCATAGCAATGTTGATGTTTTGACGTATCTGCTCTGCTTCACTGACATATTGGGCATAAAATATGTACGAGGTTGACCGAGAAAAATCTGGTGTCACTGCCAAAAATACGAGCATTATAGTATTTCTTCCTAGATATCTTCACATTTCTATTGTAACTGTAGCCATATCTGCCTTTTGGAAATTCCCTTGGAAATGACAATTCTTCATTCTGATCATCACGAAAAACACTTATTGGTCGTTGTCCTTCACCTGGTGCTATATTTATTCTAATCCTGGACCTTCAGAATTCTAAAGACATGTATCAAACTGTACACCAGGAACAGGGTGCTCTTCTTCATCTGAATCTGAGTCTGGTTCTGTAGTATTGGTATTAGACGATACTGTTTGCGGTTCACTTTTTTCTGCCACTTCATCACTAGGCCTTTCTTCTACCATGTTCGATTCTTCTATTAGAGCGTCCCACAACTCTGCATTAGTTTCTACACTAGCCTGTTCCCACCTTTCATTCACTTGTGTGTCTTTATATAGCATATTATTTTGTTGTAGGCATTTTAATCCTTTTAAAACTGCTGATGGACTTAGTTTGGTGGTTAACATGGCCATGATATTTTAGTTGTCTTTTCAGTTTAACAGAAATAATTCCCGCATCAGGTAATGCTCTTGGAAGCATTGTACAAACCTTTGTTAGGTCAGTAGGAACATTCACCACAGCTCCTCTTATTCCTTTCTTTGCTGCACGAGGGAGATTTATTATTTTCATGAATGGAATACGTTTAGCCAAAAGTTGAGATTCCAATTCACACAAATGTTCTAAATCTTCAGGGATTGGATCCAGCATCATGTTGTTTGCATGGCACTGTGGTGGCACTTTATTTCCCACCATATTACGGCATGTTTTACAGATGTAGTCTGTGGTTGATACATTATGTTTGAAGCATTTTTCATGTAGATCTTTGTCTATTTTTCTGTAATCAGCAGCTTTGTACTTTTTAACAGCATGATGATACAAAAATATCTTGCATGAAATACATATGAATGTTGGCCCCTTCAATATTTCTCTCCTGTATAAGTCAATTTTGTCTGTCATAGCTCGATTGGTTGCTTTCCTTTCCTTTTCACTCTTTTTTTCAGCCAACTTTTGTTCCACTGTCCGAGTAATTCGGTTACCTTTTATCCTTTCTTTTTTTTTATTTTGTTCTGCCATTTTTTGTTCCTTTGTCTGAGAAATTCTGTTACCTTTTATCCTTTCTTTATTTTTATTTTGTTCTGCCATTTTTAGTTCCTTTGTCTGAGAAATTCTGTTACCTTTTATCCTTTCTTTATTTTTATTTTGTTCTGCCATTTTTTGTTCCTTTGTCTGAGAAATTCTGTTACCTTTTATCCTTTCTTTATTATGCCCCGGCATACGAAGTATGAGGGGCATATAGTTTTCCGGTCTGTTAGTCCGTCCGTTCGTCCGTCCGTCCGTCCGTTCGTCCGTCCCGCTCAGGTTAAAGTTTTTGGTCAAGTTAGATTTTAGTGAACCTGATGTCCTATCATTATGAAACTTCACACAAATGACAATCAACATATCATTGTTTAAACAAGAAACCGCTGAAGACGGTAAGGCCGGATTGTCGGCAATTTGACCTTGAAAATCGACAAACTAAGGTCAAGGTCAAAGTAACAATAGAAATCAATAGAACTTGTTACTGGTTACCTTCAGGCAAAGTTTCAAGTTTGCAACCCTTTCTTGTGCTGAGATTTTGCTTAACCAGAAACTTTAACCATTTTGCCTAACCTAAAACTTTAACCAAAATGTTGACGGACAGACAGACAGACAGACGGACAGACGGACATCGCCAATCTATAGACCGGAATTGCTTAAGCAATCCGGCCAAAAATTGTATCAATTTGAGGTTGGACCAACTGTTTATCCGTCCGTTCGTCTGTCTGTTCGTCCATTCCATTCTCAGGTTAAAGTTTTTGGTCAAGTTAGATTTTAGTGAACCTGATGTCCTATCATTATGAAACTTCACACAAATGACAATCAACATATCATTGTTTAAAAAATTGTATCAATTTGAGGTTGGACCAACTGTTCATCCGTCTGTTCGTCTGTCTGTTCGTCCATTCCATTCTCAGGTTAAAGTTTTTGGTCAAGTTAGATTTTAGTGAAGCTGATGTCCGATCATGATGAAACTTCACACAAATGACTATTAACATATCATTCTTTAAAAAATTGTGCCGATTTGACGTTGTGACCCTCTGTCCGTCTGTCTGTTCGTCTGTTTGTTCGTCCATACAATTCAGGTTAAAGTTTTTGGTCAAGTTAGTTTTTAGTGAAGCTGATGTCCTATCATGATGAAACTTCACACAAATGACTATTAACATATCATTCTTTAAAAAATTGTGCCGATTTGACGTTGTGACCCTCTGTCCGTCCGTCTGTTCGTCTGTCTGTTCGTCCATACAATTCAGGTTAAAGTTTTTGGTCAAGTTAGTTTTTAGTGAAGCTGATGTCAGATCATGATGAAACTTCACACAAATGACTATTAACATATCATTCTTTAAAAAATTGTGCCGATTTGACGTGACCCTCTGTCCGTCCGTCTGTTCATTTGTCTTTCATCAGTTCACCCAACCAGCTATAGTTAACAACCGGGGCATCCGTGTTCCATGGACACATTTTCTTGTTTTTATTTTGTTCTTTATTTTTAGTTCCTTTGTCTGAGAAATTCTGTTACCTTTTATCCTTTCTTTATTTTTATTTTGTTCTGCCATTTTTAGTTCCTTTGTCTGAGAAATTCTGTTACCTTTTATCCTTTCTTTATTTTTATTTTGTTCCTTTGTCTGAGAAATTCTGTTACCTTTTATCCTTTCTTTATTTTTATTTTGTTCTGCCATTTTTAGTTCCTTTGTCTGAGAAATTCTGTTACCTTTTATCCTTTCTTTATTTTTATTTTGTTCTGCCATTTTTAGTTCCTTTGTCTGAGAAATTCTGTTACCTTTTATCCTTTCTTTATTTTTATTTTGTTCTGCCATTTTTAGTTCGTTTGTCTGAGAAATTCTGTTACCTTTTATCCTTTCTTTATTTTTATTTTGTTCTGCCATTTTTAGTTCCTTTGTCTGAGAAATTCTGTTACCTTTCATCCTTTCTTTATTTTTATTTTGTTCTGACATTTTTTGTTCCTCTGTCTGAGAAATTCTATCTCTTTTTTTCCTTTCTTTATCTTTTTGTTTGCCTTCATACTTTTTCTCCTCATCAAGTTTACTTGTTTCATCTACTTTTCGTTTTCTATCTTTTGCCTTAAGTTGTGACTTCTGATCATCAGACAGTTTATTTCTGTGTTCTCTAACACGATCAGTGACTGTTTTCTCTCTATCAATGTCCAAAGTACACTTCCTAGACAGTTTGGGAGGAGTTGATTCTTCAACATCAACTAGCTTTCTTTTTCTATTTTTCCCAGTTGTATTAATGAGTCCATGCTCTTTCTGAGATAATTTCTTCCGAGGATTTACTGTTGAACCACTACTTGTTTCTCTTAGTTGGCTTTCCTTCATAGTTAATGGTGTTGAAGTTTTCTTTTTTTCTGGAAACATAGTGAACTTTCCATTGTACAGACACTGGAATATATGGGATCGCACTTGTTGCTGTATTAAATCAATGGATGATGGTGCCATATTGTTCAACAGGTAGAAAGCATTAGCAACTGCAATAGGTCCACTGTCCAACATGATGTCTACTGAATGTGGCACATAGTATCTAATATTAGATTTTGGAATCTGATTGTTTTTCAATTTCTTGTAAAGTATCTTACACTGAGGGTAAACTTCATATACACGATTTCCATTGATGGAATCAATTACATAGATATGTGGTGGCAATTGACATGACACAACATAGTGTTTATTTAGCTTGTGTATTTGTAGGCCATTCACATCTTCTGGAATTATATCTGACTCATCCAGCTGACTATGAGAATATGAAAGTCTAAATAATCCATGTTTCAAATTGAATTGTTTTTCAACCTACAAGATATTGCATCCATAAGATTAGCAGGTACCATTCCACCTAATATATTCATATAACACACAGTTTCCATCTGTCTTTTTGAATTGTTGTTTTCATTTTCATTTATTTTAACATTTTTGTTTTCATTTTCATTTCTTTCCCTTTTGTTTTCATGTTCATTTATTTTCATGTTGTTGTTTTCATCTTCATTTTTGTCCCCATTTTTGTTTTCATGTTGATTTCTTTCCTTTTTGGTTTTAAGTTTACTTCTTTTGACTTTGTCATTTTCATGTTCACTTATTTTCACGTTGTCATTTTCATGTTCACTTATTTTCACGTTGTCATTTCCATGTTCATTGATTTTCACATTATCATTTTCAGGTTCACTTATTTTGAAGTTCTCATTTTCATAAAATGGTTTATATATAAATGCAGTTTAAAACTAGAAAATTGATTTTGACACAAAAACAGATGTGTCCCGTAGTACAACATTTGACCAGTGTGTCCTTGACCTTGAACCAGTAGGTCACATAGATTCTGCACATTGCTTTGAAGAGTAGAAAACCTGACCCACGATTAATGCAAATCATTCAAGCTGTCCTGGGAGCGCACAGGATTTGTGAAAGACAGATGTGCAGATGGATTGACAGATAATTCTTTTCCAGTTCCTTTGAATGTATTTTCACATAAAAAATTGAAAATAGTGCAAGAGTAAAAAAGAAAATTTATTTAAATTAAATTGAGTGGGTTGAGCATAATGCAAGAAGTGAATCGCTAGTCCCGTTGTTTTAATATGTCTGTTGAAACTGGACAAAAATCTATGCACTGTTAGCAAGCTTAAAACACCCTTAAAAGTAGCAGAACAGAATTACATTCTAAATATCACATACTTCTTTTGTGTAAAGTTTCCTAAAAATACATTACACAGTTTAGGAGTTGCACTACCAAGATATGGACAGACAGATTACTATATATCCCTCCATACACGTACAATGACTAGAACATGTCAAGACCTATGTATCATCAAAAGTAATATCATCACTTCTTGTGAAAAGTAAAAACATTTAACTACCATAATACAAATCAGAAGCTGAACCCAATAGCTAATTTTACATAGCAAATAATTTAATTTACAGGAATGAACTTCACTAATAATAAACAAAATTCAGGTCAATATTTGCTATTTAGCATGAACCTAACATTTCAAACACAATATCTCTTAAATCATTGTTCCTGACATTTCCAAAACAAGATATGCAGGCTTTTACTACTTCCAACACAATTTTCACAATAATGTGGATTTTTACAAAATGCTAATTTGTATGTCATTACATTACTCCATCAAAACCCTATTAAACTGCTTTATAAAAACAATCGAATGAGAAATAATATATTTTTCAAGTATCTTATAAATAAAGACGATAAATTTATGGAGCAACATGCACCACAATTCAGTTATATGCAAAACAAGGTGAAAAAATACAATAATTAACTAATGAAAGATTCAGTTATATGCAAAACAAGGTGAAACAAGAAACCGCTGAAGACGATAAGGCCGGATTGTCGGCAATTTGACCTTGAAAATCGACAAACTAAGGTCAAGGTCAAAGTAACAATAGAAATCAATAGAACTTGTTACTGGTTACCTTCAGGCAAAGTTTCAAGTTTGCAACCCTTTCTTGTGCTGAGATTTTGCTTAACCAGAAACTTTAACCATTTTGCCTAACCTAAAACTTTAACCAAAATGTTGACGGACAGACAGACAGACAGACAGACAGACGGACATCGCCAATCTATAGACCGGAATTGCTTAAGCAATCCGGCCAAAAATACAATAATTAACTAATGAAAGAGAATTATTTTGTCAACATTAATTTCAGAGTTATAGAACTTTATATATAATGTCACCGAAGTTTAATGTACAAGTCTTCATACAAGTCTTCATAATCTTTGTTGTTTAAAAGCTAAAGAATAATTTAGATTGTGAGGTGTCAACACTGATGAAAAATCTTTATCCGATTGTGTAAGTAAACAAGAGGCACATGAGGGCCTATGCTCTACTGGTATGGTTCTTTGGTCATTTTCGGATTTGGCTGGTTTTCAAAAGGAATCAAGCTCTCATCAATATTTAACTACTATCTAAGTTTGGTGAAGATCAGATAGTAAATGGAGCCTCTATTGTGTTCACATGCTCAATTATAGCAATTTGGACAATTTCAAGGGCCATAATCCAGTCTTGCATGGGCGGATCTTGCTGGTTTACGAAAGGAACCGAGCTCTCATTGATATCTAACTACTGTTTAAGTTTGGTTGAGATACAATCAAAAGTGAAGACTGTATCGTGTTAACAAGCTCTTTTATAGCAATTTTGACCATTTCAAGGGCCATAATCCAGTCATGCATGGGCAGATCTGGCTGAAGACTGTATCGTGTTAACAAGAAATTGTTTACAGACGCACGCACGCACGCACGGACGACGGACGAATCGCCACGACATAAGCCCTTCTGGCCTTTGGCCAGTAGAGCTAAAAATGAAAATATTTTGGTCTCTATTATTTTTAAGAGTTGTGATTGAATAATGAAACATACGAGGGGTGATTAAAGTTATTTCTATGAAATTATATATAGAGAGTTTAATTAACATTGTTTTCATGATACGGGATTTAATTCCCAAAACATGGAAACAATGTTTATTAAACTATATATTATATACTCGGCAATGTTTTTTGTTTTTAAATGACAAAACCCCTGTGCAGCTCATTTTTGTTAGCTCAGAAGCGGAGCGATCGTCATCTGCTAGTTTTGTAGTGACGGCACTAAGCGCGCAACCGACAAATGCTGAAAAATTTCGAATATCTGGCTAGTGAGCTATATCGCACACTGGGCGATATTGCTCAGTAGACAAAAAGCATGTTATAGGTTTTCTCAAGTTGGGAAATCTCTATATTTCATCATTGAATATATAATATAGGATCTTACATGAGTTGTTATTTGATATAAACTTTTATTAAACGCTATATATGATAATAACTCTTTAATTTACGAACTTTCGACCACTTGGTCTTTTATCAAGATTAAAATTATTCAACGGATATTTAAGTGCAGTCCATCTTCGAAACAAAGATGGACTTTACTAAAGGATAGCATTAGGACATGAAAAGGAGCAAATATGTTTTTGTATTATAATTAACTATAATACTTAGGAAATAAAAGCAATTGAAAAGTATTTCTACATTTTGTGGTATTGTTGTAATGTTTTTACCCTAGCTTTGTTTCTACAGTAAAATGATTCAACACACATGTTTAAAAAGTACAACTGTATCTGGCATTATTTCTATTTATGCCATTCCAAAGCCAGGTGAGTTTTGGATACCAAAATCCATATATTTTTTAAAGGTTTCAAAGTTCATGTGAACAGGTAATTTTAAAGTCATAGAACAGGTGTTTGCCTTTGGAAACCTGTCACTATGTGAAAACTCCAAAGACGGATCAATTGAAAAGCCAAGAAATGGAATTTGATCTGTCCCTATCCCAAAAGATAACAGTTCCTTTAAGGTTATCTCAGCTCTGCCCTCTGAAATAATGAACCATATATGCAATTAGAAACAGTTAAATTATATTTGAAAACTAGATAATAGTCAAATAAGCCTCTGGTATTTGATAGCTAGAAGACACAGAAAGTACTTTTTTATAAAGAATGGGATTTTGTCAAGCCCAGTGTTTATTTAGAAAATTAGATTACATTTAAAACAACATTGATAGGAAAATGACATTTCACCTTTACAGCACAACTTAAATGCTATAGTCCTGAGTCTTTGGCACAACACAACATCATTAGGGTGAACATTTATGCAAAGGTATTTCGACAATGCATGACAAAGTTATGGATTGGACACAATTTTGTGATGCATAAAAACAAATTATAAAATATGTTAAGAAATGAAGATATTGTGACTCACTGACATGGAACGATTGGAGACTTTAAAAGGTGCTATATCTAATAACTAATGATTGATACTGTTTATAATTATCATTTTAGCAAAATACCTTCAATGTCCATAAGGTAGTCACACCAGTAGGAAATATTTCTTTCTTCCCCCACCCTCTTGTTGGTTCCTTCTTCCGACTTTACGACTTTCTGAAAAACAGCTTCCATTGTGTCTGCTGTTAACCGCTCTTCTTTAAAGGAAAACATTTCCTTAAACTGGCCTGGAAATTTGGTAACCAACTCACCAACCCCAATGGCCTTCAACCCTTCCATGAATCTGTTGCAAATGCAAATTTTAGTATTATTATTTGAAAACAAGAATATGCGCTTATTTGCATAGAAAGCCACCAACAAGCTTTTTCAGAAAATGATGTTTTCGAAGTATTTAAATTTATATTAGAATTAATTGGTGATGAAAGTTTGATCAATAAGAATACCTGTGTCGGACGTGTCCAAGTTTTGGGCATTTGCTGGCAGGTTTTTACGCCTGTCCACTTACTTAAACATATAGTTTGGACAAATATATTGCACAGATGATGGGGACTTGCGTGTGCTAGAGTCCCTGGTGGGCCAAGTTGCCAGTGGCCAAATTTAGAATCAAAGCACTTAAAGTGCTGTGGGACGGTACCCATTGTATGGGGGGGGGGGGGGGGGGGGGGGGCTGGAGGAGATGGTCAACTGTTCCATTTTTTTGGAAAGTTACAACACAAGTCACATAATTTAAAAAAATGTAAACAAAAAAGCAGAAATGCATACAGTTCAAACATTTATTTAAGACAGGGTTAACCTTATTTCCAGAGATCTATAATTAAACTCTTGAACTGTAGACAGTAGATACAGTTAGATAAACAAACACATTTGTGATAGGTAATTTATCACATGGATAAACTCTACAGCAGATGATTTGAAAATGTTTAACTAAAGATACTGGTAAATCTGTATTGATGAAACTAAAAGTGAATAAAACACTGAGAAAACTGTCAAAATTTCTCATACCATCCATCTGTTGAAGATTAGACAACATGTGTCTGTAGTGTAGAAAGGGTAAAATAGTACCTGTAGCAAAGCTATTTATTATCTATAGTATCTAAAGAATCAACTTAATATTAACACTCTTAGTAAGAGTCACGCAAGGAACATTTGAAATGTGGTGACTAGAGTGTTTACAAAATAGTTCTCAATGTTGGCCTAGTGACCTAGTTTTTAGCCAGACCATATTCGAAGTTAGCCTAAATATCATCAAGATAAACATTCTGGTAAAGTTTCATCATGCTAGAGTTAAATACATGGCTTTCAAATCATTAACAAGATTTTTCTTAAATTTGATCAAGGGACCTAATTTTTGACTCAACATGACCAATGTATAAATTGGCCTGTATATCATCAAGAAAAACTGTCTGACAAAGTTTCAAGCCGCAAATTGTGGTCTCTTAAGTGTTAAATCAAGATTGTCCTACAACTTGGCTTAGTGCCCTAATGTTTTATCCAAAATGACCAATATTTGAAATTGGCCTATCATCAAGACAAACTTTCTGACAAAGTTTCAAAATGCTCAATACAAAAATGCAGTGTCTATAGTGTTTGGCTAAGTGACCTAGTTCTTTACTGGATCTGACACATATTTGAACTTAGGCTAGATATCATACAAGCAAATATTCTGAGAAAGTTTCAACATGCTCAAGTAAAACATGCGGCTTCCAGAGTGTTAACTAGATTTTCCTATAATTTGAGCAGTCCTGCGAGCAAACCAACATTGTGGACTCTGCGTAAAGTATCGATCTGGATCAGCCTAAGCATGCCACACAGGCTTAGAAGGATAGACAAATTTCACCTGCGGATTTTCTGTCAAATTGACTTGTAACTTAACCAACAATGTCCAATTCTCTAATACAACCAAAATACATCAAAATTTATACTTTTTACCCTAAAACATAGGCTACACTCAGCCTATTTAGTATACAATGAGAAGAAGGGTATTAGATGAACAAAATATTTTGATTGATTAATTGGGGTTTAACACCATTTTCATCAAGGTTTCAGTCATATCATGGCAGCCAGTTCAACTACTCATATGTTTCTTGGCTTTCTCATACCAGTACTTCACACAACATACTTTCCAAGCAACTGGCTGCTTTTCCACATAGTCTGAAAGCCCATTGGCGGTAGTCATGTCAAATGTCGGAAGGAATGTAGGCCAAGCTGGTGTTCGAACTCACAACCCCTGGATTAACAGCCTGTGTATCTACTGACTGAGCTACGGTAAACTGAGTAATACAATTGGAAACATGCTGTACCAAAGTGAGCTTGCAAAGATGTTTTCAAAGTTGTCTGCTGTAGATTGGTTAAATGTTAGTAAAGTTTTTTAAAAAGAGCCTGTGATATTGTTTCTGTTCAAATATTTCTTCCAATCCTTGAAGTTTGCAAAAAAATCAACAGGTCAAAATGTACAGTTGTGTTAAAAATTTCAAACTTTTCTTCCCATTACTATGTTCAACAATTGAAAAATTGGGGACATATTTTGTACATGTAAATTCTGTTGCATGATGAGTACATATCAACTTGAATATACATAGAAAAAAATAGTAAACTGACCTTTGAATGTATATAGGCTGTAGACAATAATTTTGCAATAGAAAATCTTAAAATTTTATGTCAGAAGTTAAATCTCATAATGTGCTTTTTCCTTTTGTGATCAATAATTTGATTGTGAAATTAATTCTTCTTATGAACATGTACCAGTACTCTCTGGAATCTAGACAAAGAAAGCTTTGATCAGATTAAATAACAAGAGGCCCAAGAGGGCCAGTATCGCTCCACGGCCATTAGGCAAAAATTAAATCTTCAAACAGCCCTGCCCCCTGATGGCCATGTTTATGACCAATCAACATTGTTGAAGGAATCTGATAGAGGACCATTCTAGGAACATTTCTACAAAATATTTTGAAAATCAGCCGGAAACTTTCGGAGGAAAAGATTTTTTAAGTTTTCACTATAGCCATATAAGGCAAAATAGCCCCACCCCCTGGCACTTTCGGAGGAGAAGCTTTTTTAAGTTTTCCCTACTTTTTTAATTTGGTTGCCATGGAAACCAGAATTTTGCATGGATCAAAAAAATTTGAAAGAATTTAGAAGGGGACATTAAGAGGATGCTTCCTAGGAAGTTTCATCTTTATTGGCCAAGTGGTTAAGTAGAAGAAGTCGTTTGAAGCAAAAAGTTAACGCATGCACGACAGACAATACGCCATGAAATAAGCTCGACTAGCTTTCAGCCAAAGGAGCTAATCATAATATTTCAATCACCCTTTCCCTCAAATAGACACTTTCTGACGCCTCTGCAGCAGACGGCTTTTTGAAAACATGGAGGCAGAGGAAGAAATTGCTCCATATGAGCAATTTCTCCTTTTGTCACAATGCTTTTTACTCATGCCTCTTACTGTTGACAAATGCTAGTAAACTTACAGTTTTACTTTTAAATTTTACATCTTGGGTCATTGAACAAACCTTTTACATCTTGAGTCATTTAACAAAACAAATGATCTGCCTGATCAAAATTAGGTTCACCCTGTGTGACACAATATGTAGTTCAAAATGATCTACTTAATGTTAGTTATCATGTACAAGTGTCTTCCTGGAAGGCCGTGTTATAGCTCAAAATGATTTACTTGAATGTCTTGTTCATAGTAATTAGTTAATTACACATTTATCTTCCTGTATTATAGTAAACAAAAACAGATCACATTGTGCATCCTTGATTCGTATATGTGTCGTTTATATCTCCTAAATACTTGTCCTTCCATTCCGTTATTGTTTTCCGAGTTACCTTTACAGAATAAACACTTTCATTCAGAATACTTGTCACAACGACTCGCTGCTGTTACCAGCTTTGAAGAATGTCATTACCGTTGTTTTGTTTTTGTTTTCTACCCGTTTTGTTGCGTCCAGGACTTGCCATGTTCACCCTGTGTGACACTATGTAGTTCAAAATGATCTACTTAATGTTAGTTATCATGTACAAGTGTCTTCCTGGAAGGCTGTGTTATAGCTCAAACTGATTTACTTGAATGTCTTGTTCATAGTA
This sequence comes from Serripes groenlandicus, assembly GCA_031761405.1. NCBI lineage: Eukaryota > Metazoa > Mollusca > Bivalvia > Cardiida > Cardiidae > Serripes > Serripes groenlandicus. The sequence goes on along the minus strand of JASEVX010000014.1, from coordinate 53,143,866 downwards.
ATTAGTAAATTACACAGTTATCTTCCTGTATTATAGTAAACAAAAACAGATCACATTGTGCATCCTTGATTCGTATTTGTGTCGTTTATATCTCCTAAATACTTGTCCTTCCATTCCGTTATTGTTTTCCGAGTTACCTTTACAGAATAAACACTTTCATTCAGAATACTTGTCTCAACGACTCGCTGCTGTTACCAGCTTTGAAAAATGTCATTAACGTCGTTTTGTTTTTGTTTTCTATATTAAAGGTTGGTTGTAAAAATGTCCCATACACTGACATTATGAATCTTCTTCACAAGTAATGTTGCGTATACATTATATAATCCGTCAACATTTCCATGATCTGAAACGAAACAAAAATACATACAGTTACTGATTGCACAATAAAAATAAAATCAAGATGTGTTTACATGTCTGCACAAAACCATTCTTTATCAATATATATGTATGCTATGATTTGAATAATAAAATAGTCTGTTTATAATAGACACTTTGCAATTATTTATCTGCATTAAGTTATTTGGGGTTATAATGCATATGTATCCAGTGAAGACTCAGAGGAGCCTATGTATCATATTATGCAGTCTCACCAGTCTTAACTGACCATTTACATGTAATTTAGACCTAGAAACGGCGTAGCATCACTACTTTTATGTCAATATAACTTTATAAATGACGTCAAGGCAAAGTGTCAGTTAGACATGGATTCACTAGACAATTTATAACATAACGTACACAAATATACATATGTTTTTGTGCGTTAATTGAATAACATTTTTGGCAAAGCATCATGCATATGCTCCATCTAAGTAAAGACAAAATCTGGAAAATTCATTTATCAATATACATTGTATTTCTTCATTCTTTTCAAAAACAAACTTGTATACATAATATCATCAAAGACCTAATTAGGTATTTGATATCATCAATACAAATAATTGTACACACTTAAGTTTGAAAGCAGTTTTCACATCACTTAACCACTTTTGTCTCCTAAGTCCTCAAATGAGCCTAAATAGTGTATACATACAGTAACAATGTACGAAGTCTCTTCATTTATTATTTTTTATTTTCCTTCATATGCCACCCTTTTAAATAATTAACAGATGTCAGATGATAACACGAACAAGCGAATGTCTACAGGAATTGGGCTATTTTCAGACATACGTGTACACGAAATACATGTGAGCTTATTTTCATATTCGGTTACGATACAGCACAGGGCGAAAAAAAAATCCACTCCAAATTAGTTTAATTGACAGACCTACCTCGAACGTTTTACGGATTGATGACTAAATGAACATTTTAGACGTGCACACATTTCTTTCCTGTCAGTCTTCCTCAATATAAAACTTCATGTGTCTTTTCTCCACAATAACAAGCTATCTAGGGCAGCTTGTCAGATTTCTACTTTCATTTTGAACGGAAGTTGCAAGAGTTGTCGTTCCTTACCATCTCTTTCAGTAAAATGAATCGAGTGGCTAGATAATTAGTTGGGAGATAGTTTTTCATCGAAGCGTTTGGCATTATTGTTAATACTACAGATAGTTTTTCATCGAAGCGTTTGGCATTATTGTTAATACTACAGATAGTTTTTCATCGAAGCGTTTGGCATTATTCTTAATACTACCAAACATCCGAAAATCACTTCTGATCTACAAGAAAATCAAAATATCACGTGATATCATCAAAATTGCCGTACTACGATTTTATATTAAACGAAATTTTAAGAAACATAATAACGTATGAATTGCAATAGTGTCAATATTATTTCGTTTCTAAAAAATAAATTCTTTCTGATTGAAACATGTAAAAAATTGGTATATATTCATACATTGTTTATGAATATATTAATTCAAACTTCAACGCAAAATTGTAAACGTAATACTTCAACCACTAATGCTGCCTTTTTACAGTCCTTTTTCAAAATTCAGATATCTTGATTCACCAATGTTTTCGAAAAGCAGTTATATTGCCTGATAATTGGCACTACTTCTTTGTTGTGGGTATAAAAAACAAGAGGCCCAAGAGGGCCAGTATCGCTCCACGGCCATAAGGCAAAAATAAAATCTCCAAACAGCCCTGCCCCGTGGTGGCTATTTTTTTTACCAACCACCATGGCTTAAAGGAATCTTGTAGAGTGTCACCAAAGGAATGTTTCTGCAAAATTATTTGAAAATATGCCTGACACTTTCGGAGGAGAAGATTTTTTAAGTTTTCACTATGGTCATATAAGTCAAAATAGCCCCGCCCTCTGGCGGCCATGTTTTTCGACCAATCAACATGGCTTGAAGGAATCTGATAGAGGGTCACCCAATGAACATTTCTACAAAATTATTTGAAAATCGGCTGAACACTTTCGGAGAAGAAGATGTTTTAAGTTTTCACTATAGCTATATAACGCAAAAAAGCCCCGCCCCCTGGCGGCCATGTTTTTCGCCCAATCAACATTTCTTGAAGGAATCTAATTAAGGTTCACACAAGGAACATTTCTACAAAATTATTTGAAAATCGGCCTGACACTTTTGGAGGAGAAGATTTTTTAAGTTTGCTCTTTAGCCATATAGGCAAAATAGCCCCGCCCTGTGACGGCCATGTTTTTTTACCAATCAACATGGCTTGAAGGAATCTGATAGAGGGTCACCCACGGAACATTTCTACATAATTATTTGAAAATCTGCTGAACACTTTTTGAGAAGAAGATTATTTAAGTTTTCACTATAGCTATATAAGGCAAAAAAGCCCCGTCCCCTGGCGGCCATTATTTGAAAATCGGCCTGACACTTTTGGAGAAGAAGATTTTTTAAGTTCTCACTATTTTTTTTCTTTCGGTTGCCATGGAAACCAGAATTTTGAATGGATCAAAAAAATTGAAGGAATTTAGTAGAGGACATTGAGAGGATGCTTCCCATGAAGTTTCAACCAAATTGGCCAAGTGGTTAGGGAGAAGAAGTCGTTTAAAGGAAAAAGTTAACGCACGCACGCACGGACGCACGACGGACAATTCGCCATGACATAAGCTCGACTGGCTTTCAGCCAGTGGAGCTAAAAACCTCTCGGTTTTTGGTACCCAGCTTTACTCTGTCATACTGTTTATAATCAGGGAGCCAATTGTTGTACGATTTCTCAAAATGCACATGGCTATAGACAGTACCCTAAGGGGTACCGTCCAAAAATGGTCTTTGGAGGGTTTAATAGGTCTTCCACTAGCACAAAATGAAAGCATTGTTCTTATTATGGTAAATATTATTGTTTATTTAACCTTTTTAATTTTTAATTTGTGCATTCAGACTCTTTTTTCCAGTTTTCTCATCGTCTTTAACCCCACAAAAAAGAAGGTATAACTTTTTTTTTTTGCTAAAATATTAACATAGCATTAATTATTAAAGAGATGCTCAGTCATCAGAATAGCTCACTTGAGCCTTTGATCAGTATAGCTAAAATAGGCAAGTGGTAATGAGCCTTTAGCGTTTACCGGCGTAAAACACCCAACAATACAAACAAAACGACCTTTGAAATCATGATTAGCAATGGCTCATCTTTCCACACTGTCTTCAGTCGTAACGCATAGCTGGGTTGATTCTCCCAGGTCCCATGAGTTTGTGAACTGTGAGTGATTGGACATAAATGCTGTTGAAAACGGCCTAAAACTCCGTACAGTGCACTGAAAACGACCGTTGAAAACATGAGCACTGTTTTCAGTCTTATCGCGTAGATTGGTTGATTCACCCAGGAAGCATGTGTGTGTGAGCAGTGAGGGGTATTTAACATAAATGCTGTTGAAAACGGCCTAAAACAACCAACAACGCAATCAAAACGACCTTTGAAAACATGATAAGCAATGGCTCCTCTTACCACACTGTTTTCAGTCCCATTGCCTAGCTGTGTAGAATCACCCAAAAAACACGAGTATGTGCACTGTGATGGCTATTGGGCATACATGCTGTTGAAAACGGCCTAAAACCCCAACAATGCGAGCAAAACGACATTCGAAAACATGATGAGCAATGGCTGTTTTTATCACACTGTTTTCGATAGTTCATTTATAGGGAGTGTATGCATGTGGGAACGGGGTTATGGGAAAATCGTCACTGTACAGCCGAAATGGATTTAGCCTGCAGAGGTGCGAAGACCCGGGAACAGATACTAACCCTTTCCCACATGCAGCTATTTTATGCCACTTTTCACACGTATTTAGTCATGCAACAACTCGCTTCCAAGATCAAAACCCATACAATGAAAACAAAACGACATTTTAAAGCATGGCGGGCAATTGCTTCTCTTGCCACAATGTGTTCAGGTCTATTGCATAGCTGGGTTGATTCACCCAGGGATCACGAGTGTGTGAACTGACGGGGTGGTATGACTTGAATGATGTGGAAATCGGCCTAAAACACCCAACAATACAAACAAAACGACTTCTGAAATCAGGGCGGGCAATTGCTCCCTTTGTCACAGTGTGTTCAGTACGATTGAGTAGCTGGGTATGTGAACAGTGCGTGTGATTTGACATATATGATGTTGAAAACGGCGTCAAACACCCAACAATACAAACAAAACGACATTTGAAATCATGATTAGCAATGGCTCCTCTTTCCACACTGTTTTCAGTCCTAACGCATAGCTGGGTTGAATCACCCAGGACGCATGGGTATGTGAACAGTGCGTGCGATTTGACATATATGATGTTGAAAACGGCGTAAAACACCCAACAACGCAGTCAAAACGACATTTGAAGACATGATGAGCAATGGCTCCTCTTACCACACTGTTTTCAGTCATATTGCCTAGCTGGGTAGAATCACACAAAAAAACATGAGTATGTGCAAACAAAACGACATTTTAAAGCATGGCGGGCAATTGCTTCTCTTGCCACAATGTGTTCAGGTATATTGCATAGCTGGGTTGATTCACCCAGGGATCACGAGTGTGTGAACTGCTGCCGGGGTGGTATGACTGGAATGATGTGGAAAACGGCCTAAAACACCCAACAATACAAACAAAACGACCTCTGAAAGCAGGGCGGACAATTACTCCCTTTGTCACAGTGTGTTCAGTACTATTGAGTAGCTGGATTGAATTACCCAGGACGCATGAGTATGTGAACAGTGCGGGTGATTTGACATATATGATGTTGAAACCGGCGTAAAACACCCAACAATACAATCAAAACGACCTTTAAAATCATGATTAGCAATGGCTCATCTTTCCACACTGCCTTCAGTCGTAACGCATAGCTGGGTTGATTCTCCCAGGTCCCATGAGTTTGTGAACTGTGAGAGTGATTGGCCATAAATGCTGTTGAAAACGGCCTAAAACTCCGCACTGAAAACGACCGTTGAAAATATGATGAGTAATGGCTCCTTATACCACACTGTTTTCAGTCTTATCGCGTAGATTGGTTGATTCACCCAGGAAGCATGTATGTGTGAGCAGTGAGGGGTATTTAACATAAATGCTGTTGAAAACGGCCTAAAACAACCAACAACGCAATCAAAACGACCTTTGAAAACATGATAAGCAATGGCTCCTCTTACCACACTGTTTTCAGTCCCATTGCCTAGCTGTGTAGAATCACCTAAAAAACACGGGTATGTGCACTGTGATGGCGATTGGGCATACATGCTGTTGAAAACGGCCTAAAACCCCAACAATGCAAGCAAAACGACCTTCGAAAACATGATGAGCAATGGCTGTTTTTATCACAATGTTTTCGATAATTCATTTATAGGGAGTGTATGCATGTGGGAACGGGGTTATGGGAAAATCGTTCACTGTACCGCCGAAAGGGATTTGGCCTGCAGAGGTGCGAAGACCCGTCAACAGATACTAACACTTTCCCACATGCAGCTATTTTATGCCACTTTCCACACGTATTTAGTCATGCAACAACTCGCTTCCAAGATCAAAATCCATACAATGCAAACAAAACGACATTTTAAAGCATGGCGGGCAATTGCTTCTCTTGCCACAATGTGTTCAGGTCTATTGCATAGCTGGGTTGATTCACCCAGGGATCACGAGTTTGTGAACTGACGGGGTGGTATGACTTGAATGATGTGGAAATCGGCCTAAAACACCCAACAATACAAACAAAACGATCTCTGAAAGCAGGGCGGGAAATTGCTCCCTTTGTCACAGTGTGTTCAGTACGATTGAGTAGCTGGGTTGAATCACCCAGGACGCATGAGTATGTGAACAGTGCGTGTGATTTGACATATATGATGTTGAAAACGGCGTAAAACACCCAACAATACAAACAATACAAACAAAACGACCTTTGAAATCATGATTAGCAATGGCTCCTCTTTCCAAACTGTGTTCAGTCCTAACGCATAGCTGGGTTGAATCACCCAGGACGCAACTGAAACTGCCTTAGAGCCGATTTGCGTGTTCCTATAGCCTTTTTGCAATCCTCATCAAACCAAGGTTTGCGAGGGTGCTTTGGATGGGTCGAAGTTTGGGGAATTGCCTCTTTAGCAGCCTGATACATTAAAGAAGTAAATAGTTGTGTAGGATCATCACATTCCAAGAAAGCATCCGGCTTAATGGAACGTTCACATCGCATCTGGAATAAATTCCAATTCGCTTTGTGGAGCTTCCATCGTCTCGGACGCCCCTAGACAGATGGCCCAGTTTCAGTGATAATTATAGGGAAATGATCACTTCCATGAAGGTCGTCTTCCACCTTCCACTTAAAGTCAAAAAATATATCGGGACTACAAATAGAAAGATCAAGAGATAAGTAAGAACCAGTAGCAGGATGCAGATAGGTGTGAAATTTATTATTCAAAATACAAAGGTCATGTTTAAAAATAAAAGCTTCTAATATTTGGCCTTTGTTATTGGTGTCTCTACATCCCCACAACGAATTGAAGTCACCAACTATCATAAAAGGTGTGAAAGCTGATTGACAAGTTCAACGAGCTCGTCTGTATCAAGAGGCTGACTTGGCGGAAGATACAAAGAACATAGGGTAATTGTTTTCCTCAATGAAATTCTTATCGCAGTTGCCTGCAGAGTTGTAGTAAGTGAGACTAAGCTATGGGGAACAGAGTTGTTAACACATATTGCTACCCCACCACAAGCTCGAGCACTTGCATCGGAAGTTTTATGGTAACATGAATGATATTTAAGAGAAAGACTATCATTATCAGTATCATTATCTTTTAAAAATGTTTCTTGTAAGCATATAGCTACTGGTTTCTTTTCCACTATTTATCCTTTTGCTACAATGTATTTTCTACTTTATGTCCATAAATTATACCTTCATTTAGAAAGATGTTCCAATTGTTATACGACCGTTTCTTAAAAACGGTACGTATTATGGTATGGTCATGTCCCTCCGTCCGTCCGTCCGTTCGGGTTTTCCGCACTTTTTTCTTACATACTTTGAGCTATTGAGCTGAAATTTTGTATAAGGCTTTGTAGTGATGTGTCACAGATCAAGTTCATATTTCCTGAGTTATGTCCCTTTTAGGACTTAGAATATTTGTTTTCCGCACTTTTTTGTCTACATGCTTTGATGTATTGAGCTGAAATAATGTATATTGCTTTGTAATCAAGTGTCACAGATCAAGTTCACATTTCCTCGAATTTCGTCAATTTTTGAATGAGTTATGCCCCTTTTTGGACTTAGAATATTGTTTTTCCTACATTCTTTGAGCTATTGAACTGACATTTTGTATATGGCTTTGTAATCATGTGTCACAGATCAAGTTCACATTTCCTCGGATTTCTGCATGAGTTATGCCCCTTTTTGGGCTTGGAATAATGTTTTTTCGCATTTTTCCTGACGGGCGTATTATGTAACCATGTGATGTATTACGTGTTTGTATGTCTTGATTATAGTGAAGCAAGTTGCCAATATCTTTTGGGTATATATCTCATGTTCTTTTCATTCAAACTTTGGGGATGAAAGTCTCCTAAGTAGAGCGGTAATAGAATGAACCCAAGTTTTAGTCATATAACATTTGGGTTCATTATACATTCACTCCTATGTAATAGATGACAAATCTATATTGGAACTGTTAGTCCAGGAGACAACAAAAATAATTAATTTAATACCCAAAAAAACAGGCTTCCAACTAAACAAGGACAAATTAAAGCTACGGAAGAAAGGAAAAAGATTCTTTGATATTGCTTTTGTGTTGACTCTGAATTTTGTGGAAATGTTTTAGGTTTGTGGTATATTCACTATTGTTCACAACAGCACATATCAATTGCTTATGTGGAATAAGGTGTATAACTAAGAGGTTGCGATTTTTTTTTTTTAAATGTTAACATTAGAACATATACTTTACAAACATAAACCTATATGTAAGACTACATATCAACTATATTATAGTTCATTAATAAGAGGGTGAATATTTGATTTAACCACTTTTTTACCTCATAATTAAATTATCTCTTCAACTACATCAGTGCATTAACCCTCGTGTCATGTCATACTTCTTGCTGCAGACCTTTTTTTAAGAACATTGTAAGAAAAGGTGAAAATACTTGGATTAAACAACATCCCCTTTTCTCATAAAGACTTCAGATTTGAACAGGAATTATTTAACCACATTTTTATCAGTTTCAGTACGCCTTCAAGTCTAAGGGATGCGAGTAGAGCACAGCGCGTTACTCATTTAGATTGGTCAATTCCAGTTGAACCTGGTGAAGAACTGTCCGATGCAAGTTCGCGAACCGGTCCATCACAGCACGGTTTCGAAACCGGCCCTGAACATCCAGAGACATCGCCCGTGAATTCGTCGATCGGTCAATCCGTCCGCCTTCTCCAAACGTACCATCTACACAGAAGCAAAGACCAGTGTCTCCACATCAGAAGACTGTTTGAAGGGCCGAGGGTGTGTCCTCCATTACCAACGAATGGAGACACCATATGATTACAGAAAGGGGGGCTTTATAAAGCCCGAGCGGGCATTAGCATACGCCCGGGAGGTGGAGAGATATTTACAGTTCCACGGATTTATCAGTCACCGGCCACTGCCGCTAGTTTAGATCAGATTGACATGTTCGTAACTAGCAGGTAGTAGCACGAGTGCTGAATAGAGGGCGAGCGAGTCTGTTAGACTATTTGGCGAAGTTTTTTAATCCCAATTGACCCGTTGTTCAGGTGAGCTAAAAACGCTATGCTATCGAAATATTTACTTTCTAAAGTTTCAATACATAAATTAGCTAGGGCATGCACTGTTACCAGCTTCCTTAGTTGAACTAAATGAAGGCCTTTCGGATAACTGGTACAGCACCGTTGCATCCCTGATTACCCTAAGTAAATGTTCAATGAAACACATTTGAATGATTGGTACAGCATCGTTGCATCTATGGTTAGCCTCGGTTGAATTTACATAGGCCTAAGTAACCCCGATAAGTAAGTGTTGAATTAGAGTACATTTGTTTACATGTTAGGTGTTACATTGTAAATTGTTGAAAGTATAGCAAACTCTACTTGCATTTTAATTGTATGTGCGTTTTACAACACTTGATAATGGTTGCACAAGTTGCGGAAACGACGCAATATTTAAACAAGAGGCCCATGAGGGCCTATGCTCTACTGGTATGGTTCTTTGGTCATTTTCAATCCAGAGCATGTATGTATGGTGAAGATCGGATAGTAAATGGAGGCTCTTTTGTGTTCACGTGTTCAATTATGGCAATTTGGACAATTTCAAGGGCCATAATCCAGTCTTGCATGGGCGGATCTGGCTGGTTTACGAAAGGAACTGAGCTCTCGTAGATATCTAACTACTGTATAAGTTTGGTTGAGATACAATCAAAAGTGAAGACTGTATCGTGTTAACAAGCTCTTTTATAGCAATTTTGACCATTTCAAGCCGAGGGCCATAATCCAGTCATGCATAGGTGGATCTGGCTGGTTTTCGAAAGGAACCGAGCTCTCATGGATATCTAACTACTGTATAAGTTTGGTTGAGATACAATCAAAAATGAAGACTGTATTGTGTTAACAAGCTCTTTTATAGCAATTTTGACCATTTCAAGGGCCATAATCCAGTCATACATGGGCGGATCTGGCTGGTTTTTGAAAGGAAACGAGCTCCCATGGATATCTAACTACTGTATAAGTTTAGTTGAGATACAATCAAAAGAAGACTGTATCGTGTTAACAAGAAATTGTTTACGGACGCACGCACGCACGTCCGCACGGACGACGGACAAAGCCCTTCTGGCTAACAACCGCCAAATTGAATTGACCTATATTGTACGTACAGAATAAGCACATTCGTCAGAAAATAATCGACCTATTGGCCACGAGTTACCAACTCGATAATACAACGAGAACATAATTATTTACTCTTTGACTTTATTTCTGCCATGATGGATGTTGTTCTTCGTCAGAATTTCTCAATGCGGATGACCTTAAAAGTTGCAAATGTAGGAGTCCGCTGCTACCATAGGTAATATCTGTAAATTCGCCATCTTGAGTTGACCTATTTAGAACATTCTGTGTTCCGTTGGCGCCAGGAATGTTCTTTGTTCTTACCGATTCGTTTTAACAAGACATTTTCAGAGACTCCATTTTGTTCTCACAACATGATCTGATCGGCATGCCGTCTGATCTGCTTAGTTTAGTTAAAATAATTTGAATAATAAAGTAGAATATTATAATAACAAGCTGTAAGTAAAAGAAATTTAACCGGAATTGATCAGAAACTATAAACAAATTAATACACTTATACATCACAATTAGTAGGTCACTATGTGCTAAAGAATCCGCTAACACAGCACACGCGACGCGGTTCAGTATAATTGAACACATTTAGTGTACACTAACAAGAGAAAAAGTTCATGCAATGCATCAATGTCGCCGGAAAGACTGCGTTAAAGGGACTGAACACCATAATGGTCCAAAATCGTTATATTTTATACTTATTCTAATTAATCCAAAATACGTCTATATATATGTAACGGAATGTTGTAGAAGGTCGTACAAGACTTGTTTTTCATTATTTCATAGGAAATAAGCAGTTAAAAAAACGTCCGCTCCGTGTTTTCCCGTTTAAAAATACCGTGGAATTTCCTCTTGCTCATTTGAATTTGTGGATTCAATTTGGCATTCTCTAACACTATCGACTCATTACATTCATGTACGCGTGAGTGTTAGGAACAACAATTCTGGGAAGGAGATTGTCAATTCGGTTGTAGTGATAACGTGATAAATATGCAGCGATATTTTTAGATTTACTGGGTTACTAACCCAGTAGATTTTACAATGCAAAATAACGAAAAATCTCCGCAATATTAATAGTGTGCATATATTGTAGTACATCAGTCAGCAAATCTCAATGCCTTACATGCAAAAACATCAAGGTAATAGCAATTTTTAACAATTTTCTTTTTTTTTCCGCTTTTTTCTCATATGGGATTCAGTCCCTTTAACGTCTAACTGTACACACAATGTAATTCCGAATACAAATTTCAGGACTTCTTTTGGTCAGAATATATTTTGTATTTGTCAATGAAACCACAACAAATACAGATTGGGATTTAGATCTTCATGCAGCAAACAGCTATTTAACCCTTACCATGTTTAAATCACCATTGAAAACCTTTAAACGTTTAAAACATTGAAAACGGTTAAATTGCTGAAAACATGAACTTTCTCCTTTGTATTCATAATTATAATATGGCCAGTAGACTTCTGCAGAAAATTCAATTGTCTGCACAATTATCAGAAAGATCAACATGAAGATTTCGGAAATAAATTTGAAATCTGACAATTTTGACAAAGGGAAGTGGTCAAGGAGGCTGGAAAGTACCAAAACACCAACACATTGTCAAATTCCTACCCTAGCTCCCTTTAATGTGTATTAAAAAAGGTTAACACTCAAATTAATGAAAGTTACACTGACCCTTTCATAAAGGAGAGATTCCATTTTCACACTGATATGCTGAGAATATGTTTATGCCACCATTTGTTATAAATGAGATAAAGATTACAGACATTACTTACCCATTATAAATAATTGTTGGTCAAAAACACCTGCTCTGTCTAGTCCAGTATCTGTCAATCGTGGGTACCACAGATGTTATGAATCCTATGGAATTTGCCGGCTGAGGGGAACTTCAACATTAGTATTTCTGAAAATAAATGGGAACTTTCCAAAATTGTTTTATGAGGTCAGTATTGTCGAACAGAGCAAACAATCACCACTGTGGCACCCTGTTCAACAACGGATGTGAGCACCATCTGCTTGTAACATGGCTACACTGACACACCTGAAAATTATAAAATTTACACCTCAATAAACAAGAATGATATGACCCACACGAACTTAATTCAAAAGAACAGTCTTCGCGAAAGTCGTCAGTCCTTCTGTCCTGACTGACAAAAATGTCTTTGGAATGACAAATGAACATGCTATAATGTGTTGAATTAAGACGGCAAAAGATGAAAAGTTAGCTTTCAGATTCAAAGTTTTAAAACGATTTTGTTAAGTCTTATATAAGCACAAAGTGATTCTTTAGACAGATAATATGCTGCCTCTGGTAGCTATGTATAACAAGAGGACCATGGTAGTCCTATACCTCTCACCTGCTTCAAAGAAATTCTTAAGTTTTGAATGTTTTTTTCTCTATAAATTAAAATAAAAAATATCGGAATATATTGAAAAATCTTGGGCGAGTGTCACGCGAGATTTTTTTAAAATTAGGTTGGTTCTTTTTTAGAAGATTTTTTATGGTTCTTAAAATGCACAAATAAGGAAAACAATATCTTATTGTCATGTTTTCAATGGATCGGACTAATTCGAACACAATGTGTAGAGAACCAATATCTACCAAATTGTGGGAAGCCCAAAGGAACATCAAAGTCACCTTGTATAAATGTTTTCAGCTGTGTCATAATCACCATGCATTTAATATCTTTACATATGTCTGCAGAATCATGTCTGTATTTTCTTGCTAGACATCTTAACCAATTGACTCTTCTGGTTCCTCAACTTCTTGTTCGTTTTCTTCTTCATCAGGATTTTCGTGTCCAAATGCTGCTTCCACAAACACCACGCTTTGTACATGTTGATGATTTCTGTATTTGTTACAGATCAAAACATATGCATACAATAGAAAGACAATTGCAACAAGTTTGGAATAATTTACAAAAATGGTCAAACGAAAATGGTTTTAAATTTTTCTAAAAGCAAGACCAAATGTATGCACTTTTATCAACTTCGTAAACACCACCTTGATCCTGATTTAAGACTATATGGCAGTCGTATTGACGTTGTGTCTGAATTTAAATTCCTTACCTTAAAAATAAATCGAAATTAGACTTTGCGTGCATTTTCTACAGCTCGGCACGAAAGTCATACATTGCAACACTTGATACCATTCATCATCAGGGTGTACGGCTAGCCCTAGGCGCTTTTCGAACCATACCGGTCAAAAGTATATATGTAGAAGCCAATGTACCGTCTTTATATTTACGCCGACAAAAACTAGTTATGCAGTTGTTGTTAACCCTTTATACATATAATTATTTTTAAAGAAGGAACGGGTAATACCGCCTTTTAGTATCCGTTAAGGGTCAGAACTCGCTAAACTTGATGTTGATCTTGACGACATCGCGAAGCAGGAGATTTCAGATGCTCCACCTTGGACTCTAAATAGTCCATCATTCATTTATGATCTTGCGACAGATAAAAAGGCCTGCACAGTTCCTATTGTTTTTAAAGTATATTTAAATTAAAAATTCATATTTTAACTTTGAGCGTATTGGTACAGATGGTTCTAAGGATGGCAAAAAGGCTGCTGTTGCTGATGGCGATGTGATAACATTTCGGTTGCCAAATGGGGCTTATATATTTTCTGCCGAGTTAAAGGCAATTCATTTGGCTTTGGACCATATTGAATCCGAAGGTTATTGGCGATATATTATTGTTACTGACTCATTGTCTGCTATGCAGGCACCTTATAATGACAAAATAGAGAACCCTATTATTGTTTACCTCCTTTTTAAGTTATCGCGTATTTGTGTAACAGCACATGTCGTATTTTGCTGGATCCCCAGTCATATGGGCATTCACGGTAACGAACATGTTGACTTGGCAGCAAAGTCTGCTTTTTCACATGATATTTTACATTTTAAAATATCTTATTCCGATTTTAAACCTTTAATGTTATACATTTTAAAATATCTTATTCCGATTTTAAACCTTTAATAAATATTTTACTTTACGATGAGTGGCAAAGTGATTGGAATGAGCAAGTAAATAATAAACTACACTCAATCAAGTCAGAACTTGGTGAGTGGCTGCCAGCTTTTAGATCCTGTCTCCGAAAAGAAATTGTTCTTGCTCGTTTACGCATTGGGCACACATGGTTAACTCATGCATACTTACTGAAAGGTGAGGAAGTACCTCAATGTGTTCCATGTTTTACACAACTTTCAGTACAGTATGCGTCAAACCTGAACTTTTATTTGATTTCCTTAGGGAAATTAATGTTTTTAGCTCTACTGGCCAAAGGCCAGAAGGGCTTATGTCGTGGCGATTTGTCCGTCGTCCGTGTGTCCGTCCGTAAACAATTTCTTGTTAACATGATACAGTCCTTATTTTTGATTGTATCTCAATCAAACTTATACAGTAGTTAGATAGCCATGAGAGTTTGGTTCATTTCTAAAAAACGGCCAGATCTACCCATGCATGGCTGGATTATGGCCCTTCAAAATTGCTATAATACAGATTGTGAACACAATAGAGCTTCCATTTACTATCTGATCTTCACCAAACTTAGATGGTATTTGAATATTGATGACATATTGGTTCCTTTTGAAACAAGCCAGATCAATGCCAGTAGAGCATAGGCCCTCATGGGCCTCTTGTTAATAAGATATGATTATTTCTTAAATCGTGCTTTTGCACATTCATTACTTTTACAGATCCTGTTCCACATTGTCTCAGATATTGTTTATCTTTATGTTAAGTATAACAGTGTTTGGCTTGTTTTGTCAACGACAATAGCTCGTTTCTTTTCTTCAAAAAATCAGACGAGCTCATAAATGACATATATGATAAAACGAAGAACCGAAAGTCTAAATTATTTGAACTAGGAAGGGAAGTATATATACAACCGATGGTCAGCAAGATTACCGCAATGTCGTTTTGTCGAAGCTAGAACATTATGTAAAACCATCGTAAATTAAGATAGTGTTACGATTGAAAGTTTAACAAAGGAAAAGGGACGGATGTAAAATATTTGAAAATTTGTTGCCGACTGTAATAAATCATATTTTGACCTGTGTTATGTAAGCGGATTCTTCAGAATATAGTGACCTACTTCTTGTGATGTATAAGCGTATTCATTTGGTTTAAAAGTTACGTTCAGTTCCTCTAACAACACGTGATGAAATCTTGTTACTAACAAACACAAGACCTGTAGTCGATAGATAGCTGAAATAAAGACGGATGTCGGACAGAACTGATGCTTTAGTTGCTAGATAAGCGTTTTTCGAAAAAAAGAAACATTTCCTTCCATTATGGAATATATTGTAAACTTGTTATTTTATTTATACTGTACTTCGAAATTTGAGTGCAACTCTGCATATCAGGGGGCATACCAAACCGATCAGCTGTCAGAAATGAATTATTGAGGATATAATAAAAGGAGAAAGGTTCTAACATTTCTATGGAAACGAATCGATAAGAACAAAGAAACTACGGCGTTGAAAGGTCGATTATTCGATGATGAACGCGCTTACACAGTACGTACTGAATAGGTCAACTTTAAATGTCGAATTGAAAGATATTACCTAAGGTGGGACCCCGACATTTGCGAACAAGAACATCTATCATTGTAGAAATAAAGTCAAAGCTAATGATTTTGTTATCGTTGTTTTATCGAGTCGGGTTCGATTTAGGATACAACACGGACAACAGAGAAAGAATGCTAGTTTATACTTTTAATAAGTGTTTGCGGTTACTCATAGCCGAAACAGGACAAATGTACAGCATAACGACACATACAACTAAATAATAATATAGGATATAAAAGAGGGGAATTCAGAAATAGAGAGAGATTGCTCAGAGTTGTAAGATAGTAGGTAAACGTTACCTTTGGAGCTAGTCACAACTGGGCCGAGAACAGAAAGAGACAGGCCTTATATAGTACAGAATACCTTGTGTATACACAATAATCCCATGAACCATGCATACCACAAATAAATAAGGCAGGCATGAATGTAGTAACTAGAAGAGTCGTGAGAAAAGGTAGAGGCAGGTATATGTACGGTGGCTTACAGAAACCGCTCCCGTTACATTCACCCTTTCTTAAGATCCAATGTTCAAATAAAAGATTATAAATAATAATATAGGAAATGATTCACTTATCAGCTAGAAGGTAAGATATAAGATGAAAGAAAACACAAAAGAACACTGAAAAGTATGAAAAGTTCATTTCTTCGACTTTTTGAAAGTTATTGACCCATCCAGATAGGCCTCTTCATCTCGACAGACTTCTCCTCCTCGGACCAGGACAGAAGCTGGGGTATCCACCTCTTTCCGCTTTTGGATCATCCTAGCTCGGTGGTCGTACCTATAGGGTTGTACATCCATGGGGTTGGGGTAGTTTGCGTTCTCTACATTCCTGGAAGTAATGGCTTGAGTTGTGGTCAGTTTGTGTCTCTGACCCAGATGCCTTCTGATATTATATTCTCGTGCTGACACAAATGAGCAACATGGACATTCATACAGTTAAATTTGAGGCATATGTATTCTACCCCAGTGTCTTATAAAGTTGTTATATGTAGGTAATATAATCCTCTGATCACACTGGCCAAAGGGACAACGGGTTGGACAATCAGGCCATGGGGGGCCTTTCAGCTTCTGAAAAAGATCTGACTTCTTCTTCGATTCTGTCCAATATTTCAAGAGACATCTAAAATAAACGAAAAGGATATAGAAAGAGAAAACATAGCAAGAATTAAGCCAGATAAAACATTTAAAGATTTTCAGCCCGGATATGTTATCAGAAACACACCGGATGTGTCATATTTGTTGTCCTTAACAGTCGCCATACTGTCTGCGTCTGTTGATATAGGCCCGGATATGCGAATATATCCCTTTGACATGTCGAAAGATAATCTCTATAACAGACGTCATACTATCTGCATCTGTTGATATAGGACCGAACAATATCCCATTGGCATGTCAAAATGTAATATCCTTAAAAGCCATCATGATGTCAGCTTATGTTGATTTAAGGCTGGATGTACGGAAAAGGTTGTTTGTTTTGTGTTTTTATTACAAGAGAAAGGTGATAAGGATACAATCTGAGCATGTGTATAAGGTTGCAGTACATTCAACAAGACAGTTCACTCACATCAAGGAACATCAATAATCTTGGAGTAAACCTAATTGAAAGGATAACAACACGTATGTAACTTTATCAGTATAAAATATACAACAATAATAATGAAGTAAAATTAAATTAATATTTAATACACTATTTAAAATAAAAACTATTAACTACCACGATACTAATCCGCCTGAACGTCGTAAGTGAAATTTAATTTGTAGTTTCAGTTTACATTTAATATGAAAATGAATCTGTGACTTCCGAGAGCGGCAGTACATTAACCCCTCCCGTCGATGCACACAGTTCAAAAACCGCCATATTCCTTAATTCTGTCATATTAATTAATAACCCCATTAAAACTCCACACGTTTTTAACCAGATCGAATTATGATTTATCGAAAAACGCGTTTAAACGTTTGCTAATTCGTGTACAAGTGTAGCTAAAAATGTAATATATTTGTGCCACATCGAATGTTGTATTTTGCTTGTAGGCTGGTTTGCCTACATCCTATTTTACATTGGCTTTCATGTTGTTTTATTTATGTTAAGTATCGCATACATCATGTTTGATTGTTTTGTCAGATTTGTGCACGTACATTATCGTTTTCCTTGCTTCCTGCAAGAATGACATGGCAGAGAAATTCTTCTTGGTATGCATAAACTACTGATGCAGATTGACGTCCATCTCGTCCACCTCTACCAGCTTGCTGCCACAGCTGAAGTAGTGTTCGCGGTAAACCCCACATGATGACTAGAGATATATTTGGAATGTCAATTCCCATTCCACCTGCCACTGGGCAATCAACACTTTAATGCACCCATTGATTTTGCTGAAGTCTGTCAAGATCCGTTCCTTGGTCTCATTATCGGTGTGGCCATGGTACATTTCAACAAGTTGATTCTTTAAGTCCTTTTCTCCATCATATGCTTTGTTCTTCAACGTTGAGAATAACCAAATGTATATAGAATCACATGACTCAATCCTGTTTGTGTATACAATAACTTTCTCCATCTGTCTTCCTTTTTCTGTAATTTCGTCATGTAACCACTCCAACTCCTTTTCAAATTTCTCTGTACATTTGGTTACAGCTAAAAAACTATTAGGCCTATCTGGTAAAGTTGCTACAACGTTCACATCACAGGACTGTTCCTCTGGTTGGCCTCTTTCAAAGTTGTTCAAAGATTTAAATTCCATTGAGAACTTTGGTTGCTGCGGCATCAGAAAGGGGACAAAATGTCCAAACTTTGAAAATCTTCTCCTCCGAATCTGCCTGTCAGATTCAAATATAATTTGGTAGAAATGTTCCTTGGGTGACCCTCTATAAAAATTGTTCAAGCCATACTGATTGGTCGAAAAACATGGCAGTCAGGCGGCATCAAAAAAGGGGCAAAATGACAATACTTTAATAAAGTATCCTTATAAAAGTGCTTGTCTGATTTAAAGATAGTTTTGTAGAAATGTTCTTTCATTGATCATCTACATACTTTGTCAAGCCATATTGATTTGTTGAAAGGCATAGCAACCAAGCAGCATCAGAAAAGGAGTAAAATTAACTTTTTGCTTCAAATGACATATGGTTATTAGATTGATGGTCTAAGGGAGGTAACACTTGGCAGAGTATTATGCAAGGGCAATCTCCTTCGCAGAGTTGTCGTTCCTTACACTCACCATACACTATCAATCAGGTGATCGATTTAATGTCCAAACTTTAAAAATCTTCTCCTCCGAATCTGCCTGTCAGATTCAAATATAATTTGGTAGAAATGTTCCTTGGGTGACCCTCTATAAAATGTGTTCAAGCCATACTGATTGGTCGAAAAACATGGCAGTCAGGCGGCATCAGAAAAGCGGCAAAATGACAAAATTTGAAAATTCCATTTTTAGCTCACCTGAGCTTTGCTCAAGGTGAGTTATTGTGATCGCCTTTTGTCCGGCGTCCGTCGTCCGTCGTCCGTCGTGCGTCGTGCGTCAACTTCTTCTCCTCAGTAACCAGTGGGTCAATTTGGATGAAACTTCACAGAAAGCATCCTCTTAATGACCTCACCAGAATTCCTTCAAATTTTTGGGATCCATGCAAAATTCTGGTTTCCATGGCAACGAAACCGAAAAAACTTCAAAATTCTTCTTCTCCTGAATTGGTTGGCAGATTTTCAAATAATTTTGTAGAAATGTTCCTTGGATGACCCTCTATCAGATTCCTTCAAGCCGTGTTGATTGGTCGAAAAACATGGCCGCCAGGGGGGGCGGGGCTATTTTGCCTTATATGGCTATAGTGAAAACTTTAAAAATCTTCTCCTCCGAAAGTGTAAGGCCGATTTTCAAATAATTTTGTAGAAATGTTCCTTGGGTGATCCTCTATCAGATTCCTTCAAGCCATGTTGATTGGTCAAAAAACATGGCCGCCAGGGGCGGGGCTATTTTGCCTTTTATGGCTATAATGAAAACTTAAAAAATCTTCTCCTCCATAAGTGTCAGGCCGATTTTCAAATAATTTTGTAGAAATGTTCCTTGGGTGACCCTCTATCAGATTCCTTCAAGCAATGTTGATTGGTCGAAAAACATGGCCGCCAGGGGGCGGGGGCTATTTTGCCTTATATGGCCAAAGTGAAAACTTAAAAAATCTTCAACATCTTCTCCTCAGTAACCAGTGGGTCAATTGAGATGAAACTTCACAGAAAGCATCCTCTTAATGACCTCACCAGAATTCCTTCAAATTTTAGGGATCCATGCAGAAATCTGGTTTCCATGGCAACGAAACGAAAAAAACTTCAAAATTCTTCTTCTCCCAAACTGGTTGGCAGATTTTCAAATAATTTTGTAGAAATGTTCCTTGGATGACTCTCTACCAGATTCCTTCAAGCCAGGTTGATTGGTAAAAAAACACGGCCACCAAGGGGGCGGGGCTATTTTGCCTTATATGGCTATAGTGAAAAATCTTCTCCTCCGAAAGTGTCGGGCTGATTTTCAAATGATTTTGTAGAAATGTTCCTTGGGTGACCCTCTATCAGATTCCTTCAAGCCATGTTAATTGGTCGAAAAACATGGCCGCCAGGGGGGGGGGGGGGGCGGGGCTATTTTGCCTTATATGGCTATAGTGCAAACTTAAAAAATCTTCTCCTCCAAAAGTGTCGGCCCGATTTTCAAATAATTTTGTAGAAATGTTCCTTGGATGACCCACTTTCAGATTCCTTCAAGCCATGTTGATTGGTCAAAAAACATGGCCGCCAGTAGGCAGGGCTATTTTGCATTATATGGCTATAGTGAAAACTTAAAAAATCTTCTCCTAAAAGTATCTGGCCGATTTTCAAATAATTTTGTAGAAATGTTCCTAGGGTGACCCTCTATCAGATTCCTTCAAGCCAAGTTGATTAGTCGGAAACTATGGCTGCCAGGGGGCGAGGCTTATATAGCTAAAGTGAAAAAAAAAAAAAATAATCAGGTGAGCGATTCAAGGGCCATCATGGCCCTCTTGTTTATGAAAGTGTTTGTCTGATTTTAAGAAAATATAATACGAATCTTACTGTAATGATCCTCTATTTAATTTATTTAAGCCGTTTTGATTGGTTACACAATCATATCAACCAGGCGTCGTCACAAAAAGGGTAAATTGAACTTTTAGCTACAAATGACAACCAACTCCTACCATTCCAATAGACCAATTTCCACAAAACATCACAAGAATGTTCCTTTGGTGGTCCTCTTTCAAAATTGTTCAAAGATTTAAATTCCATTGATAACTTTGGTTGCTGCGGCATCAGAAAGTGAGAAAAATACCCAAATTTTAAAATCCTTTTCCTCCATAATCTACTTGTGCGATTGCAAGATAATTTGGTAGAAATGTTCCTTAAGTGACCTGACCCTCTAAATAAACTGTTGAAGCCATATTGATTTCGTTGAAAAACAGGGCAACAAGGCGGCATCAGGAAAGGTGCAAAATGACAAAAACTTTATAATTCCATTCTTATTAAAGTTCTTGTTAGATTTCAAGATATAAATGGCCTTTACTGATAAGCTGTTTCTTGAGAAGTGTCCACTCCTTTGCAGTTTCATTTGCATTCCCTGATAAAATTTTCCAAGATATTTGCAGTTAAATATTTGCTACTAATTTACTATCAATTAGGTGATCGATTTAGGGCCATCTTGGCCCTCTTGTTTAACCATGTTGTTTGTAGATGAAATCAGAGAATCGGGGTATCTGATGACATCACGGACATGTAGAATCTTAGCCCTTTCCCATCTGACATTTTGCAGACGTACATTTACGCATATATAGAACAGAAAGCTTTAGAAAACATTTGAAAACAGAGAAATTGCTCATCAAATACAATTTCATTTAAAGATATTTTTGATATTTATAACTTTGCTAGGCTGTCAATGTGTGTTTAAAGTCGTCTAATGCCAACGTAGGGAAAGGTTAAAACGTCATATGCATGGACATTAATTTGCAATGCATCTTTTGTGCTTCTGTTCAATCAAACCATCATGTTCATCTCCAAACAATGCAGCGTCTAAGTTATGTCCATTTACAAATTTAGATACCAAGTAAAGTTTATCAGCATTGGTGCAGTATGTCACTAATCCTTGGGTGTCTGATTTTTGAATGTACAACTAATTCTCTATCAATCACAGATCTTGCCATTTTCATTCTTTTCACATGTATGATTTTGACTGCAAGAACAGCTCTAATCCATTCAGCTTTATACAGTCCCAAAAGCCCCTTTCACAATTTCCTCCCGTATTTTCAAATCTTCGTATGTGCAAGACGATACGCTTAGGTTGTACAAACTACTACACGTAGTTCCTCCTGATGGCGCAAGTTCAGGTTTTTGGTTTTCTTCATTCTCTGCTACTGTTTTTTGTAGATTCAGACTGTTAAAATTGTATCTAGTAAACATATACACATTGACTACCTAAATACATGGTCTCTCCAACACAAATACCTCTAGAATACAATTCTCCATTGGTTATCTTTATAACTGAACGGCTCTTACCCTGCATGTAAATGTACCCATCTTTAAGCCAAACATATTCCTGATCACTGCCATGCAGTGACGATATGACCCCTAGCAATTACAATTTACCCCTTTTGTGATGAGGTTGCTATGATTTTGTAACCAATCAAAACGGCTTGAACAAATTAAGTAGAAGATCACTGAAGTAGTATCCTATTCAATTTCCATAATATCAGACAAGAACTTAAACAAATGGAATTTCCAAATTTTGTCATTTTGCCCCTTTTCTGATGCCTCCTGACTGTCAGGTTTTTAACTAAACAGTATGCCTTGGAACAATCTTTGTAGAGGCTCACCTAAGGAACATTTCTACCAAATTATATTGGAATCTGACGTGCAGTTTCCGAGGAGAATTTTTTAAAGTTTGGGCATTTTGACCCCTTTCTGATGCCGCAGCAACCCTGGCGGCCATGTTTTCCAACGGATCCGACATATTTGAATAATCTTGGTAGAGGGTGCCCCAAGGAACATTTGTGAAAGATAATTTTCATATCGGGCTAATACTTTTGGACAAGAAGATTTTTAAAGTTTTAACAATATACATATAAGGAAAAAACAAGCTTCGCCCCCTGGCGGCCATGTTTTTTTAACGGTTCGGTAATATTTGAACTATCGCGAAAGGGTGCCCCAAGGAACGTTTGTGCAAACTTATTTTCAAATCGGGCCAGTTCTTTTGGCCAAGAAGATTTTTAAAGTTTTAACAATGCACATATAGGGAAAACAAGCTTCGCCCCCTGGCGGCCATGTGTTTCAACGGATCGGAAATATTTGAACACTCTTGGTAAAGGGTTCTTCAAGGAAGATTTGTGCAAAATAATTTTCAAATTAGGCTAATACTTTTGGACAAAAAGTATTTTTTAAAGTTTTAACAATGCACATATAAAGAAAACAAGCTCCCCCCCTGGCGGCCATGTTTTTCAACGGATCGGAAATATTTGAACAGTCTTGGTAAAGGGTGCCCAAATGAACATTTGTGCAAAATAATTTTCAAATCGGGCCAGTACTTTTGGACAAGAAGATTTTTAGTTTTAACAACCCCTGGCGGCCATGTTTTTCAACGGATCGGAAATATTTGAACAATCTTCGTAGAGGGTACCCCAAGGAACATTTGTGCAAAATAATTTTCAAATCACTACACTGTTCACTTCGTTAACTGAATGATTCATAAGGAGAACAGTGTAGAACCTGATCAGACTGTAGAAGTGCAGGCTGATATGGATATACATTAGTCACACACATTCTACTATAGTCATGGCCATGACGTGAAAGGTTAAGCAAATCAAAACAGAATGGATATCTATGTTTGTCAGTTTGGGCTGTTTAGATTTATATTTCATTTTGTTGGTTTACCTTTTACGACATACAACAAATTTGCAGCAGATGACTTAAAAATATATAGGCAAATGTAGGAAAAGCTCTATGAATTAAAGTATAAATATTAAATATTTTTACAAGTGCCTTCTTCCATATCAATTGATTCTTGATGAGAGGATTCACCATTTACAAAACCAGTCATATTGTCATCATCTATTGCAAGCATTGATTCATATTCGTCAACAGCACACCTTTCATAGCTTTGTTTATTATGTCTCCCCCATTACATGGGGGTGACATATTGTTTTTGCCCGTTCCGTCCGTCCTTCCATCCGTCCTTCCGTCCTTCCGTCTGTCACACTTGTTTCCGCTCAATAACTGAAGAACGCTTGGGCGTAGGAACTTCATACTTGGTATGCAGGTTGGTCATGACCAGTAGCTGACCCCTATTGATTTTGATAGCAGAAGGTCAAAGGTCAAGGTCATGGTGACCTTGGGAGGTAAAAAATGGTTTCCGCTCAATAACTGAAGAACGCTTTGACTGAGGAACTCCATACTTGGTATGCAGATTGGCCATGCCTAGTAGAAGACCCCTATTGATTTTGAGGTCAGTATGTCTAAAGTCAAGGTCACAGTGACCATGAGCTTGAAAGGTCAGTGACAATGAGCTGATAAATAGTTTTTGCTTGGGCCCAGGAACTTCATACTTGATGTGCAGGTTGGTCACCACCAGCAAATGACCCCTATTAATTTTAAGGTCACTAGATCAAAGGTCAAGGTCACAATGATCAAGGTCACATCCGTCACACTTGTTTCCGCTCAATAACTGAAGAACGCTTGGGCATAGGATCTTCATACGTGGTATGCAGGTTGGTCATGACCATTAGATGACTCCTATTGATTTTTATGTCAGAAGGTCAAAGGTCAAGGTCATGGTGACCTTGTGAGGTAAAAAATGGTTTCCGCTCAATAACTGAAGAATGCTTGGGCCGAGGAACTCCATACTTGGTATGCAGGTTGGCCATGCCCAGTATAAGACCCTTTTAATTTTGAGGTCAAAGTCAAGGTCACAGTGACCTTGAGCTGAAAGGTCACAGTGACAATGAGCTGAAACATTGTTTTTGCTTAATAACTGTAGAATGCTTTGGCCATGGAAGTTAATACTTGGTGTGCAGGTTGGTCACCACCAGTAGATGACCCCTATTGATTGTGAGGTCACTAGCTTAAAGGTCATGGTAACCTTCAGCTGAAAAATGGTTTCCTCTCAATAACTAAAGAATGCTTATGTTGAGGAACTTCATACCTGGTGTACAGGTTGGTCCTAACCAGTAAATGACCTTTATTGAATTTGTTTGATTTTGAGGTCACAAGGTCAAATGTCGAAGGTCACGGTAACCTTCAGCTGAAAAATGTGTTTTACTCAATAACTCAAGAACGCTTATACCCAGGAACTTCATACTTGGTGTGCAGCTTCGTCCTAACCTGTAGATGACCCCTATTGATTTAGATGTCAAAGGTCAAGGTCGCGGTGACCTTTGGCTGAAAAATGGTTTCCGCTCAATAACTGAAGATTGCTTGGGCCCAGGAACTTCATACTTGGCAACGGTTGCTTCATCTCCAGTCCAAAACTAAAAAAATTATCTCCATCATTTCTTTTCCTCCCCTACGACCACACAAATGGGGAGACAAGCGCTTTTTCAAAAAAGCAATCTCTAGTTTAAATTTATTTCATCTATTTTAGCAATGTAGCTTTCCTCAAAAGTGTGGAATCCATTAATTAAATCCTTCTCATCATCCCTCCAGTGAGTGTATCGTCCCTTTAGTGCAAGAAGGTTGTAACTCCGTTTTTCATTATTTTACAGGAGAAGCAAAAAACTATCCTATTTTGAAAAGAAAACATAACAAAGAATATCCTTTGGATATTTGTTTTAAAAATACATTTCAGGAAGCTTTATAACTCTTACATTGAAAAATAATTTCATACAAATGAGTTTTAGTGGATTTGTCCAGTTACAACCTTCTTGCACTCAAATGACGTCATATTTTATTATTATTTTAGTGCAAGAAGGTTGTAAATCACATAATTTCTTTTCAACATTGAAATAAATTCATAACAAATATACATAAGTGTGAACTTATCAATTTAAATTATAAAAATGAAACACTTTCCTTGACACGGACAACTTTTGTCACATCTGCTAAAGAAAGATTGTTCAATGAACCATTTTTTTTTCTAGCATTGTATTTTTACTATTTCAAAATTATTATTTTCCGTATTTAGTTTTATTTCTTGCTTTAAAGATCTTTTATGTTTCAAAACTGTTTTTACAAAAGGCTTTCAGGCAAATGGGTTATTATCTTAAGTTGTTTCCATTAAGTCAGTTTACATTTTTTTGATATATCTAATGAAAATTCTCATTTTATCTTTACACATTATTTAGATTTCTCTAACACTTTATTCTTTCCTCAGTATCCTAAGCTTCAGGCAATAGTTAGCGAACACATGACTATATAATTATGTCTCCTATTAATAAGTCATAACATTACTGTCATACTGACGGACAGTCAAACAACAAAAATGATTCCTTATAAGTGTTGTTACCCTGATATGAGATACCGATTTAAAAAGTATCAGTCCTACATTTCATAATGTGGGAGCAAAAGATGAAATAGATGATGCTTATCTTCGGATGATATTTTTCCTATGCAAGGTATAAAGATCAGAGTGACCTTTGCCAATGACATTTTGATATATTCTGATAATGTGTAACTCTTCACCACTAGGAAGTAGAGTCTAACCCGAACATAACTTATAAAAAAAAGTTATGTTCAGCAGCATATCTGTATTTTCAACATAGTATACCAGTAGTCCTCAGCCTGGTTTACCAATGACTTCCAGAAAAGTATAGATTACAACCAAGAAAGAATGATGACAATGAAGATGACATCTAGAAAAGACTAAAAACGGGTTGTTATGTGGGCTGGCATCCCATGGTACAGACTCTGTTAAGGTATGTCCCAAGCAAGCTACAAATGAAAAGAAAAAGCAATATCGCACGGCATTCAAAGGTGGGGGAGGAAGATGGGACCAACAGGACAGATGTAGTGGTAATAGACAGGCTAGTTAAATCGGCTTTGTCTAACTAGACCAGAAGACAGAAAGTTGATCACACTATCTCAACTCACTCACACCATAGAGAAAAAGAAATTTTGAATTGCTATCAATCATAACCCAATTAAGCCCAGTGTAGTTCCTTGCAGGCGCGAAGTCAACAATAAGAAAAACTTAGAAATATAATTAATGGTGTTTATGAGGCTTATTCTTATACTACAAATTTGCAACAGACGATATTCAGACCACATTACGGCAAAAATATCGAAAGTATCTCAAAATGACATCAACATCATAATGTTTTTAAAATTTTGTCTTCTGCACATGCATCTAAATGCATCTTCGGGTGGGAAAGGGTTAATTAAGCAACCAGTCCATGCAAATAAGTGAAGTGGAAAGGAAAGAAATCATACATCTCTGTGAAGCAATTCCGTCTAGACAGAAGGTTCTTACCACTGCATAATTAGACCCGACGTGACCCATGTTCTGAGACTCAGAAAGAAAGGCAGGTAAAGAAAGGCAAGGACAAGATCAAGCTTCATGTCGAACCAATTTGGATTCATGAAAGAATTGTAAAAAAAGGGAAAAACCGGGCTGTTTTGATGAGATTAACTCTTTCGAGGGGATAATCCTCATTCCAAGCTCGAAAGAGATTTGGGGATTGTGACTAAGAAATCCCAGTCAATGAACCACTAAATCCTATAGATATAAATGAGCCAACATGAAAAAGGTTGCCCACATGGTGAGAAAGAAAGGATTTTCCTCTATTCCAGGTTCAATGATGTCATAATTATATTCTATATGAACAAGTGTCATCTTTCTATCAGAGCATGTCTATGGGAAAAGGTTCAAATTGCCATGGCTTTTGTGAACTGTGAAGGTCCACATCAGCATGTAGATCTGCACAATATGATAAAGATCTATACATTTTACAAATTACATACATAAGTTTGTTAGAAGCTTTTCTCAAGTTGTGCAGATTCAGAAAAGGCAATGCAGATGTACAGAGTTCAGAAATGCCTTTTTTACTTTACTGTTTTAGACACAATCCTTATGTAATTACACTGAGATGCAACCTTCTTGCACAAAAAATTGTGTAAAAAAAATAATTGGGTGCAAGAAGGTTGTATCTCCCAGTTACAACCTTCTTGCACCAAACAAATAGCCACTTTTGAGTTACAACCTTTTTGCATTAAACTATTTAGAAGATAAATAATAAGGATATGAATCCAAAATTTTAATATGATGTGTATATATGGATATAAGTTAATTTTCTGCAAAAAAGTTACTTTTGTGGAAATAGGGAGTTACAACCTTCTTGCGCTAATGGGACGGTATAGCATAATCTTTTGACGAAAATGTTCCTCACTGTCTTGATTCAATGGGGAAACATGTGAGTAAATAACTTTCTGTTTATGCCTTTTACGAACTCGAGTACCACATGGAAATTTTGTAACATTTCCAGAAGCAATAACTTCCACTTCAATTTCATCCTCATGATCAAATTCATACTCTGTCTCAGGCAGTTCTTCAGACTGAACTTCAATATTTGTCTCTTTCTCTTGACGCTTTGTGGTATGTAACTCATACCAGGATGCAAAATCTGCATAACATAACATTTCCATTAACTTTGATCGTCTCTTGTATCTCTTCAACACATTATCCATTTCTATCTTACTTGAGTTACTAGGTAGTTCTTTAAGCTGTGAAAAGGGCTTTATAAGACTTGTTCTTTTATCTGGCTTGCTGGTATCAACAAAAATTACATCTTTTGTGCACCTTCGTAGAGGCATTTGCAATACCAAATACACTGCTTCTTGAGCTATGTTGGGCTTCTACACTTGCATCTCTAAGCAAATTTGACAGACCTCTCTGCCCTTTTGATATATATGACACTATATATGAAACACAGCTATAAGGATCCAGTATAAACTGCAAATCCATGTTTGCCATCCAAGACTTTATCAAAGATAAAAAATAGCTGTTAATTCTGCTTTCTGAAACAGAACGTTTCAGAAAAACTTTTGCTCTAGTCAAAGTTGATCTTAACGACTCCACATACAACTTGAAGTCCATACCTAATTCTGCTAGAAATTCGTTAAATTCCATACCTGTATCAGTTTTATGGAGGTCGTCTAATAAAGATAGTACTTTCGCAACACAAACTGAATGCTCATTTCTTATGCTCGATTTCTCTAGTGGATACAATACATAAGTTTCTGGCAGTGGAAACAATGGGAAATTAAACCTGCATTTGTTTTTCCCCTTTTTTCGGCATGTACTAGCATGTCTGTGTGTTTGATAATTTATCAAAATAGGCATACTTTCGTCCTTTCTGCATGTGACATATTTATCAACAAACGCAACCAAGGAAGAATCTGAGGAAGAACCATGAATGGGTGCATTTTTTATCCAAACTATCATGTGAATGTGGGGTGAACCTCTTTGCTGGAACTCTACACGATAAAAAAACAAGATGTGTTTGTGAAACACTGATGCCCCCCAATGGCAACATCTAGGTCAAAGGTCAAGGTAGCCAGGTCAAAAATGTTGGTACTGACAGAAAGGTCATGTCACAAGGAATACACATGTGAAATATGGTAGCCGTACCTGTTATGGTTCAAAAGAAGTGGTCAAGGTTAAAGTTTTTTTCGAGAATGGCAACAGCTAGGTCAAAGGTCAAGGTCGCAAGGTGAAAAATGTTGGTACTGACAGAAAGGTCATGTCACAAGGTATACACATGTGAAATATGGTAGCCTTACCTGTTATGGTTCAAAAGAAGTGGGGAAGGTTAAAATAAAATTGAGAATGGCAACATCTAGGTCAAAGGTCAAGGTCGCAAGGTCAAAAATGTTGGTACTGACAGAAAGGTCATGTCACAAGGAATACACATGTGAAATATGGTAGCCGTATCTGTTATGGTTCAAAAGTAATGGCCAAGGTTAAAGTTCTTTTCGAGAATGGCAACATCTAGGTCAAAGGTCAAGGTCGCAAGGTCAAAAATGTTGGAACTGACAGAAAGGTCATGTCACAAGGAATACACATGTGAAATATGGTAGCCGTACCTGTTATGGTTCAAAAGTAATGGCCAAGGTTAAAAAAAAATTCGAGAATGGCAACATCTAGGTCAAAGGTCAAGGTCGCAAGGTCAAACATTTTGGTACCGACAGAAAGGTAATGTCACAAGGAATACACATGTGAAATATGGTAGCCGTACCTGTTATGGTTCAAAAGTAGTGGTCAAGGTTAAAGTTTTTTTCGTGCAGACAGGCCAAAGACTACATCTAGGTCAAAGGTCGCAAGGTCAAGGGGGGGGCATAACAATCAGCTACCTCACCAATAGGCATAGATGGATGCTTAATTACGTTCTTAATGAATGCCTGCACTCTAAAGTCAAAATATCGTGCACAAGTAACTGGGTCAGACTTTATCGGAGTGCTCTTTTCTTGCCAGGACATTAATCTTGCTTTTTAGCTCCACTGGCTGAAAGCCAGTCGAGCTTATGTCATGGCGAATTGTCCGTCGTGCGTCCGTGCGTGCGTGCGTGCGTAAACCTTTTCCTTTAAACGACTTCTTCTCCCTAACCACTTGGCCAATTTGGTTGAAACTTCATGGGAAGCATCCTCTCAATGTCCTCTACTAAATTCCTTCAATTTTGTTTGATCCATTCGAAATTCTGGTTTCCATGGCAACCGAAAAAAAATAATAATGAGAACTTAAAAAATCTTCTTCTCCAAAAGTGTCAGGCCGATTTTCAAATAATTTTGTAGAAATGTTCCTTGGGTGACTCTTTATTAGATTCCTTTAAGAAATGTTGATTGGTTGAAAAACATGGCCGCCAGGGGGGCGGGGCTATTTTGCCTTATATTGCAATAGTGAAAACTTAAAAAATCTTCTTCTCCAAAAGTGTTCAGCAGATTTTCAATTTTTTTTGTAGAAATGTTCCATGGGTCACCCTCAATCAGATTTCTTCAAGCCATGTTGATTGGTAAAAAAACATGGCCGTCACAGGGCGGGGCTATTTTGCCTATATGGCTAAAGAGAAAACTCAAAAAATCTTCTCCTCCAAAAGTGTCAGGCCGATTTTCAAATAATTTTGTAGAAATGTTCCTTGGGTGACCCTTTAATAGATTCCTTCAAGAAATGTTGATTGGTTGAAAAACATGGCCGCCAGG
Organism: Serripes groenlandicus; assembly: GCA_031761405.1. Lineage (NCBI taxonomy): Eukaryota > Metazoa > Mollusca > Bivalvia > Cardiida > Cardiidae > Serripes > Serripes groenlandicus. The sequence continues at coordinate 53,112,936 of JASEVX010000014.1, read as the reverse complement.
GGGCGGGGCTATTTTGCCTTATATAGCTATAGTGAAAACTTAAAAAATCTTCTTCTCCGAAAGTGTTCAGCCGATTTTCAAATAATTTTTGTAGAAATGTTCATTGGGTGACCCTCTATCAGATTCCTTCAAGCCATGTTGATTGATCGAAAAACATGGCAGCCAGAGGGTGGGGCTATTTTGCCTTATATGACCAAAGTGAAAACTTAAAAAATCTTCTCCTCCGAAAGTGTTTGGCTGATATTCAAATAATTTTGTAGAAATATTTCTAGGCTTACCCTCTATCAGATTCCTTCAAGCCATGTTGATTGGTTGAAAAGTATGGCTGCCAGGGGGTGGGGCTATTTTGCCTTATATGGCTATAGTAAAAAACTTAAAATATCCTCTCCTCCGAAAGTGTCAGGCCGATTTTCAAATAATTTTGCAGAAACATTCCTTGGGTGACACTCTACAAGATTCCTTTAAGCCATGGTGGTTGGTAAAAAATATGGCCACTAGGGGGCAGGGCTGTTTGGAGATTTGATTTTTGCCTTATGGCCGTGGAGCGATACTGGCCCTCTTGGGCATCTTGTTCAATAGTTATAGATTTATTATGTACTAGTTTTGAAAGAGACTGAAGTAAAGGTTCCCACTTTGTTTCAGCTGCGGAAAAAGAACAAAACCATGTTGGTATACCAATTTGTCGAATCATAGAGAAGATATCTCGCTTAGCTTGTTCCCAATAAGGAGGAGACCCACGAACGAAGTGTTCTAAGAACTTTATAACCATCGTTCTGCATTGTCAAATTGTCAACAAACCCTGGAGCAAGAAAATCACCCACTTTGATTGTACGTCCCTTTGTTTTGCATTTTCGAATGGCAAGGGATACTTTGTCCTTAATTTGCTTGATTTGTAATCGTTTCAGTTTGAACAAAATGTTAGGTATGTTAATAGCAACTCTACGGTCAACATTTCTCAACTCCCATTTGCAAATAGCACTGTAATACATTGGAACACGACGATTTGCATTTTCTGTACGTGGCTGGCCACAGAATATTGTAGGAAATGATAAAATCTCAGAATGAATGTCTTGAAACAAACTAATAGGTGAGTTTTCTTCTCCTGGCGCAACACATAGAATTTGATTGAACTCACGAAAATCCATTGACTGCAGACAAGTATCCAAGTTACCTGTAATTCTGTCATTGAAGAGTTCATCCTCTGTCCAAGTGTCTATTTCTACCTCGTCATCTTTTTGAGAATCATCATTAACAGTTAACGTTTCAAGAGGCTGCTGAACCTGAAGCCAGGATTCATTAAGAATAATCCCTTCGTTCTGAAACAGTGTACTGTTGGAAACTAACCATGCTGCTGCTTCAAACACTTTATTTGGACGTATATTTTCAAAAGCAACATGATGTTTGTAGGATAAATTTCGTTTCAATTTTAACATTATTGTTTCATTGTCACTGATCATTCTAGGTAACAATTGCATAGTACTACTAACATCTGCAGGTACGTTAACAATATTACCCCGCATGCTTGTGTGACCACCTCTGGGAAGTTCTCTCAATTGCATAAAAGGGAGTCTTGGTGAAACCAATCTTTCTTCTAGCTTTGACAAATGCAATTCTTGTGGACAAACTGGGAAGGACAGTCCATTATAAAGCCAAAATTGAGGACATTTACCTTTCTGTATAGCACAGAGGCAACTTGAACAAATCCATTCAATACTGTCAACGCTTTTGTATCCAGTGAGAAAATGTTGGCCAATCTTCAAGATTTCTGCATTTTTTACACTGTGTTTAAAGAAAGTTTGAGTACAACAGGAGCATACATAGTCTGGGCCCATTGCAACTAGGTCATGAAACTTTGAAACCAAGTCAGAATTATCACATGACACGTCATGAATAGTATGTGAAAATGATATACCCTCCATTAAAACATCAATATTCTGACGTTTTCTAGGTAAATTTGATGGTGTCCTTTTCATTTTCTTCAAATCCACAATTCTGAATCCATTTAAATTGTCAATAATTTCTATTGCACTAACACTGTCTATGGGTTTTTGGAAGGTGATTATTATGTAATAATAATCTTCTTCCTATGGGATTGCACACCTTAATGGAATATGCCCTATAACACACATCCTCTCTATAAACTATATGATCTCTTCATACATACGCTAGTCAATATAGTTCGCAAAAAATCAATGTAAATTCATACTTAAAGTGTTTTCATGTACAATCAGTTTGATGTAGAAACTGGTTTGGACAATTAAATTTTCAAACAATTCATGTTTTTGTGGCTTTGAAAATCAAAATTGATTTTGATTTTCCAAATACACATCTTTCTGTGGTAAACATTGTTACCTGTATATTCTTACGTGCCACGCTTTTGTGAACAACACCGATATATTTTACACGACCTAGGTCAATTCGAGGACATACCGTGTCGTAAGGTAGTTTCCCCAAAATATGCTTATCTATCCTTAATTACGACTTTCAGTTTTGTTCTTTATATTTCCTCTAGCATATTCATTTATAGGTTTTTACATCAGTTATATATATGTTATATGTATATATATATTTACTAATTGAAACGTTGTGGGAAAAAAAGGAAAAAATCCCTCTCAGATATTTTCAAAATCGTCTGCTGCATTTGGAGTCCTGGGATAAATTTCTTATGTTTTGTCACAATGTTGTCAATAGTTGTGTGCTAGGGAGAAATGTTAGTTATCTGGTAATTCACGAATGGTGTGTTCTCCCGAACGACTACTCGACTAAATATGTATAAGGGGATTAGGGGGGGCATTCTAAATGGTAAATTACAGAATGATTATATAAAAAGGATTGATTGATTGATTAGGCTTTAACGCCGTTTCAACAATGGTTCAGTCATATCACGGCGGCCAGTTCACATATTCATGTGTTGTCTGGCTTTCTCACACAAGTAATCCACACAACATTCTTTCCAAGCAACTGGCTTCTTTTCCAAATAGACTGTTAGCCCATTGGTGAAAGATGAATGACGCTTGTCACAATGACAGAAAGAATGATGGCCGAGCTTCGATTCGAACTTACAAATGCTTGATTGACAGCCCGCGTCGCTACCGACTGATTTACCGGAGGAAAGTTGAAAGATGTGGAAATCACTTTTCCTGAATTGGTATGGTAAAATCGAACTCATGCATACTGGATAAGCACCCTAACATGTTGCCTCTTTAGATATTGTAGCTCTTGAAACAAAATGTTGTGGGAAAAGAAGCCTTTGGTTTTAATATGCATTGGGTGTTGTTTTAGCTCACCTGTGCACGAAGTGCTCAGGGTGAGTTATTGTGATGGCCTTTTGTCCGGCGTCCGTCGTCCGTCAACTTTTTCTCCTCAGTAACCAGTGGGTCAATTGGGATGAAACTTCACAGGAAGCATCCCCACATTGACCTCACCAGAATTCCTTAACATTTTCGGGATCCATGCATAATTCTGGTTTCCATGGCAACGAAATGAAAAAAACTTTAAAAATCTTCTTCTCCAGAACTGGTTGGCAGATTTTCAAATAATTTTGTAGAAATGTTCCTTGGATGACCCTCTATCAGATTCCTTCAAGCCATATTGATTGGTCGAAAAACATGGCCGCCAGGGGGCGGGGCTATTTTGCATAAAATGGCTATAGTGAAAACTTAAAAAATCTTCTCCTCCGAAAGTGTCAGGCCGATTTTCAAATAATTTTGTAGAAATGTTCATTGGATGACCCTCTATCAGATTCCTTCAAGCCATGTTGATTGATCGAAAAACATGGCCACCAGGGGGCGGGGCTATTTTGCCTTAAATGGCTATAGTGAAAACTTAAAAAATCTTCTCCTCCGAAAGTGTCAGGCCGATTTTCAAATAATTTTGTAGAAATGTTCATTGGATGACCCACTATCGATTCCTTCAAGCCATGTTGAATGGTCGAAAAACATGGCCGCCAGGAGGGGCGGGGCTATTTTGCCTTATATGGCTATAATGAAAACTTAAAAAATCTTCTCCTCCGAAAGTGTCAGGCAGATTTTCAAATAATTTTGTAGAAATGTTCCTAGGGTGACCCTCTATCAGATTCCTTCAAGCCAAGTTGATTGGTCGAAAACTATGGCTGCCAGGGGGCGGGGCTTATATAGCTCAAGTGAAACAAGCAAATTCAGAGAATTCTGGTCCCCCGCCAGGGTCAAGGTCACAAGGTCAAAAAAATTGGTATTGATGGAAAGGGGTTGTCACAAGGAATACACATGTGAAATATGAAAGCAGTACCTATTACGGTTTAGAAGTTATGACCAAGGTTAAAGTTTTTGTGACAGCGTGACGGAGGGACTGACGAATGAGAAATAATAGTCCCCACGCTTTCGCTAAGCGGGGGACAAAAAAAATCAGGTGAGCGATTCCAGGGCCATCATGGCCCTCTTGTTTTTAGCTCACCTGAGCTTTGCTCAAGGTGAGTTATTGTGATCGCCTTTTGTCCGGCGTCCGTCGTGCGGCGTGCGTCGTGCGTCAACTTCTTCTCCTCAGTAACCAGTGGGTCAATTTGGATGAAACTTCACAGAAAGTATCCTCTCAATGACCTCACCAGAATTCCTTCAAATTTTTGGGATCCATGCAAAATTCTGGTTTCCATGGCAACGAAACGAAAAAAAACCTCAAAATTCTTCTTCTCCCAAACTGCTTGGCAGATTTTCAAATAATTTTGTAGAAATGTTCCTTGGATGACCCTCTATCAGATTCCTTCAAACCGTGTTGATTGGTCGAAAAACATGGCCGCCAGGGGGGGCGGGGCTATTTTGCCTTATATGGCTATAGTGAAAACTTAAAAAATCTTCTCCTCCGAAAGTGTAAGGCCGATTTTCAAATAATTTTGTAGAAATGTTCTTTGGGTGACCCTCTATCAGATTCCTTCAAGCCATGTTGATTGGTCGAAAAACATGGCCGCCAGGGGGGGCGGGCTATTTTGCCTTATATGGCTATAGTGCAAACTTAAAAAATCTTCTCCACCAGAAGTGTCAGGCCGATTTTCAAATAATTTTGTAGAAATGTTCCTTGGGTGATCCTCTATCAGATTCATTCAAGCCATGTCGATTGGTCAAAAAACATGGCCGCCAGGGGGCGGGGCTATTTTGCCTTTTATGGCTATAGTGCAAACTTAAAAAATCTTCTCCTCCATAAGTGTCAGGCTGATTTTCAAATAATTTTGTAGAAATGTTCCTTGGGAGACCCTCTATCAGATTCCTTCAAGCACTGTTGATTGGTCGAGAAACATGGCCGCCAGGGGGCAGGGGCTATTTTGCCTTATATGGCCAAAGTGAAAACTTAAAAAATCTTCAACATCTTCTCCTCAGTAACCAGTGGGTCAATTGGGATGAAAATTCACAGAAAGCATCCTCTCAATGACCTCACCAGAATTCCTTCAAATTTTTGGGATCCATGCAGAATTCTGGTTTCCATGGCAACGAAACGAAAAAAACTTCAAAATTATTCATCTCCCAAACTGCTTGGCAGATTTTCAAATAATTTTGTAGAAATGTTCCTTGGATGACCCTCTACCAGATTCCTTCAAGCCATGTTGATTGGTCGAAATCACGGCCGCCAGGGGGGCGGGGCTATTTTGCCTTATATGGCTATAGTGCAAACTTAAAAAATCTTCTCCTCCAAAAGTGTCAGCCCGATTTTCAAGTAATTTTGTAGAAATGTTCCTTGGATGACCCACTTTCAGATTCCTTCAAGCCATGTTGATTGGTCAACAAAACATGGCCGCCAGTGGGCAGGGCTATTTTGCATTATATGGCTATAGTGAAAAATCTTCTCCTCCAAAAGTATCTGGCCGATTTTCAAATAATTTTGTAGAAATGTTCCTAGGGTGACCCTCTATCAGATTCCTTCAGGCCAAGTTGATTGGTCGGAAACTATGGCTGCCAGGGGGCGGGGCTTATATAGCTTAAGTGAAAAAAAATAAAAAATCGGGTGAGCGATTCAAGGGCCATCATGGCCCTCTTGTTTTAACAATTCGTTTCATTCAATCAGATTTTATCCGAATATCTAATTGTTTTAAATTGTAAAATATTTGGAAGTGTTTGAATCCACGCTTGACGCGTAATACACATCAAATAAAATTATTACTATAAAAATCTGATCATCGTGAGTTGTCATGATATTATTTAGATTTTACAACACTTTCTTAATGTTTTTGTTATGTGATAATTGATTTAAATTGAGGGCACACCTATACTTAATTAAGCTTTCATGCAAGGAGAAAACATTACGTTCTACGTTGTATCCTTATTCAGACACAGTTTATCGAACATTGTTGCAAATGTAAAATTAATTTATGTTTTCATATTTTTATTCATAGCACTTGTATACGTTCATTCATAGCATTCGTTCACTTGTGAAAAGCAAATTTGAAAGACAGTGGATGTCATAGATTTTTTTTATGACGAGCAAGTTCTCCTATTGTTACAATGTTTTAACTATATATTTATGTTCTCACTTTTGTAATGTTTAATATTAAATGTACTTGCTCTTCAAATTTGGAAGAAATAAAGAATATCTATCTATATATCTTTGTCCTTATACAGACGCATAGAAAGATAGTATTAGCTATTGACGGATATGACTGAATGTTATTCTTTCCTGTACATTTCTGTTTAAATATGAAAAAATGCTTTCTATATTTTTTACAAATATTTCTCTCTATATTTTTTACCAAAAATATATTTTGTTTCAATGCAATTTCTAAATGAATTGTATATATGCAATACTCCTCACTTCTTGACAGTGTTTGCTAACTATTGTGAATATAATATAATGTCCAGCTGTCAACAATTTTGAAGTTTTATTCTTTCTTTCTTATTGTATTCTACTGATGAAGGCGTTCTTCCATTTGTTTGATTTATTCTTTTTATACAATTTTACCTATTCCGAAACTGCAGCAAAATAAAGAAGTTTTAAAGACTTAAATTCTTTCATTCATTTATTTTCCAACATATTTGCTCTCGTTTGTTCCTATCCATATATCCTAGCCATGATCTGTTCATACCTTGAATACAATGCATTATCACATCTGCACCTGGCTGACATCACCTTCCAGCTGTACTTTCAGTACTTTGATTTTTCTAGGGAATAGTAATGTAAATCAAACTGAACTACATCTGGGTTTTTGTAAATGGACATAACCAATTCACATATGAATAAACATAGATTATTGACAGAGTTTAAGACCCCAAGAACAGAAGTCCCTTCATCACAGCTTAAACCACTTTGATTTCTGGAGTGACTATCAAAAACATAGTAGACATTTCCCTCACTAAAGATGCCTACAGACAAACCAGAAAATACTAATATGTAACATCTTGATTTCTGTTTAGGAACCTTTTTCAATATGGCATGCTCTAATGTAAGATATACAGATTCACTATCAACATGAGACAGGCCTTTGTGACCAACTAATCCAGAAACAACACCATTGTGACGAAAAAACACTTTTTCTCCTTTATAAATGATACATTTAGGAAGTTCTTGTGGATCCATAAGACCAGATAATACGTGTGAAGTTTGAATGGCACAATACAACTGACTCCCAGCATACAAAATATCGTGCAAATCTTCAACCTGTATGTTTCTTCCTTGTTTACCATATAGAACAGATATTAAAAATATCAAACTACAAGGAACACCACTGCCTACCCCTTGCTAGGTCAGGCAAACACATTGACCCTTGATTAAACCTGGCACATGCAACCAACCTGTAAACCATTTTGCAACTGTCCTTTACATTGATTTTATTTATCCTACTTTAATGATTACAGTTGAAAATAGCTTACTTGATGATGCATGTTTTCATTTTGTTTAATCATTGCAGTCTCACAAACTTCAAAACAACAATATGATTGAATACAATTTTCAATTGGAGAAGTCAAACTAAATAATTAAATGCGAGAGAATTGGAGCTGACTAGTATAAACAAACAAGAACGGATGCCAAAATGCAGAAAACTCACTATCAAATGTATATACCACAAATTGTTAAATTTCAAGTTAATTCAAATAGGGTTATTTCAAAATAGTTAAAATGCAGCTCCAAGATAGGCCAAAACGTTTATATATATTGCAAGATAATTAAAATTAACAAAGAGATAAAGTTCAACTCCGAACTACTACTAAAGGGTGAATATCAGCTCTAAGACAATTCAACTATATTAATACCGTCGATATAATATAGACTTATTTCAACTCTCAAGATATTTTAAAATCTCAAATAGTGAATAATTCACCTTGAGGATAGTTCAAAATGTTTATTTAAACACCAAGATATAACAAATTCTCAGACATATGTAAATTTCAGTCCCGGGATAATTCAAATTGTTTATTTCAACTCCAAGACAATTTTATAATTTCAACTCCAAGATAATTTTAAAAGTTTTATTTCAACTCCAAGATAATTAAATATGTATAATTTCAATTCCAAGAAAATTCAAATAGGTTTCTTTCAAGTCCCAAGACAATTCAATATATATAATTTCAACTCCAAAGGATTCAAATAGGTTTATTTCAACTCGAAGACAATTCAAATATAGTTCAAAATGTTTATTTCAACCCCAAGATATTACAAATTCTCAGACATGAAAATTTCAGCCCTGAGATAATTCAAATTGTTTATTTCAACTCCAAGATAATTCAAATTGTTTATTTCAACTCCAAGACAATTCAAGATATATTTCAACGATTAATAACAACTTAAAAAAGTTTCAAATCATGATAGAAAATGGTTTAAAAGTAAAAATGCGCAATGTAACACATTTATAAATTCAGTAGTGACCAAGACAAAATTGACAGCCCTACGACAATAGACAACTTTGACCTATTTTTTTTTCACTACGAAATGCAAACTTAAAAGATGCAGTACGTTTATTTCAAGGCCAAAATGTCCGTCCCCTTACTGAACACATAAGGTATGCGCAATGTAACGCATTTATAAATTCAGTAGGGATTAGGCCTAAGACAAAATTTAAGAAATGACAGCATAACGGTCTACCCTACGACAATATAAACAACTTTGACCTAGTTATTTTACAATATTAAGTCCGATTGTAAACAAACCAATCGACCAAATAACTAAACTATATGTTAAAATAGAAACGTGTGTACTTACTGCGTTACTTTTAAACGCATTTAATCCTGAACAACGAGGAAATCATCAATATCTTAGAAAAGGGATGATCAATGGCGGACGTTAATCCTACAAAGACGGATCACGTGACAAGTATTCAAACTATTACCCGGGATTCTCCGTACTAATACAGATACCTTCTATATTATTTTGAAAAAAACCTTTAAAACATACAATTTCAGCGTAACTTGTGGCCTTTCAGTTAATGCTAAATTCAACCGTTAAACCACTCTAATTTTAAGAATAATATAAACAGTGTTGTGTAGAGGGGTGGTACTGCTCTTACGAAAACCAGGATTTAAATCAAATACTCGCAACAAACATCATTCATACATATGCATACAATGACCCGATATTAAAAACGAATAATAACAATCAGATCTACTTAGATTTCTTATTTTGTCTTTTCTTCGTTAGGATTCAGCTCGTCTTCCTTCGCTTTCCAAAACAAATGTGACGCGCATATTGACCTACATTTGGAAAGCCAATGTGTATATATTCCTACTCGTTATACTATTTCTTCAAAGAAACATGAAACTAGCCTTTTCGGATAAACATTGTACTTTATATATTTATTCTTTCATAATTTAATTGAAATTATTCTTTCATCAGGTTTGATTTACATTATGCAAGTTTATAAATGTGGTACTATATTTAATCGTAGGATTATATCGGTGTGATTTGGTAAAGTAGATTCTTATGGTTTAATTACTTATTTTGACCTTTGCTATTACTCCGCGTATTTTTTTTTAAAAAACACAATTACATTTCATTTCCAAATTCTCTTTAAATGGGAGAACCAAATAAGAAAACAAAGACGATATAAATATATAATTATTTAATTTTTTTTGATACATTTGAAAAGTGAGAGCAAGTATTGAGTACTACTTTCAGGGCGTATGAAATTCATGGACTTTTCCATAAAACGAATGGCTTCAGAATTGCAGCTACTAAATTTGTTTGTTCCAAACAAATAAAAAGCATTCGTTATATAAATGTATGAGGAAAGAAGGATTAAAGTGATTAATGTCTTTTTAACTTCTGACTCGTGATATGATCTTTTGAACTGTATTTCAAAATATATAGGTCCATCCGTGACCTATAATGTACCCTTGCTCTTTCTGTTGTGTTATTATTTGTTTCTTTAACACAAGTCACGCGCGTTTAGTCTGTATATACATGCGATATTATTCAAAAGCTATTTGCTTTATTTTCCATTTATACTGATATACTCTACTTTGTATTAAATTGCATTCAAAATTGTGTTATCATTGGATAGAACTGACCATGGTAAATACTTAAGTGTGATAACACTTTTTCAGCTAAAAGACAAGTTTTTTTATTTCGCAATTCTGTTTCAATAGAACGGATGGATGATTGAACGTGTTCTAGTTTCCTCCCGCCTAAAAAATGAAAGATGGATGCGTGGCACGACACAATGTACGTTTATCAACAAATCATTAGCACATACTAAGATCAGCATATATTTCGTTCTTCTCCTCTGTATACACAATTATAATGTTGAAAAACGGCGTAAAACCTCAATAAAACAAAACAAACATGTTTCTACAACTATCGCAATAAATGTCAAATTTAAAATAGCTCATAATCTGATCTTTCAAAACCTTAAGTGCACGCTTTTCATATGTTGCGTTATTCATTTACGCCCACGTAACTCCGGTTCGAATCCTATATATACGCAGTTTTCGAAAAACGAGTTATAACACGTTTTCACGTAAAACCATTATAACACGTTTTCACGTAAAACCATTATAACACGTTACATATATTATATAAGTATGGATAAACAGTGTAATTCGCGACTATATGCGATGGTAGGAGAGTACTTGGACAAAACTCGGCAAGATGCATTAACCATCAAACAATTGCGAGATGAAAGTGAAACCATGACGAAGGAGTTGTTAAAGGTGAAAAAAGACTTTATAACAAGTGAGGAGGAGGTGTGTGCAGGTTTAAGATCGAAGATAACTGATCATTCAAGCGAAATTTTGGATTTAAAATCCAAAATTGATAATTTCGTTTTTAAAAATGATTGTTTATCGACCCAAAATGAACAATGTTTGATTTTTTGGAAGAGTATAAAAAAGAAAATAATGATCTGAGGACGCGTGTAACAGCTTTTTCTATTTTGATAAACAATCTCAAGAAAGAGGCCGATACGACGAAAATCGAATTGAGTAATGTACAAATTAAGTACACGAAGCAAAAAACTATAGCGAAGGAGATTCTGAATGAGAGAGGCATTAAACATTAAAAACAATGAGCTCTCAAGTGCCTTTAACAAACTAAAATTAAAGTTAATCACTGCTATAACGCTACAGCAGCAGGAGTCTGCATCCTTTTATACAAAAGTCCGAACTGAAATTAATCTCATGTCAAATTCAGTAAGTGATCCAACTTTTAAAACGCAAAAGGAAAAGGGAAAACGTGTTCGATACATTTTTAGCGAGGTTAAAGGTACCTAAAATATCAGCTCCTTCGGAAAACGCGTCTTCTCTTTCGCTCAGCGCTAACATTTTCGACAAAACTGAGACAGTATAATCGACTACCGCTCACAATACACTTGTTGCTAGTGCTGAGTCAATTTCGGAAGCCGTACCATCAACTTCATCATCTTTTAACACCGGAAGGACCTTCAACATCAGGAATTATTAAAGACATCCAAATATCGAAGAACGATCAACACATCTCAATCCAAGATTACAATGATGTCATCGCGCCACATATTCCGATGTTTGAAACAATTTCGGATTCCGAGGACGAGTCCACACAAGAATATAATCTAAATTAATAGTCATTGACGATTGTATAATTGTACTCGTCGCTGAATATATATCTATGGTACACTGTCTCGTTATGACTGTCTTCTTAGCATAATGAGAGACATATTAATATGACTTTGCTCTTATTAAAGTAAGACACAAAATAGCTACTAAGTATTATATTTATTATAGTATTGTCCTAAACATAATAAATGCCGTTTGAGTACATTTCTCATCATTTCTTGTGATTATAAAATAGTCTGTAACCTGCTAAAATCATGTTTATGTGTAAGACGAGATAAATTATAATCGGAGAAGATCATGATCATCTGATCAATATTTACATTGTTTTACAATTCAAAAATATAAAATTCTAATTTTAGGATATGTCTTTTCACTTTTAGAAGATTAAGAATAATCCACGGCATACGACAGGCAATTTGAAAACAGTGGAACACTCTGAATGTCCTATGCATGTATATAATTCCGTCAGAGCGGAATGAATACGACGTGTAATGAAACATGTAACAGTATATATGTATTCAAATTGCTGTACACAGACTTGTATATTGTAATATTATCAGTACCACCTTTAACACATATGAAGGGAACTAAATATACATATATCACAGCTCGCAGTCACGAGTATTTTTAAAAAAAATTATATGTTTTTAAAAATATTATCAACAAAGATTAAATGACATATCAGTGTCATCTCATCTAAATTGATATTATTTGTAATGCTGAAATGGAGCGAAATTTTTCTCCAATTGTTGTAAGTTGTACGTCATGGTAAAATATATATTTAACAGGTTGAACACCTTCATAAAAATATGTTTTACAACTTACAAATGTTTATTCTAAAAAGCATTGCTCATAAGTGTAAATGATCTTTTCTGAATAGTGTAGAATAAGATCAGCCAATACATGTGTACAGTATGATCTTCTACATTATTCGTTAAGCATCTTTTAAGTTATTAAAATATAATAATTATAATGTGTTTAATCATTATATTATCAAACTATTTGATATGTTGTGTCTAATATTATATATGTTAAATGTATACATTAACAAATGTTTCACCTGTATCATTACGTTTTATTAAAACAAAATAGTGGAATGATTTCAAAGGGAATGTCATCTTTAATTAAGTAAACCCTTTCCACAGGAATGTGTATGAATACTTTAATAGCATTTAAAACCGATTGATATTTGTTTTGTTTTTTCCAATTCCAAAAGGTCATGGTATATAAAGGATTGTTCACAGAGGTAGAAAAAATATTCTTACAACGATAACATTTAAACTTATTTAAAGAAAAGACTTGTAAAAGGATGTCATTCGTGAATAAACCCTTTCTTTCATAAACCTTTTAACATAAAACTTATTGTACACAGAGTTAAATATATTAACTTTTGTACCAGCCTGTTACACATACCAACAATATAAGCAGTATTGAACAAAGAGGTAGATAACATATAATACTGTCTCTTACAAATACCAACAACATAATCAATATTTTTTTTATTTTTTTTTGCAACTGACTGTTACAAATATCAACAATATAGTCACTATTGAACAAAGAGGTAGATACAAATATCAACAATATAGGCACTATTGAACAAAGAGGTAGATACAAATATCAACAATATAGGGGCACTATTGAACAAAGAGGTAGATAACATATAATACTGTCTCTTACAAATACCAACAACATAATAATTATTAAAGGTATAGGTTGTTACATGTTCTTATTATAACTGCATATGAAATATGACTAGAACATAAGTTTTCAATGAACATTTTAAATTAAAACCAGCTCATATGATTTTAATTTGCAGTATTCATTTGATATGTTTTAATTTTGATAGGGTTAAATGTTTACTCTAAAGACAAATGTTGAAAACATTGTAACAAATTATTTTTTTGCAGTATTCATTTGATATGTTTTGTTAAATGAATAAGTATTATGAAAGTGTATTATCACAACCTGTAATTTTAAAGATTCACTAAATGAAACATTTCTCATGATTTTTTAATTTTGATAGGGTTAAATGTTTACTCGAAAGACAAATGTTGAAAACATTGTAACAAAAGGTAAAATAACTCATTATCAGCAATTTCAACATTTTATCGCAGTGTTTTCAACATCCTACTTCAGTAACAGAAAGATCATTAATCAGATGTCAAGCAAAACAGTGAAATCTTGTTTCACCGCATAGATATGCACCAAGGTTTCAAGCAAAAAAAGTGAATCATTATTGTATCCGACTCTTCTGAAACCTTGTTGCATAATTATGCGGTGGAGCAATATACACAACTTCCTCCTCCTCTTATATGGTGAAAATATCTGGTGTTGTTGTAAATCTGGTCTCTAATACTAGTGTTGAATGGAAAAGTGTTCATTTCTGTTAACATCTTTCGCTGACGCTTCTTAACGATGAGGGTTACAATTCCGACTGCGGTAGCTGATACGCTTACTGCCAACAGCACTCCCAAAATGATAACTGTAAAAAGGAAGTAAGGGTAAGCATGTGGGTAAAAGGTGAGTAAATGATTAACTCTTTCCAACATACAATTAATTTATCAGCAATAGATAACTTAAAAAAAAAAAAAAAATGATATTAACAAATATGGAAAATCTTCATTAGTAAAGGTATGATTATTAAATAGCGTTTAAAATATTGTGTCAAAGGAGATCTCCTTTTAACAATATTTTTTTTTTTTAAAAGTCATCTGCTGTAAATGTGTCATAAATTGTATATAAATTGGCAAAATGGTTATGTGCATGAAACGATAAAGCATAAGCGATTTATAACGGTGTGCATAATCATATCAGTAATGTCTCCAAAATGTTAAACACATATTATTTTAAATCAGCAGATGTATTAGGAATTTCATACAATTGGCTATCACTATTTAAATGATTTGGTATATCTTCGTAATATTGACTGCTACTACTGTTTTCTGAAGGAACATCATCATAAAACTGAATTCTGACTGAATGCATGCTTCTGGGTTTATAAATAACTTGGTGATTCTGCTCTAATTCGTCTTTGCTTGGAGGTATGTTTTACAAAATCATAATAAGATGAGCAGCAACATTGAAATTTATATTTTTTAATTACTATATATCCTATAAATAAGATATTTATTGTTACTGAAATGAACAATATCACAAAAATAAATTGGTAGGGCTGGTGATAGTAGGGCTGGCGATGGTAGGGCTGGTGATGGTAGGGCTGGCGATGGTAGGGCTGGTGATGACATCGGAGGTAGTTGTTTGCATCTGAAATAAATAAAATCTAACTTAACTCTTTCCTGCATTAATACGTTTTCTAAAGACTTCCAAATTAAAGTTGCTACATATTTGCTATATGTGAGACAGGAGAGATAAACCACTTTCCTTTTGAAACTGTCTTAAATAAACAAGAGGGCCATGATGGCCCTGGAATCGCTCACCTGATTTTTTTTCTTCACTTTAGCTATATAAGCCCCGCCCCCTGGCAGCCATAGTTTTCGACCAATCAACTTGGCTTGAAGGAATCTGATAGAGGGTCACCCTAGGAACATTTCTACAAAATTATTTGAAAATCTGCCTGACACTTTCGTCGGAGAAGATTTTTTAAGTTTTCACTATAGCCATATAAGGCAAAATAGCCCCGCCTCTCCTGGCGGCCATGTTTTTCGACCATTCAACATGGCTTGAAGGAATCTGATAGTGGGTCACTTAAGGAACATTTCTACAAAATTATTTGAAAATCTGCCAACCAGTTTTGGAGAAGAAGTTTTCACTATAGCCATATAAGGCAAAATAGCCCCGCCCCCATGGCGGCCATGTTTTTCGATCAATCAACATGGCTTGAAGGAATCTGATAGAGGGTCATCCAAGGAATGAATGAATGAATGGTGTTTTAAGGCCCGTCGACAACTAAGGTCATTTTGGGCGCTTAATAATTTACTTACTGTAAATTATGAAATGATTAAAATTGAAATATAACTAACCAGTTTATTAGACAAAACAATCAAACATGATGTACGCGATATTTAACATTAATATAAAACGACATGTAAAACAATGTAAAACAGAATTTAGGCAAAGAAGCCAAACACTACTATGTAATACTTAACATAAAGATAAACAATATCTGAGAAAATGCATGTGCAAAAGCACGATTGTGCAAAAGCACGATTTAAGAAATAATCATATTTTATTAAAAATATTAATTTCCCTAAGGAAATCAAATAGAAGTTCAGGTTTGACAGACTCAAAGAGCTGACGCATACTTTGAGCCCTGAACAATCTATCACGTATTGGAGCGAAATCAGCACATTCCAGAAGAATGTGTTGTATTGAAAGTTGTGTAAAACATGGAATACACTGAGGTGCTTCCTCACCCTTCAGTAAGTACGCATGAGTTAACCATGTGTGCCCAATGCGTAAACGAGCAAGGACAATTTCTTCTCGGCGACAGGATCTATAAGCCGGCAGCCACTCACCAAGTACTGACTTGATCGAGTGCAGTTTATTATTTACTTGCTCATTCCAATCACTTTGCCACTTATCGTGATGTAAAACATTTATTAAAGGTTTAAAATCGGAATAAGGTATTTTAAAAGGTGAAATATCTTGTAAAAGAGCAGACTTTGCTGCCAAGTCAGCATGTTCATTACCGTGAATGCCCATATGACTGGGGATCCAGCAAAACACCACATGTGCTGTTGCACAAATACGCGATAACTTAGAAAGGAGGTTAACAACAATAGGGTTATCTATTTTGTCATTCTGAAGTGCCTGCATAGCAGACAATGAGTCAGTAAAAATAATATATCGCCAATAACCGTCGGATTCAATATGGTCCAAAGCCAAATGAATTGCCTTTAACTCGGCAGAAAATATAGAAGCATTATTTGGCAACCGAAATGTTATCACATCGCCATCATGATCTGCAGCGGCAGCAGCCTTTTTTCCGTCCTTAGAACCATCTGTATAAATATGCTCAAAGTTATAATATGTATTTTTAATTTCCATATACTTGGATTTAAAAACAATAGGATCTGTGCAGGCCTTTTTATCAGTCGCAAGATCATAAATGAATGATGGACTATTTCGAGTCCAAGGTGGAGAATCTGAAATCTCCTGCCTCGCGATGTCCTCAAGATCAACATCAAGCTTAGCGACTTCGGGACCGTAACGAATACCAAAAGGCGGTATTACCCGTTCCTTCTTTAAAAATAATTCCTTGTATAAAGGTTTAAAAACAACTCTATGAGTGGGATTTGAAGGGTTAGACTTAAGTTTTAAAAGATACTGCATAGCCAGTTTTTGTCGACGTAAATATAAGGGTGGTTCATTGGCTTCTACATAGAGACTTTTGACGGGCGAAGTTCGAAAAGCGCCCAGGGCTAGCCGTAAACCCTGATGGTGAATGGAATCAAGTGATGCAATGTATGATTTTCGTGCTGAGCCATAAACAATACATGCGTAGTCTAATTTAGATCGTATTAACGACCTGTAAAGTCTCAAGAGAACTTTACGGTCAGCTCCCCAGTCCATATGGGACACAACGCGCAACAGATTTAAAGCCTTCTGGCATTTATTTTTAAGGTAATTTATATGAAGAACAAAAGTCAGTTTCGGATCGAATAATAGACCAAGGAATTTAAATTCAGACACAACGTCAATACGAGTGCCATCTAGTGTTAAATCAGGATCTAGGTGGTGTTTACGAAGTTGACAAAAGTGCATACATTTGGTCTTGCTTTTAGAGAATTTAAAGCCATTTTCGTTTGACCATTTTTGCAAATTATTCAAAACTTGTTGCAGTTGTCTTTCAATTGTATGCATATGTTTTGATCTGTAGCAAATACAGAAATCATCAACATATAGAAAACATTCAACTCCAGGGTTAACAGATTTGATAATGTTATTAATCTTTACACTAAAAAGTGTTACAGAAAGAATGCATCCCTGGGGAACACCCATTTCCTGTTCATGTGGATCAGACAAAGTATCACCAACACGAACTTTAAACTGACGTTCATTTAAAAAAGCAGAAATGAAAAAAGCAAGGCGACCTCTTATTCCATAATCATAGAGGTCATTCATAATACCATATTTCCAGGTAGTGTCATATGCACTTTCTAAGTCAAAGAAGACGGAGACAACGTGTTCCTTTTTAATGAATGCTTCTCTAATAAAAGTTTCAAAACGAATCAAATGATCCATTGTGCTTCTATGTTTACGAAAACCAGACTGGAAAGTAGTAATAAGTTTGTTCTTTTCGAGAAACCAAACAAGTCTGTCGTTCACCATTCTTTCCATGGTTTTACATATACAGCTAGTTAAGGCTATAGGACGATAATTCCCAGGATTAGTTGTATCTTTACCAGGCTTGGGAATTGGAATAACGATGGCCTCTTTCCAAGATCTCGGGAGATTTCCCGTTCGCCAAACCTGATTATAGACGTCAAGTAAACAAGAAAGGGATCGGAAAGGTAAATGCTTAATCAGTTGATAGTGTATATCATCTGAACCCGCAGCGGTATCATGGCACTTCTTTAGAGCCGATTTTAATTCTTTTAACGTAAAAGCTTTATTATAGGCCTCTTCATTTTTCGATTTAAAGTTAATTTTCCGTTTCTCCCTCTGCTGTTGAAATTTTTGAAACTTTGGAGAATAGTTTGAAGAGGACGACTTCTGTGCAAAGGAATCTGCCAACGTATCGGCAATATCCTTCTTTGAAGTAGCAACACCGTCCGAGGTGTTCAGATGATTCACACTAAGCGAACTGCTCTTTCCTTTTATTTTCCTTATCATGTCCCATGTCTTTTTGACAGACGATCTAGAATTTAATCTAGATACATACTGTCTCCAAGACGCACGTTTACTGTGCTTAATAGTTTTACGAGCTTTTGCTCTAGCTATTTTAAAGTATACATGATTTTGATGGGTTGGCCTCAGGTTAAACTGCCTTAAAGCCGATTTGCGTGTTCCTATAGCCTTTTTGCAATCTTCATCAAACCAAGGTTTGCGAGGGTGCTTTGGATTTGTCGAAGTTTGGGGAATTGCCTCTTTAGCAGCCTGATACATTAAAGATGTAAATAGTTGTGTAGGGTCATCACATTCCAAGAAAGCATCCGGATTAATGGAACGTTCACATCGCATCTGGAATAAATTCCAGTTCGCTTTGTGGAGCCTCCATCGTCTCGGTCGCCCCTGGACAGATGGCCCGGTTTCAGTGATAATTATAGGGAAATGATCACTTCCATGAAGGTCGTCTTCCACCTTCCACTTAAAGTCAACAAATATATCAGGACTACAAATAGAAAGATCAAGAGATGAGTAAGAACCAGTAGCAGGATGCAGATAGGTGTGAGATTTATTATTCAAAATACAAAGGTCATGTTTAAAAATAAAATCTTCTAATATTTGGCCTTTGTTATTGGTGTCACTACATCCCCACAACTTATTGTGTGAATTGAAGTCACCAACTATCATAAAAGGTGTCGGAAGCTGACTGACAAGCTCAACCAGCTTGTCGGTATCAAGAGGCTGACTTGGCGGAAGATACAAAGAACATAGGGTAATTGTTTTGCTCAATGAAATTCTTACCGCAGTTGCCTGCAGAGTTGTAGTAAGTGAGACTAAGCTATGGGGAACAGAGTTGTTAACACATATTGCTACCCCACCACAAGCTCGAGCACTTGCGTCGGAAGTTTTATGATAACATGAATGATATTTAAGAGAAAGACTATCATTATCTTTTAAAAATGTTTCTTGTAAGCATAAAGCTACTGGTTTCTTTTCATTAACTAATTGAGACAATTCTTCAAAATTGGCTTTAAATCCACGACAGTTCCACTGGATTATGGAATTCATTTCGATACAGGTTCACAAATTTTGATTTCAGGTATCGCATTATGCCAGGAATCAATGTTTTGATTCCAGTCATCTGTTGTACCCGACCATGGACTCGGAGGCTCAGTTTCCTGTGTCTCCATGTCATCCAATGTCTGATAACGATTTGTAATTTTAGGTTTAGAGTCACTAGCTCTATCTAATTGGACCTTATTTTTTTTAGTTTTTTGTTTCTCGAAGCCTTCAGAATCGGGCTTTGAGTGTAATTTTAACTTTGGTTTGTTTTGTTGGTTTGGTTTAAGTGAAATAATTGAAGATTTTTTCGTATCAGGTGATTTACTTGTATGGTTTGAATTATTTTTTACAACTTTAGAAGATTCCTTTCCTTTTGAAGAATCAACTTCCCTGGAAGAGGACCCAATCCCTCCAGGAGAAGACTCAATCTCTCCAGAAGAAGATAATTTAATTTCTCTAGGAGAAGACTCAACCCCTCCAGGAGAAGGTGACCTAATTTCTTTAGAAGAAGACTCAATTTGTTTAGAAGAAGACTCATTTTCTTTCGAAGAAGATGCAGTATTGCTACAGGTGTCTTTGTTCATTGATGGTAATGAAGAAAGGATAGAAGTAGAGGGCTGTTCATTTGACATAATTGCTTTTAACTGTAAACTGATGTCAGGAAACTTTTGAGATAGAATCTTCAAAAGGCGATGGCATGTAGTACATTCTTGTGAGGGTGGCGGTGTATTGACAACAGGCCTGATAGTAGTTGGTCCTGAGTTGTTTTTGGTGACATTAGCATATGAAACAGTCAAATTGAATCGGGTTTCAACAATTTTCTTCGCCTCAGGAAAAGAAAGACCTTCTTTACACTTGACGGTAACAATCTCCTTCTCCCGTTTCCACACAAGGCAGGAGCGGGAGGTAGAATAATGCTCACCACCACAGTTTGAACATTTAAGTGCATTTTTACATTCATTCACATCTGCATCATGTTCTGAACATAACGCAGTGCAACGACGGCAAACCTTTTCTTCTGTAGTTTTTCGGCATTTTGATTCATGATGGCCATACTTATAACAGGTGTAACATTGCAATGGGTTAGGGATGTACATGTCAACAGGGACATTCAAGTATCCAACTTTAAGGGATCTTGGCAAAATGGCTGTATTGAATGTTAGCACCAAGGTGTTTGTTGGTCTCTTGATACTGTCCCTGTAGGAAGTCATCCTTCTGACATGGACGACCAGTTGGCCGGCCAGTTCAGAAGCAATTTCCTCCTCAGAAACTCCTGCAAGATCTGGGCATCTTATAATTCCTTTTGACGTATTAAGAGTATTATGGGCAGAGCATTTGGCAGAGATATTGAAAAAGGTTTTTAATTTTAAGAGGTTGTCTGCATGTGCTTTCTTCTCAACTTCAATGAGGAGAGCACCTGATTTCAATTTTTTAACAGACTTAGGTAAACCAGCAATGAATGAATGAATGAATGGTGTTTTAAGGCCCGTCGACAACTAAGGTCATTTTGGGCGCTTAATGATTTACTTACTGTAAATTATGAAATTATTGAAATATAACTAACCAGTTTATTAGACAAAACAATTAAACATGATGTACGCGATATTTAACATTAATATAAAACGACATGTAAAACAATGTAAAACAGAATTTAGGCAAACAAGCCAAACACTGCTATGAAATACTTAACATAAAGATAAACAATATCTGAGAAAATGCGGAACAGGATCTGTAAAAGTAATACATGTGCAAAAGCACGATTTAAGAAATAATCATATCTTATTAAAAATATTAATTTCCCTAAGGAAATCAAATACAAGTTCAGGTTTGACAGACTCAAAGAGCTGACGCATACTTTGAGCCTTGAAAAATCTATCACGTATTGGAGCGAAATCAGCACATTCCAGAAGAATGTGCTGTACTGAAAGTTGTGTAAAACATGGAATACACTGAGGTGCTTCCTCACCCTTCAGTAAGTACGCATGAGTTAACCATGTGTGCCCAATGCGTAAACGAGCAAGGACAATTTCTTCTCGGCGACAGGATCTAAAAGCTGACAGGCACTCACCAAGTACTGACTTGATTGAGTGCAGTTTATTATTTACTTGCTCATTCCAATCACTTTGCCACTTATCGTGAAGTAAAACATTTATTAAAGGTTTAAAATCGGTATAAGGTATTTTAAAAGGTAAAATATCTTGTAAAAGAGCAGACTTTGCTGCCAAGTCAGCATGTTCATTACCGTGAATGCCCATATGACTGGGGATCCAGCAAAATACTACATGTGCTGTTGCACAAATACGCGATAACTTAGAAAGGAGGTCAACAATAATAGGGTTATCTATTTTGTCATTCTGAAGTGCCTGCATAGCAGACAATGAGTCAGTAAAAATAATATATCGCCAATAACCGTCGGATTCAATATGGTCCAAAGCCAAATGAATTGCCTTTAACTCGGCAGAAAATATAGAAGCATTATTTGGCAACCGAAATGTTATCACATCGCCATCATGAACTGCAGCGGCAGCAGCCTTTTTTCCGTCCTTAGAACCATCTGTATAAATATGCTCAAAGTTATAATATGTATTTTTAATTTCCATATACTTGGACTTAAAAACAATAGGATCTGTGCAGGCCTTTTTATCAGTCGCAAGATCATAAATGAATGATGGACTATTTCGAGTCCAAGGTGGAGAATCTGAAATCTCCTGCCTCGCGATGTCCTCAAGATCAACATCAAGCTTAGCGACTTCGGGACCGTAACGGATACCAAAAGGCGGTATTACCCGTTCCTTCTTTAAAAATAATTCCTTGTATAAAGGTTTAAAAACAACTCTATGAGTGGGATTTGAAGGGTTAGACTTGAGTTTTAAAAGATACTGCATAGCTAGTTTTTGTCGACGTAAATATAAGGGTGGTTCATTGGCTTCTACATAGAGACTTTTGACGGGCG
Source organism: Serripes groenlandicus (assembly GCA_031761405.1). Lineage (NCBI taxonomy): Eukaryota > Metazoa > Mollusca > Bivalvia > Cardiida > Cardiidae > Serripes > Serripes groenlandicus. The sequence goes on along the minus strand of JASEVX010000014.1, from coordinate 53,090,154 downwards.
AAGTTCGAAAAGCGCCCAGGGCTAGCCGTAAACCCTGATGGTGAATTGTATCAAGTGTTGCAATGTATGACTTTCGTGCTGAGCCATAAACAATACATGCGTAGTCTAATTTAGATCGTATTAATGACCTGTAAAGTCTTAAGAGGACTTTACGGTCAGCACCCCAATCCATGTGGGATACAACGCGTAAAAGATTTAATGCTTTCTGGCATTTATTTCTAAGATATTTAATATGAAGAACAAAAGTCAGTTTCGGATCGAATAATAGACCAAGGAATTTAAATTCAGACACAACGTCAATACGAGTGCCATCTAGTGTTAAATCAGGATCTAGGTGGTGTTTACGAAGTTGACAAAAGTGCATACATTTGGTCTTGCTTTTAGAGAATTTAAAGCCATTTTCGTTTGACCATTTTTGCAAATTATTCAAAACTTGTTGCAGTTGTCTTTCAATTGTATGCATATGTTTTGATCTGTAGCAAATACAGAAATCATCAACATATAGAAAACATTCAACTCCAGGGTTAACAGATTTGATAATGTTATTAATCTTTACACTAAAAAGTGTTACAGAAAGAATGCATCCCTGGGGAACACCCATTTCCTGTTCATGTGGATCAGACAAAGTATCACCAACACGAACTTTAAACTGACGTTCATTTAAAAAAGCAGAAATGAAAAAAGCAAGGCGACCTCTTATTCCATAATCATAGAGGTCATTTATAATACCATATTTCCAGGTAGTGTCATATGCACTTTCTAAGTCAAAGAAGACGGAGACAACGTGTTCCTTTTTAATGAATGCTTCTCTGATAAAAGTTTCAAAACGAATCAAATGATCCATTGTGCTTCTATGTTTACGAAAACCAGACTGAAAAGTAGTAATAAGTTTGTTCTTTTCGAGAAACCAAACAAGTCTGTCGTTCACCATTCTTTCCATGGTTTTACATATACAGCTAGTTAAGGCTATAGGACGATAATTCCCAGGATTAGTTGTATCTTTACCAGGCTTGGGAATTGGAATAACGATGGCCTCTTTCCAAGATCTCGGGAGATTTCCCGTTCGCCAAACCTGATTATAGACGTCAAGTAAACAAGAAAGGGATCGGAAAGGTAAATGCTTAATCAGTTGATAGTGTATATCATCTGAACCCGCAGCGGTATCATGGCACTTCTTTAGAGCCGATTTTAATTCTTTTAACGTAAAAGCTTTATTATAGGCCTCTTCATTTTTCGATTTAAAGTTAATTTTCCGTTTCTCCCTCTGCTGTTGAAATTTTTGAAATTTTGGAGAATAGTTTGAAGAGGACGACTTCTGTGCAAAGGAATCTGCCAACGTATCGGCAATATCCTTCTTTGAAGTAGCAACACCGTCCGAGGTGTTCAGATGACTCACACTAAGCGAACTGCTCTTTCCTTTTATTTTCCTTATCATGTCCCATGTCTTTTTGACAGACGATCTAGAATTTAATCTAGATACATACTGTCTCCAAGACGCACGTTTACTGTGCTTAATAGTTTTACGAGCTTTTGCTCTAGCTATTTTAAAGTATACATGATTTTGATGGGTTGGCCTCAGGTTAAACTGCCTTAAAGCCGATTTGCGTGTTCCTATAGCCTTTTTGCAATCCTCATCAAACCAAGGTTTGCGAGGGTGCTTTGGATTTGTCGAAGTTTGGGGAATTGCCTCTTTAGCAGCCTGATACATTAAAGATGTAAATAGTTGTGTAGGGTCATCACATTCCAAGAAAGCATCCGGATTAATGGAACGTTCACATCGCATCTGGAATAAATTCCAGTTCGCTTTGTGGAGCCTCCATCGTCTCGGTCGCCCCTGGACAGATGGCCCGGTTTCAGTGATAATTATAGGGAAATGATCACTTCCATGAAGGTCGTCTTCCACCTTCCACTTAAAGTCAACAAATATATCAGGACTACAAATAGAAAGATCAAGAGATGAGTAAGAACCAGTAGCAGGATGCAGATAGGTGTGAGATTTATTATTCAAAATACAAAGGTCATGTTTAAAAATAAAATCTTCTAATATTTGGCCTTTGTTATTGGTGTCACTACATCCCCACAACTTATTGTGTGAATTGAAGTCACCAACTATCATAAAAGGTGTCGGAAGCTGACTGACAAGCTCAACCAGCTTGTCTGTATCAAGAGGCTGACTTGGCGGAAGATACAAAGAACATAGGGTAATTGTTTTGCTCAATGAAATTCTTACCGCAGTTGCCTGCAGAGTTGTAGTAAGTGAGACTAAGCTATGGGGAACAGAGTTGTTAACACATATTGCTACCCCACCACAAGCTCGAGCACTTGCGTCGGAAGTTTTATGATAACATGAATGATATTTAAGAGAAAGACTATCATTATCTTTTAAAAATGTTTCTTGTAAGCATAAAGCTACTGGTTTCTTTTCATTAACTAGTTGAGACAATTCTTCAAAATTGGCTTTAAATCCACGACAGTTCCACTGGATTATGGAATTCATTTCGATACAGGTTCACAAATTTTGATTTCAGGTATCGCATTATGCCAGGAATCAATGTTTTGATTCCATTCATCTGTTGTACCCGACCATGGACTAGGAGGCTCAGTTTCCTGTGTCTCCATGTCATCCAATGTCTGATAACGATTTGTAATTTTAGGTTTAGAGTCACTAGCTCTATCTAATTGGACCTTATTTTTTTTAGTTTTTTGTTTCTCGAAGCCTTCAGAATCGGGCTTTGAGTGTAATTTTAACTTTGGTTTGTTTTGTTGGTTTGGTTTAAGTGAAATAATTGAAGATTTTTTCGTATCAGGTGATTTACTTGTATGGTTTGAATTATTTTTTACAACTTTAGAAGATTCCTTTCCTTTTGAAGAATCAACTTCCCCGGAAGAGGACCCAATCCCTCCAGGAGAAGACTCAATCTCTCCAGAAGAAGATAATTTAATTTCTCTAGGAGAAGACTCAACCTCTCCAGGAGAAGGTGACCTAATTTCTTTAGAAGAAGACTCAATTTGTTTAGAAGAAGACTCATTTTCTTTCGAAGAAGATGCAGTATTGCTACAGGTGTCTTTGTTCATTGATGGTAATGAAGAAAGGATAGAAGTAGAGGGCTGTTCATTTGACATAATTGCTTTTAACTGTAAACTGATGTCAGGAAACTTTTGAGATAGAATCTTCAAAAGGCGATGGCATGTAGTACATTCTTGTGAGGGTGGCGGTGTATTGACAACAGGCCTGATAGTAGTTGGTCCCGAGTTGTTTTTGGTGACATTAGCATATGAAACAGTCAAATTGAATCGGGTTTCAACAATTTTCTTCGCCTCAGGAAAAGAAAGACCTTCTTTACACTTGACGGTAACAATCTCCTTCTCCCGTTTCCACACAAGGCAGGAGCGGGAGGTAGAATAATGCTCACCACCACAGTTTGAACATTTAAGTGCATTTTTACATTCATTCACATCTGCATCATGTTCTGAACATAACGCAGTGCAACGACGGCAAACCTTTTCTTCTGTAGTTTTTCGGCATTTTGATTCATGATGGCCATACTTATAACAGGTGTAACATTGCAATGGGTTAGGGATGTACATGTCAACAGGGACATTCAAGTATCCAACTTTAAGGGATCTTGGCAAAATAGCTGTATTGAATGTTAGCACCAAGGTGTTTGTTGGTCTCTTGATACTGTCCCTGTAGGAAGTCATCCTTCTGACATGGACGACCAGTTGGCCGGCCAGTTCAGAAGCAATTTCCTCCCCAGAAACTCCTGCAAGATCTGGGCATCTTATAATTCCTTTTGACGTATTAAGAGTATTATGGGCAGAGCATTTGGCAGAGATATTGAAAAAGGTTTTTAATTTTAAGAGGTTGTCTGCATGTGCTTTCTTCTCAACTTCAATGAGGAGAGCACCTGATTTCAATTTTTTAACAGACTTAGGTAAACCAGCAAGAGAAAGAAGGCATTTCTGAATGACGAAAGGTGAAAGGGAAGTTATAGCTTGTTCAGGCAAATTTGATTCAATCAATAAGAATCGGGGGAATGAAGGGTTTGAAGTGTTGCCATTTGGTTTGTCGATATCGGAGTCCGAGTCCATTTCAGTACGTGTGCGTTTTTTGGTTTGAGGATCCATATCCAAGTTTTTATTTTTCGTCAACCGCGGCCCCCACCCGCCACGGAGTCCAACAAGGGAACACGATACATGGAGCGGAAATCCAGCTCCTCGTGTCAGGGGTCCACAGATGGTATAACTAGATACCGCGAATAAGTTAGCGCGACAAGGAAGAACATGGATGTGTCCCCCATATCAGGGATCCGCCATGCAAGTCAGTGCCCCCGACCAAAACATCCGCGCCACCCAATTAGCCCATTAGCCTATAAAAGACGAGGCACAATAAACTGTTAACTTTATGCAAATTAAATATAACACATATAATATAAAGTTGGTGTATATAAAATGAAAGAAACGATCGGATGGAATATTTTCAAGTGAAAAAAAAAACAAACTTATACGTAGATACATGCACAGATATTTATGACATTTTAACACCATTACAGTTAACATACATGTATTTGTAAGAAAAGAAAAAGTGTGCCTAAATCTAATATATGACCAGCCGTTTGCACTAGATCGGGCCCATCTAGGCTCCCGTTTACACCGAAGCAGAGGCCAAAGCAGTGTGTTGGAAAGCCGGAGATCCCTGCGCTTCCCTCAACTGCCAGGATCCTCGTTTCCTGCTTACGAGTATCCACCCACGGCAAACAGGCGGGTCCATTAGGGGACTTCTACCCCTTGTAGGACGGACAGCCGGCGTATTCTAACCCCCACCGGCAGGGGGGGGTAAACCAGCAAGAGAAAGAAGGCATTTCTGAATGACGAAAGGTGAAAGGGAAGTTATAGCTTGTTCAGGCAAATTTGATTCAATCAATAAGAATCGGGGGAATGAAGGGTTTGAAGTGTTGCCATTTTGTTTGTCGATATCGGAGTCCGAGTCCATTTCAGTACAAGTGCGTTTTTTGGTTTGAGGATACATATCCAAGTTTTTATTTTTCGTCAACCGCGGCCCCCACCCGCCACGGAGTCCAACAAGGGAACACGATATATGGAGCGGAAATCCAGCTCCTCGTGTCAGGGGTCCACAGATGGTATAACTAGATACCGCAAATAAGTTAGCGCGACAAGGAAGAACATGGATGTGTCCCCCATATCAGGGATCCGCCATGCAAGTCAGTGCCCCCGACCAAAACATCCGCGACACCCAATTAGCCCATTAGCCTATAAAAGACGAGGCACAATAAACTGTAAACTTTATGCAAATTAAATATGACACATATAATATAAAGTTGGTGTATATGAAATGAAAGAAACGATCGGATGGAATATTTTCAAGTGAAAAAAACAAACTTATACGTAGATACATGCACAGATATTTATGACATTTTAACACCCTTACAGTTAACATACATGTATTTGTAAGAAAAGAAAAAGTGTGCCTAAATCTAATATATGACCAGCCGTTTGCACTAGATCGGGCTCATCTAGGCTCCCGTTTACACCGAAGCAGAGGCCAAAGCAGTGTGTTGGAAAGCCGGAGATCCCTGCGCTTCCCTCAACTGCCAGGATCCTCGTTTCCTGCTTACGAGTATCCACCCACGGCAAACAGGCGGGTCCATTAGGGGACTTCTACCCCTTGTAGGACGGACAGCCGGCGTATTCTAACCCCCACCGGCAGGGGGAGTCATCCAAGGAACATTTCTGCAAAATTATTTGAAAATCTGCCCACCAGTTCTGGAGAAGAAGATTTTTAAAGTTTTTTTCATTTCGTTGCCATGGAAACCAGAATTATGTATGGATCCCAAAAATTTGAAGGAATTCTGATGAGGTCAATGTGGGGATGCTTCCTGTGAAGTTTCATCCCAATTGACCCACTGGTTACTGAGGAGAAAAAGTTGACGGACGACGGACAAAAGGCCATCACAATAACTCACCCTGAGCACTTCGTGCACAGGTGAGCTAAAAATAAATGAATGAATGAATGAAACAGTTATCTCTCAAGTTTGTAAGCATACACTTTTTTCCATAAGTTTCATACAGGTCCTGTTCTCAAACCGTACCTTCACGAACCTTTAGTTCAAGGGCTGTTAACATATTTCTTAAAAACGCATTATATGTAATACATTTATGTGAAACGATTCTTTGTTTACTTGCAAATAAATTGTTGAATTTATTTTGTCAGTATTTTTGTTTTTTTGTCATTTTATAAGTATTTCCCAAGAGTTCTGACAAATGTTAAGAAGTTCAAGAACCAGTGTTTCCATGCTATAATACAAAGATTAAGATAAATACACAAATACAATACCGTACTCACCGGGCAAGATACCCATTTATCATGTGCGTCTTTAACAACCTGGACTATTCTTCCCGTTGCTATCGTGATGTAATCGCAAGGAGGTCTGACTGAAAATGGTGTTGACATAATCATGAAGTATTTAAGAGATGGAAACGTTGTTGTGTCTAGAATTGAACCACTAAATTGATTCATCGTTATTCTATCAATCTGTGTATATGTCCGTTTACTGGTGTACATCCCAGGTTCATCGTATTTGCAGGTAAATTGCATGTGTATGATCTTCAATGGAAGGTCCACATCTATTGTATAAGTATATCACACTCATTGATCCATAAACAACACATAATACACTTGTTAAAACGAAAAGAAATCCGCCTACAAATTCAGCCGTTTTTAATCTTTTTTTTTACAGTGATGATTATTCGGATGTTCTACCCGTTTCATAATAATATTAACATTTTCAAATGAACTATAATATTTTTCAAACATCTGTTAACACAATTGAAATGATATATAACGTATGATAAATTACAGTGAAAAGGTGTAAATTATTTAGTCTTTTCTTTCTTTTCAATATAAAATAACAACAATAAAACACCATTCATTCGAGTTTAATAGTCGAACTCATTTAAAGGGGTTTGTTTGTTTCTTATTTTTTTTAAAGTTGTTCTGTTTTGTTCCACGTCACTAATTATAAGATACATTGATCACTTGTTTGTTAAACGTGTGAGCAAAAGTGTTAATGGGGTTCAAATATATTCTCCAGTCTCCCGCAGCCATCCCACATCCAATTCTTTCAGGAAATGCAATGGTCTGAAGATCTTTACGTTTACCCAGTTCGTTTGATCAATTCTTAAACCAACGGACTCTGTTATCGGACGTATCACGATGAGATCCAATTTGACCTCTTAAGGATTGAAATGGTCTACCAAATTCCCATTGAGCTAATAAACAGATGACGTGGAATCCCGACTCATCTTATAAATTTCAATAGTACCGGGCATTCCTCTGGTTTCAACTGCAGCTAAATTTCGAGTTCCTATAGCTATTCGTTTGGAGTAAATATCGGCCCACGGGTATGCGCAAGCTATCTTCTTAGACAATCCATGTGCTTTCACAGTGAGACAGTTTGCTTGATGACAAATTGCATCTGCATCACGAAATATCGTAATATCACCTCGTACGTGAGTTACCATTCCCATTTCATAAGTCTTTAAGATGTAAATAAAACTTATTTAATCCAGAAATCCTAATAATCAGTTGAAATGTCTTACACAGCGTAAAAAGAAGTGGCGATATTATTATTTGAAGAAACTGTCCCGAGATAGTAAAGCAAATAAATAATTATATATTATATAATTTGGCGCTAAAAAAATAAAATATCATCAAAGATAAATGACTCGCAGGTGGTTTTTTCATACAATCATATAAATGAATCTATGACATTTAATAACCGAATTCCTCTGTTTGAATGGGTTATAGACAGTGTGGCGCTATATAAAAGCCATAAAAAATAGCGATGACGAAACGCAGGTGTGATCAAAAACACCTCATCCATCATTTGTGAAACTGAGGAATCAGCACTTTATAATACAACAACCAATCATATCTCCTTTCGTTAAAAGTCATCCATTCACTTCGTGATATTTTTCATGATATAAATAGCATACTCTTTTTGCTGAATATCCGCAGTGTGATACGACATATTCAATCATTATGGATCCAACGTATGACAACGAAGGCTTCTTAGTAAAAGTACAAGGAAAGTTTGGTTATAATAGGAGCGTTTCTCTTACAAAGTGGAACGATACACTTTGTTTGCATGTGAACGACAACTCCCAAGTGTTGGGATAATGGAAAATTTGATAAAACTAAATCAAAAAGTTTATCATTAAAATGGAGCGATGCTACTTCGTTAAAAGATTGCTTAATACATATGGAACCATAGTGAACAGGTATTGTAAACATTTTTTTTTTCTCTTTAAAATTATATTTTTTTTTTATACAATCTAAAACTCAACTGAGACTAATATTTTTTTTATTTATTTTTTATTTTCAGTCTATTGGATTATCAGCGAGTCGGACAGAATCGCTACTTAAAAAACCTTTTTCTGAAAAAACGGATGTTGCGCAGACTATTACAGTCCACAATACTCATGCGAGAGCAGGACCTTCTACTCAACAACATAGTTCAAATCGATTAAATGTCCGTCATCAGCCGTACTAAGTACATTTATAGTCGTATAAAGTACTTAAGAGAAACTGTATATAAAAGTTGTTTTTCGTTTTGTATCGTACAGATATGACACAAGCTGGTATTGATTTTGCTAAACTACAGTCTCGACGAGGTAAATTCAGACATGTACAATACACACTCGAAAAAAGAAGCATTAAATGTGAAATTAATGAAACATTAACTCTCAAACTAAAGCAAACAAAGAATGGAATCAATGTTATGATAAAGAATGCTTCGAAATTTGTAACACTAACTATAGATGAGTTTAAATTCATGTGCGATTCCGAAGTAGGTATTCAATTTTTGAGTTCGGTTTTAAGCACTCAGGCAAAATGAATAAATTGATAGTCATGCCTCTCACTCGTAAAAAAAGGACAAAAATATATACTGCTCTAGCTGCAATGTATGGGTGGCTGAATATTACCTTAAGTTGTCATCTCAACAGTGTTGGACACGAACAAAAATTAAGAAGTCAGACATTTGTGAAAAAGCGTGTAAAAATAAATCGACAGCCTAAGATAAAAGCAGGACTTAAACAATAGGGTGAGAAAACGTCGAAATGTACTCAGCAACGTGAGAAAAAAAGAAACAATTGTGAGCTTGAAAAAGAACGAATTAAAGAAACACTTGCAGCAGAATCAGTAATGTCTGCGGTGCAGACTCCGGAAAATGAATGCGATCATTTCAGCATTTCACGCAATACACTAAGGAATGACTGATATTTCAACGCGAGAATATTCTCCAGATTTATTCGATATTGCGAAGCAAAGGAGGTTTGATAAAGAATAAGCAGAACATGACCGAAGCAAATGAATGGCCTCAAAATCAGTTAGGTCTGTCAGAAATCTGGAATGGATTATGGGAATATCAAAGTGAGCTGCTAAACACTAGTGACTCTGAACATTCGCAAAAAAAGCGTCTCTTTGTTAGAAAATAATATGTTACAATCTGACAATGCGCGAGATGGATTTGGTTCAAGTCAGTTTCCGCTAAGTCTTTTAAGCGGAACATTTTCAGAAAATACATGTTTAGATTCTCACTTTAATCAGATGGGCTTTTATAAATGTAAACAATGCAATCCAGACAACTATAAGGACTATGTTCACTTGTAAAAAACATTTATTTCATGTTGAATAATGCTATAGCTAAGAAAGGTAAACATGGACGAAATAAAAAGGATAGAGTTTCAACACGAATCTCCAAAATATTTACTTTACCAAAAACGACTTGATACTTATGAAAAATGGCCGAAACAAATGCGTCAGGATAAGTACTCACTGGCTGCAGCAGGACTTTTTTATAAACTGGAAGGAGATTTATGTGAATGCTTCTCATGCGGAATAATACTATCGCAGTGGGAACCTACTGACGATCCTCATACTGAACACATTACAAATGACTGGATACAAGACAAGACGAACAACACAGATCGCTTAAATTAACGCCATACCTTGATCAACCGTGTGAACGAGACTTTAAATCACTTTGGAAAATGAGGAATACACGATATGTAGAGGCTCCATTTACTATCTGATCTTCACCAAACTTAGATAGTAGTTAAATATTGATGAGAGCTTGGTTCCTTTTGAAAATCAGCCAGATCCGCCCATGCAAGACTGGATTATGGCCCATGAAATTGTAACAAGAATTACGCGTAATTAAATGTCTCGCTGTCCCCTGCTTTGATTATCAATTCAAGTGTAAAAGACAAAAAGTAAAATAACAAAACTTTAACTTTCAACTAAACACAATTGTTTTTAAACAAGAAATTAAAACAAATTAAAAAAATACCTAAACGCAAAGTTCAAAAATACAAGAAATTAAAAAAAAAAAAAAAAAAATACAAACGTTTTACCCCGAAACCTGTTTGATATGTTGAAGTACTTTATTTATGAAATGTTTGTTCACAATTTGAAATTAATTCAACAAAATATGAAGTAGCTATGTCCAATTCTCAAAATCCACCAAAAATCAAGTGTTTTACCCCCAAAAAAGATCACACTCAGCATCATCAGCATACAATGTGCAGAAGGGTATTTGATGTCACTATATTCTAAATATGAAAGCTCTAGTACCAGTACTTATTGAGAAAAATAAAAAAAATAAAAAACTTTAACGTTGAGCTTAATGCAAAATTGAAAAATCCAAGAAATGAAAAAGAAAAAAATCCAAGTATTTGACCCAAAAACCCGTTTAATATGTTGAAGTACTTTATTTATGAAATATGTGTGCGAAATTTGAAATCAATCTAACAAAAAATGAGGATGTTATGACCAATTCTCAAAGCCAACCAAAAACCACCAAAATCATGTTTTTTACACCAAAAATAAGGTCACACTCAGTATCGTTAGCATACAATGTGAAGAAGGGTATAAGATGTAACTACATTCGAAAAATGAAACCCCTAGTACCAGTACTTATTCAGAAAAGTTAAAAAATGTAACTAACGTTGAGCTAAACGCAAATAGTTGACGCCGTCGCCAGAAAAGCAACACCTTGGTCTCGCTTTCGCAACTTCGTCGCAACATCGTCGCAGCGAGACAAAAATTGCTATAATACAGCTTGTGAACACAAAAGAGCCTCCATTTACTATCCGATCTTCACCATACATACATGCTCTGGATTGAAAATGACCAAAGAATACTATCCGATCTTCGCCATACATACATGCTCTGGATTGAAAATGACCAAAGAACCATCCCAGTAGAGCATAGGCCCTCATGGGCCTCTTGGTTTTTTTTCCATCACTGAGGACAAATACCACGAATATGGGGCTGATGCCAGGTTATGAACACGTGACACCCTATAGGGGTGGGCGAAAATGAGATTGCAAAATAATTAATATCAAAGAAAAATTAAGGATATAAATAGAGGGAGGAGTTTAAATCAGAAACTATTTCTTCTTTGGATTTTGTAAAACAAACTTGCGAAAAGCTATGGCAAAGAAGACACCGACACATTATGTTTCACCGAGCGGTTTCAAAATGTCTACTCAGGCGTATGCAGATGATTATTTAGCTTGGTGGCTGAAACCCATTCCAACTCGTGGACCAAAACCCGAACAAGTTATACAGTCAAGTTTTAATACGGATATCGCGAAAAAAAGTCCTGTTAAAAAAGTGACGGATGAGAATAAACATGATCAAGAAATGGATAAAGTGTTTGGGAAACTTAACCTCGCAAATAAGGACTAGTTCTCTGAATATTGGATTTCAGTTGTATATAAATTAAGGAGCATTAAACATTGTATTTATATAAAGGAGAGTTTATACAAATATAGGAACGTTATATATTTATATACGTGAATTTAATGATTAGTTATTTGGAATATAGTGGGTTTTTTTTCTTTCATATGGATTATTCAGATTATAATACTTGTACTTATACTGGAGGACTTTAATTCAATATATTTTGTGAATAATAACGATATAAAAAAGAAGTGTATTCACAAAAATGAAGAGACGACGTAAAGAATCTTCTGACGGAAATAATATGGACTTCAAATGTTCAAAATGTTTGAAACGTTTTAAAACAAAATTTAATTTAAATCAGCATTTTAGTTTTCGCTCTAGTTTAAAGAGACATGAAAGACTCGTTCGTCGTATGAGGATAGACATGTGCATTCAGTACAGTACCATGTAATTGATCAACAAATCACTCACTGTTTCGTACGAGCCAAAGTCATCCCATCCTTGCCAACCCTCAATGAAAAGAAGAAGCCAGATTATGTAGTTTGGATAAGCATGTCTAAAGTAACGGGACATATCCATGCAGCTGGGTGCGAATGTAGTGCTGGGTATGTACATCAATAAAAATGCGTTTGCTTTTGTGTATAACAACTAACATGTATACTGTAAACAAGCTATTATTTTTATAATAAAACATAATTATCACATGAGTTGAGTTACCGGCAACTATTTATTATGTAATTAACTTAATAAACAGTAATATTATACATCATGTGACTTTGTAACGTTCAATTCTCATATACTCATCATGGGCAATTTCTTACTGTCTTATGCTATCACTTTGATTGATTGTTTGAGGTTTAACGCCGTTTTTACCAATTTCTCAGGTATATCACGGCGGCCAGTTCTACTCATACATTTCCTGGTGTTCTCACACCAGTACTCCACACAACAATCTTCCCAAGCAACTGGCTGCTTTTCCACATAGACTAAGCCCATTGGTGGAAGACGAATGACGCATTGACATTTGCTATGACTTTGACGCGCGTGCCATGTTACAGTATACTGTTCATATGTGGTGTTATATTGAAGTAACCATGTTCACCTCAAAATAAGGGTACATAAAACAAGAGGCCCATGAGGGCCTATGCTCTACTGGTATGGTTCTTTGGTCATTTTCAATCCAGAGCATGTATGTATGGTGAAGATCGGATAGTAAATGGAGGCTCTTTTGTGTTCACAAGCTGTATTATAGCAATTTTTACAATTTCATGGGCCATAATCCAGTCTTGGCGGATCTGGCTGGTTTTCAAAAGGAACCAAGCTCTCATCAATATTCGACTACTATCTAGGTTTGGTGAAGATCAGATAGTAAATAGAGTCTCTATTGTGTTCACATGCTCAATTATAGCAATTTGAACAATTTCAATTTCGGTTTTCGAAAGGAACCGAGCTCTCATGGATATCTAACTACTGTATAGGTTTGGTTGAGATACAATCAAAAGTGAAGACTGTATCGTGTAAACAAGCTCTTTTATAGCAATTTTGACCATTTCAAGGGCCATAATCCAGTCATGCATGGGCGGATCTGGCTGGTTTTTGAAAGGAACCGAGCTCTCATGAATATCTAACTACAGTATAAGTTTGGTTGAGATACAATCAAAAGACTGTATCGTGTTAACAAGAAATTGTTTACGGACGGACGGTCGGACGCACGCACGCACGGACAAATCGCCACGGCATAAGCCCTTCTGGCCCAGTAGAGCTAAGAATGCATGTCAACATTCGGGTAAATACTGTTAACCTCGACTTCGCCTCGGGTAACAGTATCTTCCTCATGTTGACAATATGTACTGTCACACTGGAAGCCATGCACTATTTATATATTGTTTACTTCAGAACGGTCATAAATATGTGGCCTATATATGATACAAATCATACGATTACTTGTTGTGCCTAACTTACATTTCATTGAATGTGAGCATTTAACAATTCTAAATAAAATTTATTTCATTTTTTTTCAGTGAAGGGGAATCCTGTAACCATATAGCGGCAGTACTCAATGGGCTGATTGACATTACAGAAAAAAGGAAAGAAGGTCTTCATGCGTCTACATTAAACACATGTAAATGGTATTAACCGCGCAAACGATTTGTTTGTTTGGAGTTTAACGCCGCTTTCAACAGCTTTGGTCATATCACGGCGGTCAGTGCACCTACCCATGATTTCCTGGCTTTCCCACACCTGTACTTGCACAACATTCTTTCGAAGCCACTGACTACTTTCTCACATAGATCAGAGGTGAGAGGCAATGGAAAACATCGCCCGAAAGAATGTCGCCGCAACTGGGTATCGAACCCGTGACCTCCAGATCACGAGTCAGATACGCTACCAATTGAGCTACCCGGCCGGGCCCGCGCAAACGAAAACTGAGCCCAAAGAAATCACAGGACATAACATTTAAAAAGTGTTAATGAACTCCAGAGGTTCACAATTCCATAGTAGAAAAGACACCATTAAAAGAAACTGTTTTAACCGTGACACAAGTGTACATTAAAAACTTTGCTAGTAAATTAAGGCAATGTGCACCACATGCCGCATGGTTATTAACACGACCAGGGAAATGCAGACTTTTTTCAATCATATAGCAGTAATCAACGTTTGTCTGATGACGATTGTAAAAAAAACTGAAAAAATTACTCGTGGACAAATTAAGAATAAGCTTTGGAAGAAAGCCCGTATCGGTCGTGTTACATCATACAACTTTGGTGCGATATGTAAATGTAAAGACAGTGAACCAGAAAGTGTCAGTAAAACTGTCAAGGGTTATAATCGCTTTTCAAACACGAGTGTTAAATGGGGACGTGACCATGAACCAGCAGGTAGACGGAATTATGTACTAGTTAAAAAGGCTGCTGGTCATAAGATATCTGTAACTGACACGGGACTATATGTTAAAACCGACATCCCATTTCTTGGTTCCAGTCCGGATGGTTTAGTGAACGATAATGGCGTTCTAGAAGTCAAGAGTCCATTTAAATGGAGATTTTCCAAAATAGATGATGCTTCCAAAGATTCCTAATTCTGTTGTGAAATAAACAAGGACAAAGTTTAGCTTATGCGTAATCATAATTACTATTATCAAGTGCAAGCCCAGATGGCTCTTACAAACTCATCATGGTGTGACTTCGTGATTTGAAGGATGGAACCTGGAGATTAATTCAGCATCTATCATATCCCTCGGGTTCTAGCATTAATGACTATATTGATCCTGATTTATGTTCAGTCCACTATACATCTATGGATGAAGTCGTACATTCAATTCAAAATTTTGGTAATGGGGGTATGGGTAAAATGAATGTAAAAAATGCAAAAAACATGTCTATTATAAATGACCATATTTCACTTTCCGTCACATCGGCTTCGTGCAAAGAAACATAGTGTCTGAGATTTTAGCAGGAAACCGATGTTACTCTGGACTTTCAACAGCACTGAATGCGCTCATCGACTAAGAACAGCAAATCTGCCATGCCTTCTGAAATGTGAAGCTCATCCTCAGTCAAGAATGTTTTTGTTATTCTTTCATATTCCTATTTACATGATGGTTGTATCCTAAGAGACTACACACCATACGGGACAGAACTATTGACAATCATGAACCCTAATCGTTCCAAGTTTTAGTGACCTACTTGTCTGTGCTGTTTAAGCGCATTCATCTTTAAATGATCAATAATTTGACCTCAATTTGTCCACAATTTAAATTCAACTTTCAGACTGTATCCGACATTCTAGTTTGTTGGCGATTTATATGAACTAAACCTGTATGTATTGTTGTATATAATAGTTTCATCTTTATCTACCTTTGTTTAGAAAATAAATAGAAAATTACACAAATGTGTGTCATACATTGTGGGTTCTTGTCATCCCGTTAGGGCGTTGGCTCTCGTTTAAATACCATATTATCGAGTACACGTGTTCCGTTGGCATTTACCATGCTTTATATGATAAATATCCCCCATTGATGAACAACAAAAGGTTGTGCGTTATTGATTCAAGGCTAGCCGTGTAACGTTCGAGAAGAATGAAACCAATTACGATGTTAACGGAACGTTCCGTCTATATGCATATAAATACGCTAACATATCACAGAAAAATTAGGTCATAAAAACTACCATATGCATATGAATACGCTAACATATCACATACTAAGTAGGTCAATTTCTTGCTTTAGATTCTTTTTTCTCAATCTATCGTGAAAGACGTGTGAAATTTTAATGGGATATAGGTAATCAAATGCTAGAGTTTGAAAATACTGAACAAGGAACACAAAATACAGGCGCAAAATATGTACTGGTTGTAATGTTGAGAAGTCTTGTGTGCTAGCTGGTGTTTTCCTCTAGCTGCTTTTGCAACTAACAGTAATTATATGGACCATGATGGTCCTATATCGCTCACCTGATTTAATCAAACTTAAAAAGTTTTCATTGTTCTTTGTCTATACATATATACGGAAAACAAGCAACACCCCCTGGTGGCCATCTTTATCATCCTATCAAAATAATTTGAAATCTTAGTAGAGGGGCACCATTCATGGCAAATGGACAAGAATATTTTTAAAGTGTTTACCTTAACAAGTCTATGTAAAACAAGTGATCCCCAGGGTGGAGCCATGTTTGACACCAGGGCTATAATAATTTGACCAATCTTGGTAGAAGTCCACTCGATGAAGTTAGATTTCCAATATTAAACTTTTAGACAAGATCTTGGTAGAGGTCCACTAGATGATGCTACATACCCAATATCAAAGGTCTGGGCCCTCTACTTTTAGACAAGAAGATTTTTTAAGTTTTTCCCCTATGCAAATCTATGGGAAACAAGTGACCCCCAGGGGAGGGGTCATTTGTGACCCCATGGCTATAATTTGAACAATCTTGGTAGAGGTCCACTAGATGATGCTACATACCAAATATCAAAGGTCTGGGCCCTCTACTTTTAGACAAGAAGATTTTTTAAGTTTTCCCCTATATGAGTATATGTAAAACAAGTGACCCCCAGGATGGGGTAATTTTTTACACCAGGGCTATAATTTGAACAATCTTGGTAGAGGTCCACTAGACGATGCTACATACCAAATATCAAAGGCCGGGGCCCTCTACTTCCAGATTTTTTTTTTTTTTTAATTTTCTCTATATGAGTCTATGTAAAACAATAGACCCCCAGGGGAGAGGTCATTTTTTGACCCCAGGGCTATAATTTGAACAATCTTGGTAGAGGTCCACTAGATGATGCTACATACCAAATATAAGCCTGGGCCCTCTACTCTTAGACAAGAAGATTTTTAAAGGTTTTTCCCTATATGAGTCTATGAACAAGCTCCGCCCCCTTGCGGCCATGTTTTTTAACGGATCGAAAATATTTGAACAGTCCTGTCAAAGGGTGCCCCAAGAAACATTTGTGCAAAATAATTTTCAAATCGGGCCAGTACTTTTGGACAAAGAAGATTTTTAAAGTTTTAACAATGCACATATAAGGAAAACAAGCTCCGCCCTCTGGCGGCCATGTTTTTCAACGGATCGGAAATATTTGAACAATCTTGGTAAAGGGTGCCCCAAGGAACATTTGTGTGAAATAATTTTCAAATCGGGCCGGTACTTTTGGACAAGAAGATTTTTAAAGTTTTAACAATGCACATATAAAGAAAACAAGCTCCGCCCCCTGGTGGCCATGTTTTTCAACGGATTGGAAATATTTAAAACAATCTTGGTAAAGGGTGCCACAAGGAACATTTGTTCAATATATTTCTTAAATCGGGCCAGTACTTTTGGACAAGAAGATTTTTAAAGTTTTAACAATGCACATATAAGGGAAATAAGCTCCGCCCTCTGGCGGCCATGTTTTTCAACGGATCGGAAATATTTCAAATCGGGCCAGTACTTTTGGACAAGAAGATTTGTTTAAGTTTTGTTTAATTACCCCTTTTTTGTTGCCGTGGCAGCCAAAGTTCTGCATGGAAAAGAATTCTTTGAACAAGTTTGAAAGAGATCCACCCAAGAAACATTCCTGTAAAATTATTTTGAATTTTGGTTAATTGGTTTAGGAGAAGTCGTTTGTAGGAAAATGTGAACGGACGGACGACGACGTAGGACGACGACGGACGGTGAGCGATAACAAAAGCTCACCTTGCACTTTGTGCATAGGTGAGCTAAAAACAGTGTCGCTAGTTGAAAGGCAGAGTTTTATTTTGGACCTGTGATGGTGCGTCACCAAACAGAAATAATTTCTTTTCACTGCATTATGCTGGATACGATGTTGTATACAAGACCACACATTTATATGATAGTAGAAACATTTCCGATGTTCCTCATCTTCTTAAAACACTGAGAAACAATCTTAGCAGTTCTTATTCGCATAAAACATCAAGAAGATTGTGGAGAAATGTTGAAAGTGTTGCCATTGGATAAGAGGAAATTTATGGCCAAGATGTTGAATAAACAGTCAAGTTCATGTCAACATTTTTTTTGACTGTTTAAATGTGCGTAGTCATTTGTTTTGACTGTTTAAATGTGCGTAGTCTAACTAAGGGCAGAAATTAAAGAAACGAAAATGATGGACGTCTTAACTATTTAGAGTAGGAGTTTTTGACTATTTTGACTTCTGGAAAACCAGTGGTCAAAATAGGAATGGAAGATATACCAAATCGCAGAAGTCTACCATGCATATCAGCAGATAGACTGACTGGAATTAAAGTTGTTTATGTTTCGTTGCCATGGAAAGCAGAATTCTGCATGGACCCCAACAAAGTCAGGATTTCTGGTGAGATCATTGAGAGGATGCTTTCTGTGAAGTTCCATCCCAATTGACCCATGGTTACCGAGAAGAAGATGACGGACGGAAAGCGATCACAATAACTCACCTTGACAGGTGAGCTAAAATCACTATGCTATCGAAATATTTACTTTCTAATGTTTCAATACACAAATTAGGTAGGGCGCGCACTGTTACCAGCTTCCTTAGATGAACTAAATGAAGGCAGTTCGGATCATTGGTACAATACCGTTGCATCCCTGGTTACTCTTAATGTAAATGTTCAATGAAAGACATTTGGACGATTGGTACCGCATCGTTGCATCCCTGGTAAGCCTCGGTCGATGTTCAAATGAAGTATGTACAAACGTTACAATTAACCCGATATGTAAGTTTTGAATTTGAGTACAGTACTGTGCATTTAAGTTTAAAACGGTTCCGACCAGTGATGCGTACTCGGTATCATTCAGATATAAGATTATCTTGGGGAAACGATGATCAGTTCAAACTTGAAACTTGTCAACTAATTGAAGGGATATTCGGATGATTGGTACAGCACCGTTGCATCCATGGTTGTTAGCCTCGGTAGAATTTACATAGGCCTACGTAACTGTATCCCCCGATAAGTAAGTGATGAATTAAAGTACATTTGTATTCATGTTAGGTGTTACATAACTCAATTGTTGAAAGTGCAGCAAACTCTGTACTTGCATTTCAATTTTATGTGCGTTTTACAACACTTGATAATGGTTGCACAAACGATGCAATATTTACAAATCAACCTAGTTGAATTGACCTATATAGTATAAGCGCATTCGTCAAAAAATAATCGACTTATTGGCCACGATTTAAACGCGATAAAGAACGAGAACAAAATCATTTACTCTTGACTTTATATCTGCCATGATGGATGTTCTTCGTCAGAATTTCACAAATTATATTTATTGATGCGGATAACCTGAAAAGTTGCAAATGTAGGAGTCCCCTGCCACCATAGGTAATATCTGTAAATTCGCCATCTTGAGTTGACCTATTTATAACGTACTGTATTAGCGTATTCATCATCAAATATGAGCAGGAAATGTTCGTTGTTCTCACCGATTCGTTTCAACACAAAATACATTTTTAGAGCCTCCATTTTGTTCTAACAATGTGACTTTAGACAGAAGACGATTCCCGACAGGCGGGAATTTGACCCGGGAAATAGACATTGGCCGGATTTTACATCCCGGTACCCGTGTAACGAAAACGTTCGGTATACGTTGCATTTGATATGCAAATTTACATCACCGTTTCGAAGTGATGGAGTTTAGGAGTACATATATAAAACAAGTGGACCCCTTCAGGGTTGAGTATACTTTTCGCTGAAGGGATCTTCTGCGTCTTTAGCCCGGCACGTTACACCCGGAGTACACAAATCATCTCACACTATGGGGATTTAGACAACATTATTGGCTTTAGGGTGGGGAATTAGACCCCAAAAAGGAAAACTTGTCTAATTCGCCTGGGTCTGCCTAGATCTACATGCAACAAAAAGCTATTTAACCCTTACCATGTTTACCATTGAAAACTTTAAGCGTTTAAAACATTGAAAACTTCTGCAGAAAATTCAATTGTGTGCACAATTATCAGAAAGATCAACATGAAAAAGATTTCGAAAATAAATTTGAAATCTGACAAAGAGAAGTGGTCAAGGAGGCTGGAAAGTACCAATACACCAACAAATTGTCAAATTCCTACCTGTAACTCCCTTCAATGTGTATTAAAGAAGGTTAACACACAAATTAATGAAAGTTACACAGACCCTTTCATAAAGGAGAGATTTCATGTTCCCGCTAATATGCTGAGAATATGTTTATGCCATCATTTGTTATAGATGAGATAAAGATTATAGACATTACTTACCCATTATAACTAATTGTTGGTCAATAACACATGCTATATGTCTAGTCCAGTAGCTGTCAATCGCGGGTACAACATGTGTTTTGAATCCTATGGAATTGGCCGGCTGAGGGGAACTTCAACTTTAGCATTTCTGACCATAAATGGGAACGTTCCAAAATTGTTTCCTGAGGTCAGTATTGTCGAACAGAGCCAACAATCACCACGGTGAACACCCCTGTTCAACAACGGCTGGAAGCACCATCTGCTTGTAACATGGCTACACTGACACACCTGAAAATTATAAAATGTCGCCTCAATAAACAAGAATTATATGACCCGCACAAAACTAATTCAAAAGAACAGTCTTCGGGAAAGTCGTCAGTCCTTCTGTCCTGACTGACAAAAATGTATTGCTATGTGTTGAATAAAGACATAGATGAAAAGTGAGCTTTCAGACTCAACGTTTTAAAAAGATTTTGTGAAGTCTGACACAAAGTGATTTTTTAGACCGATAGTATGCTGCCAAACATATATATATATATATATATATATATATATATATATATATATTTATGTTCCATTGTTTCCATATAATACTGTTTTATACATTTCCATATATTCTGACAATGGACAGGTAACCGGACTAGTAAGGGAAAATGATAAGCCAGAAATTAAATTGAAGTTGAAATTGGGCATTTTAAGATTTAAAATGCCTTAAATTTTAATTTTAATTCATAATAAAATATATGAATTATAAAACATTTTTCCATATCTGGGCGAAACAACCGCCAGACATGAAAAATAAAAATATAAATGAAATAAAAACAGATAGTAACATATAATGTAATATATGGAGGTGGAATAGGGAGGTGGTGGTTAAAAAACAGAATTCCTTCTTCACAACGTAATTTTGTTTAAAACAAAGGAAGTCTGCTCTCCGAGAAAGGAGGTAGCTGACTAGCCGCTCCGGGCACCCCCACCAGCGATTGGCCGACACCCGTCGCATTACGTCATATTACGTAATACGTTGCAGCAATGTCATCGTGCATCATCACGTGACTCGCAGGTGGCCAGGACCGCCAGTCTACCCCCCACTCAGTTGGGAGTAACCGCTCCAGATAAAAACGGGTCCCCAATACCATAAATACTTTTATGCATGCATAAAATCTATTTATGTTCCATTGTTTCCATATAATACTGTTTTATACATTTCCATATATTCTGACAAGGGACAGGTAACCGGACTAGTAAGGGAAAATGATAAGCCAGAAATTAAATTGAAGTTGAAATTGGGCATTTTAAGATTTAAAATGCCTTAAATTTTAATTTTAATTCATAATAAAATATATGAATTATAAAACATTTTTCCATATCTGGGCGAAACAACCGCCACAGTGAAACGACCGCCAAGCCCAGATGAGGTGAGCTTCTTGTCAGGAGATAAGGACATTTTACATAAAATTATAAAAACAAACAAATTATGAAATCCTACAAAATACATTTTTGTAATAGTCCATGTGAAATACATCCGAATTAAATTTTGTTTGAATGACCTTAACCAACATATTAAACAAGGCGTGAGACATGACTATTATCTCAGATAACACAATTAATTATGTGATGGGGAGAAACAGCTAGTTTGCATAATAAATGGTGATAGATAAATGAGTCCACGTTTTATTCAGTTGAGACATTTAACATGCTAAGATGCTTATTAGTTTTTAATTTAAGCATAAAACTATAATGTGATGTCGTACTTCAAATGAGAAGTATTGCTCAAAAAGTTCACCTATAAGCTAGTACCACTGCCTCAGACAGTTGGTACAAAACTGGCAATGAATTGAATTGAAAATCAGTTTCAGCCCATCGAACAACATTGGTTAAATTGACATTGGTATAACACAAACATATCTAATTAAGTAATCCATGTACACGCAAAAACTGAACTGAACTCGCCGCCTCAGTCAGTCGAGTCCAACACAAATTCATGGTTGTACATATGTGATGGCAAAGATGACTCTTTGAGAAAACCAGCTGCAGTCCCTCAAACAATATTGGTTTAGGTGAATAATGGCATCATTAAAAATCATCTAATGCAGTAACTCATGTACACACCAGAACTGAACTATGCTCGCCGCCTCAGTCAGTCGAGCTCCAGAACAAATTCACGGTTATACATGCCTTACTGTAAGTTAACTATAAAATTTGGAGGAGACCAGTCTCCTTACATAAAAAAAAAAAATACTGGTAAAAGGTGAATAATAGCATAATTTAACTATCTAGTGAAGTAACTATTGTATACCCAGAACTGAACTATACCCGCCGCCTCAGTCAGTCGAGTTTAAGAACGAATTCATGGTTATACATTTCTTAGAAAACACAACTGTAACTAAGATTTAAGATAAACATATATACAAAAAGTACACAATCATATTTCTCCAAATGTGATATTTTGTAAAAGTAGATTGAACTGTGCTGCTTAAGACAGTCAGAGGAGTGGGTTTTCATTAAATTGGTATGATCTAACAGTGTTTCCTGTAATGAATCAATAGAGTATCATTGTTTGCTTGAAGCAGGTGCATGTAAAGGATTCGGACGAATATATTTCAAGAAAGCCGATGACTTCCACCTGCCTAGCTTTTTAAGTTGCTCATTTGACACATGTGTACTGTGTGCATATGTAGCACCGCCTATCCTCAGTGAATGAGCTGTGTATCGAACAGGGTCTAAATTACAAGATAATACACATCTTCGGAGCATGGTTCTAAAACCAGTAGCTGTTATTGGACAGAGACAAGCATAACGAAACAACGGGCCCTGTGTTGTTGAAGAGCTGTAAATTTTGTAAAGAGCTTTTACTGGACATAAAGATTTTAATGGATTGCACTGTAGTGGCACCGTAGCCATGTTGCCCTGAGAATGTTTGTATGACGTTAAGTGTAACAGAAGTAGGTGTGGTTTTGAACCCAGAAACTGTACTTGCACATTCTGGCGGAGAAGTGCATGTTGAGGACTTGACCTCGTTACTGCAATTTCGCTGACTCTGAGAAGACCAAAAAACGCAGCTAGAAACATGGCTTTGAAAACACTGCGGATATATAGATCCTCGCAATGTTGTGGTAATGCTTGAATCAGCTTTTGCAAAATATCTAAAGTAATTGGTAACCTTTTGTCAGGGGAGGAGTTGCGTCGAAGACCGTGAAGGATTTTTTGTATCAGAAAGGCCTCCCCGGGATTAGGATATCCCCTAATGTTATGAATGTATGCTATGGCAGACAAATATGTGGTTATTGTAGAAGATTTAAGACCCTTGCGATGACACACAGCTATGAACTGGGCTAGTTTTTCAACAGAGACTGGCAAAATCGACTCAGCTGTATGAAATGTCATGTGAAATATTTGATAATGTTTAAGGGCATTTCGATAAGCGTTGATAGTGGCTGGTGCTAACGAATCCTGAAGCAACCGGCCTACATCAAAATTTATATTTGCTGAAGCAAGTCGATTGGTACGTCTGTTGGAAGATTGTCCATCTGGGGTGCTAAACGTTTGAACTGCCCCATCTGAAAACGTGAAAGTAGGTCTGGCAAAATATTTTCTTTTCCTGGGATATGTTTAGCCCGGAGAAGGATATTCAAAGTCATACATGCTATTACCATACGGCGTACTAGGGCCATAACCATTGGTTCTTTAGTCGTTTGTTTATTAATTATTTGAACCACCGCCATGTTATCAGAATGTATGACTAAACATCTATTTTGAAAGTGTTTCCCCCATACTTCTAAAGCTACTACTATTGGAAAGTATTCTTTAAAAGTGATGTTTAAAGGAGCCACAGCAACTGACCACTTGCCATTGAACCACTTACTGCCAAAAATTGCCCCAAATCCTATTGCCCCAGATGCATCTGTGTGCAAATGCAACATGTCACTCGTAACCCAACGTCTGTCAAGCAGTAGTTGTCTACCATTGAAATGTTGCAAGAACATAAGCCATGCTGAAATATCTTTGCGACTCTCTTTATTCAGAGTGATATGGTGATTTGGGTTTGTAACTTTACAAGTTAAGTCGGTTAGACGGCGCATGAAAGAACGGCCAGGGACAACCACCTGGCAGCAGAAATTCAGAAGACCCAGCATTGACTGTAGCTCCCTTAATTTTATTGTACGTTTGTTCTTGTACAGGGCTAAAAGGGATTGCAACTTTACCAATTTGTCATCTGGCAAGCGAGCCTCCATAGTAATTGAATCAAGTTCTAAACCCATGAAAGTTATAGTATTGCATGGATACACAGTTTTTTCCTGTTTTATAGGTATCCCAATATTGGAACAGAATAGTAAAAATTCTGTTAAATTTTTGTGACATGTATTTTTAGGGCCTAAAATTAGGAAATCGTCCAAAATGTGGACCATATGCTTGATGTTTAAATGTGTTGCAGCTATCCAGTGGATAGCTGTACTGAATTTTTCAAATATTGCACATGAGCTTGATGCACCCATGGGAAGGCATGCATCAAAATAATATTTATTAAGAAACGTGAAACCTAGCAGTTCATGATCAAGTGGGTGTATGGGAATGAGGCGAAAGGCACTATCGATATCTGTTTTGGCCATGAATGTCCCTTGACCACAAAGAACCAACTGAGATACTGCATCATCAAAAGAGGAATAATGGACAGATGAAAAGATTGGATCAATAAAATCATTTACCGACTGGCCTTTTGGGTAGCTAAGATGGTGAATCAGTCGGTACTGTCCTGGTACTTTTTTGGGAACTAAACCTATCGGACTTAATTTCATGTCAGGGAATGGAGAATGATCAAAGGGACCCCGAATACGATCAGTTTGCAATTCAGTCTGAAGTTTTTCTGAGACAGCATGTGGCATTTCAACACAAGATTTCAGGTTGGAACAGGATGAAGGAGATCTAGCGCCCATGTAACCTAGCCTGAAACCAGTCTGAAAACCTTTGATTAAATAATGAGAATCGGGATAACCCATTAAGAAGGGAGTTAATTTATTGATTTTTAGCTCGACTATTCGAAGAATATGAGAGCTATACTACTCACCCTGGCGTCGGCGTCGGCGTCGGCGTCGTCGTCGGCGTCCACGTCACACTTTGGTTAAGGTTTTGCATGCAAGTTCTTAAATACTACATGTATTGCATTGAAACTTTCTACAACCCTACCAAATCATCACACCAATGTAGATTATCAAGTTAGATAACTCTATCCTGCATTTTATGCAAGTTATGGCCCTTTTTTACTTAGAAATTCTGGTTAAAGTTTTGCGTGCAACTAAAGTAAGAGTCCATATCTCAGTATTTAATTGATGCATTGTATTGAAACTTTATACAGCACTACCCAACTATCACACCTATGTAGATTATCAAGTTAGATAACTCTATCCTGCATTTTATGCAAGTTATGGCCCTTTTTTTACTTAGAAATTCTGGTTAAAGTTTTGCGTGCAACTAAATTAAGAGTCCATATCTCAGTATTTACTTGATGCATTGCATTGAAACTTTCTACAACCCTACCCAACTATCACACCTGTGTAGATTATCATCTAAGATAACTCTATCCTGCATTTTATGCAAGTTATGGCCCTTTTTTACTTAGAAATTCTGGTTAAAGTTTTGCGTGCAACTTAATTAAGAGTCCATATCTCAGTATATACATGATGCATTGCATTGAATCTTTATACAACCCTACCCAAGTATCACACCTATGTAGATTATCAAGTTAGATAACTCTATCCTGCATTTAAGGCAAGTTATGGCCCTTTTTTTACTTAGAAATTCTGGTTAAAGTTTTGCGTGCAACTAAATTAAGAGTCCATATCTAAGTATTTACTAGATGCATTGCATTGAAACTTTCTACAACCCTACCCAACTATTACACTTATGTAGATTATCAAGTATGATAACTCTATTCTGCATTTTATGCAAGTTATGGCCCTTTTTTTACTTAGAAATACTGGTTAATGTTTTACGTGCAACTTAATTAAAAGTCCACGTCTCAGTATATACTTGATGCATTGCATTGAACCTTTGTACAACCCTACCCAACTATCACACCTATGTAGAATATCAAGTTAGATAACTCTATCCTGCATTTTATGCAAGTTATGGCATTTTTTTAACTAAGAAATTCTGGTTAAAGTTTTGCGTGCAACTAAATTAAGAGTCCATATCTCAGTATTTACTTGATGCATTGCATTGAAACTTTCTACAACCCTACCCAACTATCACACCTGTGTAGATTATCAAGTATGATAACTCCTGCATTTTATGCAAGTTATGGCCTTTTTGGACTTAGAAATTTAAGTTAAAGTTTTGCAACTACATTTATAGTGTAATCTCAGTAACAGCTTGAAAAATTGTATTGAAACTTTATACAACCTTTCCCAATTGCACAACTATAAACACAACCAATTAAGATAACTCTATCCTGTATATGGTTCAAATTGTTGCCCTTTTTTCACTTAGAAATTATGGTTAAAGGTTTGCATGCAACTACATTAGAGTCCATTATCTCAGTAACTTAAATAAGCGGTGGAATAGTCGAGCACGCTGTCCTCCGACAGCTCTTGTTATTGGTGTAACGATATGTCTATTTAGCAGGTCGGATAGTGGTTCTGCTGGCAATAGGGGAGGGAGAGCTGGTTGCAATATTGGTAATGGATCTGTCCCTGGGCTTGTTGGGACATGCGATTGCAGAGTGTTGGCCCCGGCAGAAACCACATATGTGGGGATGTCTGCACATACTGATGTTGCAGGTCCCTCTTTTATTGAAGGCCCAGCATGTGTTTTCCAGGAATTTCTGGCGCTTATTATTCTGTCCCCCTTTTTGTTGTACCCGAAAGGGCCGTGGTTGCGTAGAGCTTTGCATGGGACTAGCCTGTGTAGAGGCCAACAGCCAGAATTCCATGTGTAACCTATCCCATGGGTGGGGAATAGTCTGACGCAGCATCCTGAACTGAGTGTCATAGAACACGAAAGCTGCGCCAGGCCGACGTTGAGATAGATCACGTATTATCTCCCCGTATTTCATTAGTGTGGACGTCTCAAAGGGAAAACGCACGGCATACACAGAGACAAACCGCAAAAAGGCAGTTGTCCATGATTCAATCGAAGTTATTTTCTTCGTCTTTTGCGACGGAACCAGACTAATATTAGCCTCTGCATCAACCTGTAGTTGAAACTTTGAATTGCCCTGCGGTATCGAATCCGAGGGCAACAACAAAGAAAAATCCACAAATTTGTTTTGAAAGATTTTCTGTTGAATGGAGGCAGATATTTGTGAATTGATAGGCGTTGATACAGGGGTTACATATGTTGGATACCCTATACCTAAGAGGCTGTCTGTATGTGAGGACAACACATTCGGAAATGACATGTTGACATCCTCATCATCCGCTTCATCTTCGGCTGCAGACGTTTGCACTGGCACATTTCTGTCAGATATGTTAATGTTCTGTGATCCATGCATACAAGATTGTGTATGGATGTCTGGCGATGTGACGTTTAAAAGTCGATGACTGCTTGGTCCAGGTAACTCTGGATGAATGTCCATCATGTAATTTGGCTCCTGTAAGGTTTGTGTACCTGTCCCTTTTGTGGCCCGTTTAACAGTGGCCCTTTTCTTGGCCGGTTTAGGCTGTACAGCAGTAGCTGTCCTCTTTTTTGCCGGCATCTAAATGAAATTTTTAACCATGATTTAATATGAGTAACATTTAAATGTATCGGCCAACAGATTATGCATAGATCACTTTGTAAACCACCTAAAGACAAACATTTAGGCAGTAACTCAGTTCAGACAGGCGTTGGTGATTTCCATATGTTGGGAATTACTGAACAAAGCCGTCTTCAAAACCTGGCATAAAGAGGGCAATGTTTCACTAATTCAGGTAATTAAATGCCCGAGCAGGCTAAGAAAGTCTAAAATTTCTTGTTGCTGATGCTGCAAGCTTTGCAATGCTGTTTATAACATTAGAAACCTGCTTGCCAGAGACAGTGCAGGCTTACAGCGGAAATGGTTATAAATAAGTAAATGAAAGGCAGAACCCTGCATAAATGAAAAGCAGAACCCTGCTTAACAAAATATAAAAGGCAGAACCCCGCCATAATGCAGACCCTGCATAAATAAAAAGCAGAACCCTGCTAAAAATAAGGCAAACCTTGCCTGCTGCTGCAGACCCTGCATGCAGCATAAATGAAAAGCAGACCCTGCTTAACAAAATATAAAAGGCAGAACCCTGCCGTAATGCAGACCCTGCATAAATAAAAAGCAGAAACCTGCTCAAAAAAGGGGCAAACATTGCCTGCTGCAGAACCCTGCTTAGAATTGTAAATAAAGGATTAACATAGCCGTACAATTGCACCTTTTTTTAAAAAGTTAAAAGCAGAACCCTGCTTAAAAAATGGTACATTTGATATTTATAAATATGTATAATGGAGAATTATGTTGCTGAGATCAGGCAACTAATTAAAGTGGAACACCATTTGCAATTCCATAAAAATGAATGGGAGCAAGTAACAGAAACAAATCAAAATTTGTGTTTGAACAAACAATGTGTAAGCTTTAAAGCTCAATTCATGGTAAACTTCATGCAATGTTCATGAGATGTTTGATTGTTGAAGTATGGAAAGACTTGTGCCATTTCCAAATTGAAAATAATTAATTTGGATATACAGAAATGTTAAGTCACATTGAAAAATGATATTCTAATAAATAATACATATCTTGCGTTAGAACAAGTTGTTCAATACAGCAATCACGGCTGCTCTGATATTGTTGAAGAGCTTGAATTGACCATCATTTGTCAAATGTGTACCATCCCTGGCAAAGACTGTCTGCTTTGCGACTGTTGACCAAAAACCTGTGAAGCGCCACAATCTAGACTGTGTAGGATATTTGGCCTCCAGGAACCGAGATATCAGTTGATTTGTGGCGTCAACTCTGCAGTTGAACCATTCGAGATCGACCGGATATCGTGTAAAAACGGCTGGCGCTCGGTGAAGAATCTGACCGACTATAACATACTGTACTCTGTGTTTCGTCACAAGTTTTCCCACTAAAGTCACAATGTCACTAGCAACATCAGAAGGTGTGTTAAATTCCGAATAAATGTCATTTGTCCCAATCATAAGCACTACAATATCAGGAGCAAAATCTTCGATCACATCTAAATGTTCGTGTAACGTGTTTATTTTTGCACCTGGAAATCCTGAGTACTGCACAAGCACTGATTGTCGTAGACCCAGATCATAGCGTATGTTAGTAGAGTCCGAAATAAAACGCTTGAGGCGATGCACAAAAGAGTGTCCAAAAACATGAATCTTCACAGCCGCCATTTCTTCTAAAGTTCTTAGATTCCAATGTAAACCGTCCTGCCAGGGATGTTTGAAAAACACAAATTACGAGGAATTAATTAATATTCCTAACAAAATACGTACTGTAACGTTGATTGTCACTTGTGTAGAACAAATAAATGTTAAAATCCAATCACGAAACGGAAAGTGACAATAAATGGCATTAATTAAATGCAAAAGTATTAAAAAACAGAATTCCTTCTTCACAACGTAATTTTGTTTAAAACAAAGGAAGTCTGCTCTCCGAGAAAGGAGGTAGCTGACTAGCCGCTCCGGGCACCCCCACCAGCGATTGGCCGACACCCGTCGCATTACGTCATATTACGTAATACGTTGCAGCAATGTCATCGTGCATCATCACGTGACTCGCAGGTGGCCAGGACCGCCAGTCTACCCCCCACTCAGTTGGGAGTAACCGCTCCAGATAAAAACGGGTCCCCAATACCATAAATACTTTTATGCATGCATAAAATCTATATATGTATAACAAGAGGACCATGGTGGTCATATACCTCTCACCTGCTTAAAAGAAATTCTTAAGTTTTGAATGTTAAGGAAAACGTATCGGAATATATTGAACAATCTTGGAAGAGTGTCACTAGGAGGAAACAAATTAACAGATGCTGCCCGCAGACCAGTCACAATACCTCAGTAGATGCGGATGTTCAACATGGTAAACAGATAATCTAGTGGCACATAAAAGGAGTCTGTTAGAAATACAATGATTGTCACCCGATAAGCATTCTCGGCTTAGGAAATTGGTGTAGCTTTATGTCAAATGTTAATATTGTGAACTGTTTTCTTCAATGAACAGGCAATACGTGACCTTATCCAATTTAAATTTTGAATGTCGTATTCTTTCATTTCATATTTACAAACAAAAACTTATCCATTTAAAGTATACAGCAGATCCTTTAAATACTCAATCCTCGTTTTCGACAATGTATTCAGCTGTGTCATAATCACCATGCATTTAATATCTTTACATTGTCTGCAGAATCATGGTCTGTATTTGCTTGCTAGACGCCTTCACCAATTGACCATTCTGGTTCTACAACTTCTTCATCAGGATTTTCGTGTATAAATGTTGCTTCCTCAAACACCACCTCATCACCCATGTGAATAACATCTTTAGGACTAATGGGGAAAACACATTATATAAAAGCCAAACATACACAATTTTCACTTTGATTCTTAAAATTACTGATTTGTATTATTGTAAACAACAAATATATATCAAACATAATAAGAAATTTATTCAATTACCCAAAAGGTTTTCAATCTGGACACGAGGGTCCTGGCTGTTGAGGGAAGCTGCGACGGGATATCCGGCTTTCCAACACACTGCTTTGGGCCCGGTCTAGTGCAATCGGCTGGTAATATTTCTTTTACAAATACTTGTATGTAAACTAATGATGTAACAATTTCATAGATATCTGCATGTATCTACGTAAAATTGTTTTTCTTTTTCACTTGCAAATATTCCATCTTTTGGTTTCATTCGTTACATAAACACAAAATTTGTATTATATGTGTCATAGATAGCGCGGATTTTTCTGGGTCGGGATACTGACTTGCATAGCGAATCCCCGATCGGGGGGGGGGGGGAAGACACATCCATGTTCTTCCATGTCGCACTAACTTATTCGCGGTATATCAGTATACCATCTAAGTACCCCTAACACGAGCAGCTGGATTTCCGCTCCGTGTATCTTGGTCCCTTGTTGGAGTCCGTAGCGGGTAGGGACCGCGGTTGACGAAATAAAAAATCTTAAACATGGATAAAAAAAAAAAAAAAATGAAATAAAGTCGGACTCCGATATCGACAAACCGAATGGCAACAAATCCAACCCACCATTTCACCGCTTTCTATTAATCGAATCTTACTTGGCTAAACAGCCTATATCTTCCCTTTCACCTTCCTCATCGAGAAATGCCTTGTTTCCCGTGTTATTTGCTTCCCTTGCTGGTTTACTAAGTCGGTAACAAAAAAGGCACATGCTGACATTCTTTTAGAGTTAAACCTGATTTAACATCTCTGCCAAATGCTGCGCCCATAATATTCTTAATACGTCAAAAAGAATAATCCGATACCAAGATCTTGCAGGGGTTTTGGAGGAAGAATGTGCTGCTGAACGAGCCGATCAACTGGCCGTCCATGTCAGAAGAAAGACTTTCTACAGGGACAATTATAAGAGACCAACACATACCCTAGTGCTTACATTTAATACTGCCATTGTACCAAGATCACTTAAAGTTGGATACTTAAATGTTCCTATAACTTATAAGTATGGCCACCATGAAACTAAATGTCGAAAAGACACAAGAGAAGGAATTTGTTACCATCAAATGCAAAGAAGGTCTTTCTTTTCCCGAGGCAAA
This sequence comes from Serripes groenlandicus, assembly GCA_031761405.1. NCBI lineage: Eukaryota > Metazoa > Mollusca > Bivalvia > Cardiida > Cardiidae > Serripes > Serripes groenlandicus. The sequence continues at coordinate 53,057,939 of JASEVX010000014.1, read as the reverse complement.
GAAAAATGTTAAAGCCCATGTTAATTTGACCACTTCATATGCTAGTGTCACCAAAATTACACTTCTAAACCCGTGGAAAAGATGCTATTACGCCGACTGATGAAGCTGTTCAAACCGAACCAATTAAAATTATTGAACCTATTATAGTCATTGAAAGAACTTTGTTCTTCGTCTACTTTATCAATATAACTGTTCTTAGTACTCTCTTTAACACCTTCCCTTTGTTCTTCATCTCCTCTGTCAATAAAACTCTTCTTAACATTCCGGTTTCCACCCTTTGATCGACACTTAACAACTCTTTCACTACTCTCCTTAACAACATCCCTTTGTTCTTCATCTGCTGTACACTCTGGTTTCCTTTCTGTGATCAACACTTTACAATTCGTTCACTACTCTCCGTTCACCCCAGCTGGGCGGAGGTTAGAAATAGCCCAACGTCGCACTACAGTGTGGTATACATCCACCACTTGCCGTGAGCGGCAACCCGTGTCGCCTGATGATGGGATCCTGGCAGTTGAGTAGGCTCGGAGTATGGCAATTTTAATCTCCGATTATACAATACACTTCTTTGGCCTTGAGTTGGGTTAAACGGGAGGTGAAGAAGGCCCGCCCTGATCAATCGGCTGGTCATGTTTAGCCCTGATCCCTTTTATTTAGTTACATTTTCTTTTTCGTTATATTAACCTTATAAAATTTAATCTATCAATATGTCGGCAAAGAACGTAGTACAGGGTAATTGCTATATTTTGCTAACCGTTGAACGAAATCAACCGAACACTTCAAACACTTATCCGCATTTATCATTCGTATACTAAAATGGATTTGTTATGCGGTTAATCGAACAAAAAAAAACGTTCTCTTTAGGTCAAAGGGATGTAATTCGTATTCGAGCGCCGGACAGACAATTTTGTCCAGGGGATTTCAGATGAATAGTTCATACGACTGAAGTGGTCTCCCATTGGACAATAGTGACTTTATTGAAAGTTGAAAGTAGTTTTTAATAAAGTTGAATACCCTTGGACTCATTTGTTATCAATACATTGTTTGGCGTCATTTTCAGAACAACATGTATTTTTTGAAATTGAAAGAAAAATTCACTACGATATAGAGAAAAAAAGTAGGACATCATGCTTTTTTGGTAGTTTTGAAAATGAACTTAAATTGAATATAGGTTTCTCGGTTATTTCCGCTGTTGGGAAAGAATGGGAGAAAAGACAACAGAGTTTGTGTTAACATTGATATTGGTGGGATATGTTCTGGTGCTAGCTGTAATGTAACAGACAGAAGCCACTGGGAATTTCTGAAAGAAGCAGGGATAAAATGTACCTCGGAAAAGGAGTTAAAACCGTTGTATGCCTATGGAATCCGTAACTCTTTACCTTTCGGAGGTATATTTAACAATTTCGTTCAACATGGTGACAAACAGACAGGCATAATTCATAGTGATTGAGGGAGAAGGACGAACTCTTCTATGCCACGAAACGGCTATATAATTCTGATTTCTTCACTTTGGTCCTATTCCAAAACTTAATTTGGTGGATTCTCCAGCATATGATGAACTGAAAGAGAATATGTTCTTCAAATACCCGAGTGTTAGATAAATTGAAAAATTTAATTAACAATTCCCATAGATAAAAAAATCATCCTGTAGCTCGACAGTTGAGAAGAATACCTTTAGTGTTAGAGAACCTCTTGAGAAGAAACTGGTAGACTCGATGAACTGGATATCATAGTAAAAACCGAAGGTCCAAGCCCGTCGATTTCACCGGTTGTTGTTTTTCGCAAAGAAAACGATAACAAGGATACAAGATGTTGTGTCTATGAGGGTAGCAAAGCAAGCGGTAATAAGGGAAAGATTTCCAATACAGACTATTGATGATATTTTGTAAGGCATGAATAAATGTAGTTTTTAGCAAAATAGATATCAAATGGGCATACCATCAGTTATAATTGCACCCAGATTCTTAGAGATATCAGAACTGTTGTCACCAATAAAGATTTGTTCAGATACAAACACTTAATGTGTGGGGTTAGCTGTGCCCCAAAGATGTATCAGAAAGTGTTGAGCTCTATTTTGAAAGATTGTGAGGGGGTTCAGAACATCATAACCTTGGTTTAGAGACCAATGTAGGCTTCCGCCTCTCAGGTCCATTTTGTCTCTGAGATTCTTTTCCCGCTTCCGGTCCTTCATTATTTTAGCACAAATTTATATGATGAAATGTTCCAGCATTTGTTTTGTAGAGATTTAAAACAATTTACACTTTTAGCGTTTACAACTTCTTCGGGCAGATTGTTCCATGGGTGTATTATTCGTTTAGAAAAGAAATGTTTTCTTACATTAGTTCTGCAGTGTTACTTGTATAATTTATAGTTGTGGCCTCTTGTTTTGGTATGGTGAACATGAAATAGCTTATTTACTTCGACTTTGTCAATATTATTTAATATTTTATAGGTTTCCACCATATCTGCTCTTATTCTTCTATATTTTAAAGTCGGTAATCCTAGTTTGTTTAGTCTTTCTGGATAGTCTTTGTTCTTTAATTCAGGTATAAATTTAGTTACTCTTTTTTGCTCGTTTTCTAAAGGTATTTCCTCCATTTTATTAATGACTGACCATACTGAGCTTCCATATTCCAGATGTGGTCTTACTAGACTTTTAACAAGAGTACCGCAAACGGTACATAATACGCCCGTCAGGAACTTCTTTGTAAGTTTCCTCTTTGTTTTGATATATTGTTTGTTTGTAAAAAGTTAATAAAGTCGTTCAGGAATAAGTTGTTAAAGAATAATGGGAAACTATGAAAAATGCATAACTCATGCAGAAATTGACAAATATTCTAAGTCCAAAAAGGGGCATAACTCATTCAAAAATTTGTTTGTAAAAAGTTAATAAAGTCGTTCAGGAATAAGTTGTTAAAGAATAATGGGAAACTATGAAAAATGCATAACTCATGCAGAAATTGACAAATATTCTAAGTCCAAAAAGGGGCATAACTCATTCAAAAATCCCAGTAAATATGAACTTGATCTGTGACACATCACTACAAAGCCGTATACAAAATTTCAGGTCAATAGCTCAAAGTATGTAAGAAAAAAAGTGCGGGAAACCAATATTCTAAGTCCAAAAAGGGGCGTAACTCATTAAAAAATTGACGATATTCAAGGAAATGTGAACAATGTGAACTTGATCTGTGACACTTGATTACAAAGCCATATACATAATTTCAGATCAATACATCAAAGCATGTAGAAAAAAAGTGCGGAAAACAAATATTCTAAGTCCAAAAAGGGGCATAACTCATTCAAAAATTGACGAAATCCCAGGAAATATGAATTTGATCTGTGACACATCACTACAAAGCCTTATACAAAATTTCAGCTCAATAGCTCAAAGTATGTAAGAAAAAAGTGCGGAAAACCCGAACGGACGGACGGACGGACGGAGGGAGGGACATGACCATACCATAAAACGTACCGTTTTTAAAAAAACGGTCGTATAAAAAGGATTAATAGCATTTCCTTGTCCATGAAACTGAATGATCTTTTGATCATACCAATCTGGATTGCTTTTTAGCTCGTCTGATTTAAAAAAAAAAAAAAAAGACGAGCTATTATCGTCACTTGATCGTCGTCGTCGTCGGCGTTGGTTAAGTTTTGCGTTTAGGTCACTAACATGGAAACTATCAAACATAATACTTTGAAACTTGGAAAACTTGTTCATCTTATACCCTTCTTCACATTGTATGCTAAAGATACTGAGTTTGACCTTCTTTTTGGGGTAAAAAACATGATTTTGCTGGTTTTTGGGTGACTTTGAGATTTGGTCATAGCTCCCTCATTTTTGGTTAGATTAATTTCATATTGTGCACACATTTTTCATAAATAATGTACTTCAACATATCAAACGGGATTTTGGGTCAAACATTTGGATTTTTTGCTTTTTCATTTATTGTAGTTTTTAGCTCTACTGGCCAAAGGCCAGAAGGGCTTATGTCGTGGCGATGTGTCCGTCGTCCGTGCGTGCGTGCGTCTGTAAACAATTTCTTGTTAACACGATACAGTCTTCATTAACAGTAGTTAGATATCCATGAGAGCTCGGTTCCTTTCGAAAACCAGCCAGATCTGCCCATGCATGACTGGATTATGGCCCTTGAAATGGTCAAAAATGGTCAAAATTGCTATAAAAGAGCTTGTTAACACGATACAGTCTTCACGTTTGATTGTATCTCAACCAAACTTATACAGTAGTTAGATATCCATGAGAGCTCGGTTCCTTTCGTAAACCAGCCAGATCCGCCCATGCAAGACTGGATTATGGCCCTTGAAATTGTCCAAATTGCTATAATTGAGCATGTGAACACAATAGAGGCTCCATTTACTATCTGATCTTCACCAAACTTAGATAGTAGTTAAATATTGATGAGAGCTTGGTTCCTTTTGAAAACCAGCTAGATCCGCCCATGCAAGACTGGATTATGGCCCATGAAATTGTAAAAATTGCTATAATACAGCTTGTGAACACAAAAGAGCCTCCATTTACTATCCGATCTTCACCATACATACATGCTCTGGATTGAAAATGACCAAAGAACCATACCAGTAGAGCATAGGCCCTCATGGGCCTCTTGTTAACTTTGCGTTTAGCTCAACGTTAAAGTTGTTTTTTTCTCAATAAGTACTGGTACTAGGGCTTTCATATTTGGAATATAGTTACATCTAATACCCTTCTGCACATTGTATGCTGAAGATGCTGAGTGTGACCTTTATATTTGGTGGATTTTGAGAATTGGACATATCTTCTTTCTCAATAAGTACTGGTACTAGGGCTTTCATATTTGGAATATAGTTACATCTAATAACATTCTGGACATTGTATGCTGAGTGTGACCTCTTTTTTGGGGGTAAATCACTTGATTTATGGTGGATTTTGAGAATTGGACATAACTTCTTTATATTTTGTTGGAATAATTTCATAAATCAAGTACTTCAACATATCAAAAAGATTTCAGGAAAAAACTTTTGTATTTTGTTATTTTTTTTTGAATTTTTGAACTTTGCGTTTAGCTAAAAAAAAAACAAGATGTGTTTGTGAAACACTGATACCCCCGAATGTCAAAGGTCAAGGTCGCCAGGTCAAAAATGTTGGTACTGACAGAAAGGTCATGTCACAAGGAATACACATGTGAAATATGGTAGCCGTATCTGTTATGGTTCAAAAGTAATGGCCAAGGTTAAAGTTTTTTTCGAGAATGGCAACATCTAGGTCAAAGGTCAAGGTCGCAAGGTGAAAAATGTTGGTACTGACAGAAAGGTCATGTCACAAGATATATGTGAAATATGGTAGCCGTACCTGTTATGGTTCAAAAGTAGTGGTCAAGGTTAAAGTATTTTTCGTGCAGACAGACAGACGTGCAGACAGGCCAAAAACTAGATGACCACCAAATCGGAGATTCCGGGGGCATAACAATTTAGAATTTTGTGTTTAGCTCATTTTTTTTTTTAATTTTTTTTTTTTTTTAACTTTGCACTTGTATTTTTTTGTTTTAATTTGTTGTATTTCTTCTTCTTTCTCGAATATCTTGTATTTTTGAACAATTCAGCTCGATTTTTATTTATTTTTAATTTCTCATATTTTTGAACTTTGTGTTTAGCTCAAAGTTATAGTTTTGTTATTTTACTTTTTGTCTTTTACTCTTGCATTGATAGTCAAAGCAGGGGACAGCAAGACATTTAATTACGCGTAATTCTTGTTTGTTACATTGATTTCAATTTTTTCCCAAACTATAAAAACATAATGTCCTTCAACATATTATGAATATCTTAAATCAGAGTTACTAAAAATAGGAAAATAGTAATATATTCAATATCTTTAGTTAAAGTTGACTTAATGTACCAATATAATTTGCCTGTCCATTGCATACACAAGATTCAGCTCATGATCTTCACTGATTGTGACAGGCATCCAACGTGAAGATCTTCCTTATCATGTATATGAGCTTGTATTTATTTCCACATAGTTAATCCTGTTTCAATACTTGAAAAATAGCAGTTGTGTGCGGTCATTATAATATGTAAATATTCTTTCCGAATTTGAATATTTTTTATATAAAATAAATAAACAATAAAAGGATAATATGAGACGAGCGTCAGGCATCCGCAGGCGGTGTTCTTGTTTAACTTTTGTATTTATGTGTTGAACGAATTTTAGATTGGTGTCGACTATGATGCCTATGTCCTTTTCCTTCGTTGTTTTCACTATTTCTTTCCCTTCCATGTACTAGTTGTATTCGGAGTCTTGTCCAAGGTGAAGAAGAAGGTTTCCATTTCTTTGTGTTGAATTTTAAAAGCCACGTATCTGACAAATTAGTTAATGTGTTCAGATCTTTCTGGAGATTTTCCTTATCTGTAGGATTATTACCTATTGAGTAGAACTTTGTGTCGTCGGGAAATATTTGGTTATGTTTTTAACCATGTCTGGTAAGTCGTTGATGTAGATAGTGAAGATGATTGTCCTAAGACGCTGCTTTGAGGGATACCACTAGTTACAGGCGCCCACCTTGAGTGTGAGTTATTAAGTACTACCTTTTGTTGTCTGTCCTTTAGAAAATTCAATATCCATTCTAGCAGATTTGAGACGATGCCGTAGCCTTTCAGTTTTTGTAATAATTTGTGTAATAGTCTTTTGTGAGGCACGGTAACAAACGCTTTCTGGAAGTCCAAGTAAATTATATCCATGTTATTTTTTAACGAATTATTTTTTCTCAAAAAATAATACAGTTAACGCGATCGTGTTTGATTCCGGAAGTCACGGTTAAACTACACTTCCGCTTAGAATACACATTCGCTGCACCTAAATAGTCCTAGTATTTTTTCGATATTAAAATGACTTCTACGTGTTATTTCAATACAGTGAAGTCATAATTATACTATCGAATCATCATAGATAATCAATTTTCTAGAAAATATCAAATTAACAGTACGCGTATATATATTTCATTTGTCGGCAGGTACGTATAAGCCACGAGTATGAATTTTAGTCGTATGCCCATTCACTAGAAGTCGACCCCACGCTGTATAGAACAATGTTAATCTCACAAATATGCCACTACGCAGAGCTCAGTGAAATAGTCAGTGTGCATTTTAAACGCTCGCATCGCCGTTGTTTCTCCTTTTTCCAACATGATAACGATGATCAAAGGGGCTTTCTAATTATAGAATCTAGAAGCTGAAGAATCGAACCATTTAACACACACAATGACGTAGAACCAATCAAAATCGTGCACTTTATTCCAATTTGCATAATCAAAGTACCGATTGTCATATCAAATAGTATGACGCCCCCTGATAAAACATTAAATACGTATCCGATGTAAATGAGATGGAAGTCGAATTATGTTTTAACCCTTTCAATAGTATAAATAATATTATGAATCTATTCATGGTTTAATGAGATAATCGTCTTCAATAATTGAGAAAATGAGATTTTTTAGAGATTTTTTTAGGGGTTTCATAATAAATGCTTTAGCATGGGGGTGTCGTACTATTTGGAATTAACCAATCAAAAGACAATACCTCAATTCTACTTGTAAAGAGTGTGTATGTTTAGCCGATACAAATAATTTACGTTGTTTATGACACTTACGACAGACTAATTTACAAAATGCCTGAAACCTTTACACGGCGAGTAAAATGTAGCTTCATTAATTATATTTCGGCGACTTTAGAACACAATGTTCGATCGCAAACCCGATACAAATAATTTACATTGTTTATGACACTTACGACCGACTTCTTTATAAAATGCCTGACACACGGAATGGCGAGTAAAAGGTAGATTCATTAATAATTTCTGCGACATTAGAACATAATGTTCGGATCGCAACTACTCTTAGGGAAAAACAATTTTAGAACTTCATGTGATAATCATAATTAAAATAAAATAATAAAACATTCATCTTTGTTTAAGTAAATGTGTTATTTCCCAAACGATGCGATGCGGTTACGACGCGTAACGACACAAAAAGAGATGTAATTTCTCCCTTAAGTCTCCCCACTTCGCCCTAAATTGCCCGGAGGGGGAAGTCACTTCTCCCTAAAATTTAAGCCTAGTGAGAGCCCTGTAGATCATGGTTTACATACGCGCGCATTCAGTTAGCTTAATATATATACGAAAGTAACGCTCAAACGTTGTATCAAAGTACCGTGGTGCAATGGAGAGCGTGTAGAACTACTAATCATGGACTACTTATGGACGCGAGTTCGAGTCCTAATAGGAACTGTTCTTTTTTTTTTTTTTTAATTCTTATTTTATGCGATTTGTTAAACATTATAGATTTATAATAATTAATTCACTCACATGAAACATAGTTATAATATAAGCCGAAATCCTGGATCCGCCCCTGGTGACGAAAACAAATCGAACTAACAATGTAAATCTCACAAATATGCCATGGGTGTTTTGACAGACTTTACGCAGAGCTCAGTGAAAGAGTTAGTGTGCATGTTAAACGCTCGCATCGCCGTTGAAATGCTACATTTACTAAAACTGTCAACTGATAAAAAAAAATCTCTTGACAAAAATATTAATAATAATAAAATAGACTAAATTGTGCAATAGCATGATCAATGGCATTCATAAATTAGATTTTACAAATGTTCAAAATAATTCGTTACCAGTACTTCAGTACTTTGATTCATCTATATTACTTGTCCATTCTTCAAAAACTTTTAAAAGTTGTGTCTGGTACTTCTAAAACCGTGTTGCTGTTTGGTAAACAGATCATTTGATTCCATATATTTCATGATCGAATCTCTAATTTCCGTTTCCATTATTTTCCAATACGGGCTCTTTTAGTTTAAACAATATTTATTCACATGAAATTTACATAGCCAATTACAGTTACATATACATACAATGTTGTGTTTATCAGCATAGATTATAAAACAAGTTACTAAAACCTTATATAAATTCTTCTCCATGCAAAAATAATTTTCTCAATATGATATAAACCAGTTCACATCATGTTGATAATATTCTTATTAATATCCCGAGAAGGGTCCTACGAATCAAGTAAGAATGCGATAGGCTTTCATTCCCGGACATGTGCATTTATTAAATTGTTTAGTTTAAACTCTACGGGATTAATCAAAAAATAAGGTAGAGGAAAACATATGTTTTAGAATACAAATTTGCAAACTCAACAGACAGCGGAACCAGGTTGATGGGCAAGTCGGGTCAGTGTATCGCTACTTATTAAAACGTTTTGATGCTTTTATAAAGTTATGAACATCTATTATACGTTGCTTATTTTGGTTCTCTAAAAGGTACTCGTTTCCAAGTAAAAGGTTGTTACGGGTTGCCGGACACGGAATGTTCGATAGAAATTGAATTCGCGCGCAATTATAATTGTGTATTGAAGAAGGTAGTGATCAGTCGTTTCGATGGATCCGCAAGAGCATAGGGTGGATTCCACAAACGAACGTCAATGAAAATCATAATTCAACGAGCTACATCTAAGTTTAAGACGAGTATGAAGAATTTGACCGCGGCGAGTACCCTTTGAAAAATAAGATGGTGGTTTTTGCCTGTTTCTATTAAGAATGGATTTAAAACATTCTAGTGATCGTGCCTGTCTAGTATCTAGAGGGAGAGCATTCCATTCTCTAATAACTGATACTAGAAAAGAAAACGAATATGAATCGGTTCTAGATCGTGTTAAAGGAACATTGGCATTATTCCTAAGGCAATAGCGAGTTTGTTGATGTGAAGGGATTAAGTTTGACAAGTAAGAAGGTGTTAAGTTATAAGACATTTTGTACATAAGAATAAGTTTTCTTCTTCGATTTGACAGAGATTCCCATTTAAGATCATTTAGGAGTGATTCGATATTGCAAAGTTTAGTTGCTCCTGTTGCAATTCTCGCAGCTTCAATTTGAACAGCTTCTAATCCAGTTTGTAATGCTTCTGTGCAGTTATCCTATACGACATCAGCATACCCAGGAACGGGACGAATGAAGGATACATATATTCTTTCTAAACAAGACCGTGACAGTAAAGACTTTAGAGTCCTAAGTATGCCCAATTTTTTCCAAGCTTTGTCAAGTATGAGAGAAATATGGGTTTTCCATCGATCATCATCCGAAAATGTAAATCCAATGTGTTTATGTGTCTTGACCTGTGATATTTCGGTGCTGTTTAAGTACAAGGATGGATGGTACGGTTTTGCTAATTTTCGCGAAAACAACATTGATTCGGTTTTGTTAGGATTAAAAGACAACTATTGGTGTTGAACAAACGGGTGATGCTTTGACTTTTTTCTATAATATTGTTTTTCTTTTTTGAAACAGGGATTCCCTATCTCTAGTATATTTGTAGTACTAATTTTATGATATATATATAAACGTGTTGTGTGGTTCCAATTTTGTTGTACGCCTTAGTGGTATCCCTTGTTATTGTTGCTGCAATTGTTGGTGTAAGACGGGGCTTCCCTTTCGTACAGTTTGACTTTTGTTTTAAAGAGATCTGAATACATGTATTGGTTACAGGGCTTCCCTATTACCATTTATAATATTTTGTTGGGAAATACATTCCAATCAGCCTGAATTTGAATAATGATCACTAGAACATGGATTCCCTATTCTAAGTGTCTGTATTTTCGCTACATTCCACTTATGTTTGATTTTTAGAATTTTGTGTGGCCAAAGTAAGGAAAGATGTGTTCCTGAGTGAATTCTGTCGAGATAGAGGCTAAAGTTTTAAGTATATTTTACTTTAGGATCACTTGTTTTTGCTACATCTTAGATCAGGATGGGCATCAGAATGTTGTTCAATTCGTCAAGTTTCTGGTTAATGTAGTCTATTGAGGAATAAAGGATAGTTTCTTGGCTAGCATAAGTATGAAGATCGTGACAGCCTTTATGCCGGTTCCATTCCACATAAGAGTAATAAGGGCACTTTAGGAATAAAATTTAAGCATGTCTATTACAGCGAAAAATGTCTGATTTAAGGTCTCTATATTTGACAATGAGCTGGTCGACTTTTTCAAAGATGTTTCCCTCTATTTCAGTTTCAATAAATTTGTCTTTTTTTTTATTTTTTTGTTAATTCACAAGTTCCAAACCAAATGAAAACGATAGGTGGTTTGCAAATCTTATGTTGGTTAAGAATTGACGACAAAAATTGAAATCATCATTTGTAGTTTCACTTCTGGAGATGATACGGAGTTCACCATAATACTTGGGAGTGATTTCTCTTTAAATAAATCGTCCTTTGCTATCCGATATAAGAAAGGTTTCCCTCAACCTACTAAGTATTGACCTTTGCTCCTCTTCTACAACCAGCTGGCCTATTTATTTGTTTAATTTGGATACGGACATCTGTATCTAAGAATAAATCAATATGGCGGCCATGGCACGATCCAATTGAAAACAAAATGATGGAAGTTAATTTAATCAAATTCAAGCTAATAAAATGTCTACTTCCCTAAAATCACATTCTGTCGAATCCTTACATCTCCATCTTTAATAGTGCACACTAAATTAAACTAAAACACTGTTGTTTAACAGCAGATTACGCCTCGGCAAAGTGAAAACAATGGTTTATCCATATTTCCGGAACCATTCTCACAGTCATCTCAACCGTATCCCCATGCCAATGTAAATGTCGATTTGAACAGAGGAAAGGGTAAATAACCAATTTCGTTGTGTTTAATAATTCTTTTTTTCAGAAGTATTATTGGGATAGTAAAAGAAAAGTTTTACTACAGTGGTTTACTTATTTTACTTTTTCTTCTCAACTTCGGTTCGTTTTAAGCTTTTTCACCAAAGTCCTTTCCACTATATTACCCAATTTCCATATTTGACGTCCTTTTTGTGCTGTGTAAGCGTATTCCTCTGCAAATTATTAACGTGTTGACCTCGAATGGTTCATGATGATCCTTGTTTGTATGTTGCAAGCCTAGACAAACCAAACCAAAAATGTGCGAAGCACACATATTGCCTGCCTATACAATACAAATACCTAATTTATCAAAGTTTCACCCTTTTCTTGTATAAACAAAATAAAAGATTGACAAAAAACAGAGCAGCGACCCTTAATTGAAATATTTCCAGTTCAGAAATCACTAAAGATTCACGATGTATATTGTAATCATGCTGATAAATGAAAGACAATTGAAAGCATGCTAGAGTTATGTTTCTTTTGCACTGCACATCTGTAGCTCTGAGTTTCCTATACAACAAGTCTTAAATTGATACATTGGACATCTATTGAGACAATAACCGAAGAAATGAAAAATGAGTTTTACACCTAAGAAAACCAGATCAGATTTGTGTTCAAAATATTGTATCGATCTCTTAATCCCAATGTATACGTGTGACGACTTTGAAATGGATCCGCGAAACAGAAACAAAGTTTTGACCCATTAATGCAAACCGTAACGGACAGACGGACGGATGGATGAACACAAAGACCAGTCAGTCGCTCTGGACAAAGTACAACGCTTGGGAAACACTCATTAACGAAACAAGGACATGTGTTTTTCATGCGAAAGTCATATAATAAGTGAGAACATGAAAAGACAAAAATATACACTCTCCAAACGCAGCATGCTAAAGTTATGGTAATGGTGCACTGCACATGTGTAGGTCATAAGTTACCTACAAACCAAGTTTGGAAATGGATACAATGGAAATTAATAGAGACAATCGCTGAACTAAATAAGGAAAAATGAAGATAACTAAGATAAGCAGACCAGAGTTATGTACCTAATATTTTGCCGTTCTCCTGATCACACGGTATAAGTGTGACCACTTTCAAATAAATCTGCCATACAGAAACAACGTTTTGAGCAATACATGCAATCCATGACGGACGGACGAATGCACATTCAGGCAGACAGCCGGCCGGACACCGGATTATACCTCCAAGCTTTACAGACAGAGACAACTTATAAAGTATTGATTACAGAAGACTGGTTCGATGCGTCAAAACACGTCTGTGCTTAGAAAAGCTTAGATTATGGTATTTGTAAAGTATTTGCAAATTAATTGTATCTCCGAAATGGGACCGTACAAGGTTAATTTATAAAAACTGACTATACTTCTAGTTTATTTGTCAACAGATACGTCTAGGACTAGATTACACGTTGACGAACGTTGAATCTTAAATTAGCGCAAATGCATATACATTATAATTTTAGTCCCAAAATCGGTAGAAGCGCCTCAATTATAAAATAAATAATGACCTTGCGGTTATAACTCGTGTGTATGTTGACATTTTCGGCCGACTTTCTTTCCGACGTTTGACAAAAGTCAATGCGACATGCGTCATTCGTCTTTCACAAATGGGCTAAGTCTATGTGAAAAAGAACCCAGTTGGTTGGGAAGATTGTTGTGTGGAGTACTGGTGTGAGAAAACAGGAAAATGTGAAAAACGGCGTTAAACCACAATCAATCAGTGTTGAAATCTTATCTCTAATTTGTAGATTTAATTCCTATGTCCTAGTTGGGTCGACATACAGCGACACGTGAGAATATTCAACACAACACGCGACCTGTTTTACCAACAATTCTCCAGTAGCGGTGAGACCGTTAGTACCATTCTTTCATGGCATGTATACACAGTAGGACCTCTCTCTTTGGACGGATTATGTAATAACAACTCCTTACCCTTGACCACGTATACTAAATATACAGCAAACAACATTTAACTAAGCCTGAAAGTATTATTTTGAATAGTAATTAAAACATTGTGGAAAAAGACAAACTTGCTGATTATCATTTATCTGTTAAGGTTAGTCAAATGTGTCTTAAAGGGGCAAAGGTTAAAATAATAACTGTAGACAAATATTTTCGTTATCTAGGTTATAGAACAAAATTGATTCATGTTTCAAAGCATTGTTTGGAAAGGAGGAATTGCTCATTGTCAGCAGTTGCTCCGTAGGCAAATATACTTTCAACATTCGTATGTAACTAAGTTGCTATTACGGAAACGGTTCAATCCTTTCCCGTTTAAAGTCGCTTTTTGACGCATGTGCAGCAGACGGCTGCAGAATGGTTATTCGTGACCCATTTCCTCTTTTTCCACAAAGCTATGTATAAACTATATATTTTTCCTTTTGATGTAAGGCGATATTGCTCGTTATCATTAATCTCTAGCATGGTATTCAAAATGTGTCCGGAAAGGAGATAGAGTAAAAGAATGTCCACAGTAAAACGTTTAAATATGAAAAGAATTAATTTGAAACGTGTTTGAAAGCATTGTGTGAAAAGGAGAAATTGTTCATTGTCAGCAATAGCTCCATTTTCAACAATATTTCAATATTCGAACTGTTATATTATGACGGAAAGGGTTCCGCTTCCATGGGGAGGATGTAACCATTTCCCGCTTACAGACGCATGTGCAGCAGACGACAATCGGAAACATTGTGACAAAAGGAGAAATTGCTTATCGTAGGCAATTTCTACTTTTGCCACAATGGTTTCAACTCCTTTCAATAATTTTATTTACAGTGATTTGCACATTTCTCTATGTAAGTCGACTGTTGTAAACTAATGGGGTCACAGCACGGTCGACGTTACCTTACACCACTGACATTAAGGTCAATCATAGTTCAGAGTGTGTTTCACTCGTTTGAACTATTTTGTATCCGATGATTGATAAATGCAAGCGGATGGTTTTTCGTGATTCGGTCGAACCAATGAAATCGTTGAAAAGGCAGATTATAACCAATCAAAACTCGATTTTGGTGTAGGTATACACATGTGGACTGTGGTTGCAGCTTTAATCCGACTTTTTGAAATCAGCATGAGTATGGGATAGGCGCGAAACGCCCCTATCCCAAAAACTAAACAAAATACGTGAACAACAAGAAGAAAGAATGAAACGTTTAGAAGGAGAAGTAAAAAAGATCATCACGACGAAAAATTGATAAATTACATAGCAACCAACATTGGGTTAGATAATAAACTTCAAATAGTTACATGTTTCAGACTCGGAAACAAAGACAGAAGTGTGGAAAGAAATAGAATCCTCAAAATAGTCCTGGTAGATAACAAGAGTGCCATGATGGCCCTGGATCGCTCACCTGATTTTTTTCCCACTTTAGCCATATAAGCCCCGCCCCCTAGCGGCCATAGTTTTTGACCAATCAGTATGGCTTGAAGGAATCTGATAGAGGGTCACCCTAGCAATATTTCTACAAAAATATTTGAAAATCGGCCAAACACTTTCGGAGGAGAAGATTTTTTAAGTTTTCACTAAAGCCATATAAGGCAAAATAGCCCCGTCCTGTGGCGGCCATGTTTTTCGACTAATCAACATGGTTTTAAGGAATCTGATAGAGGGTCACCTAAGGAACATTTCAACAAAATTATTTGAAAATCGGCCTGACACTTTCAAAGGAGAAGATTTTTTAAGTTTTCACTATAGCCATATAAGGCAAAATAGCCCCGCCCCCTGGCAGCCATGTTTTTCGACCAATCAACATGGTTTTAAGGAATCTGATAGAGGGTCACATACGGAACATTTCTACAAAATTATTTGAAAATCGGCCTGACACTTTCAGAGGAGAAGATTTTTTAAGTTTTCACTATAGCCATATAAGGCAAAATAGCCCCGCCCCCTGGCAGCCATGTTTTTCGACCAATCAACGTGGTTTTAAAGAATCTGATAGAGGGTCATCCAATGAACATTTCTACAAAATTATTTGAAAATCTGCCCACCAGTTTTTGAGAAGAAGATTTTTAAACGATGGACGACACACGCCGGACAAAAGGCAATCACAATAACTCACCTTGAGCACTTCGTGCACAGGTCAGCTAAAAATCAAAGAAAATTTCTCTTGGAAAATTCAAAGAACATTAAAAACATACATGATGAATCAGTTGGGAGAGTTGCAATATTCAAGGACCTGACTGAAATCCAAAGAAACGAAAGAAAAACAAGACGGGAAACTCGAGACAAACAAAGCCAACAAACGGTTAGGGAAAAAAACAACGAAAATGAATCAATTATGGAAACTAACAACAGTTCTCCTCATACCTTATTTCAGCATGCCGATAACCCTTTCATTAACGACACGATAACAAACTCAGTATGTAATAATGCTCTGCTGGACACAAGTGTTATAGACAGAACAGTTCATGGGGGTATCAGAATATCACCAGTAGTGGATAAACCACAAATAACGAAGTTGCAGCGAGATTAGCTTTGTGTTTAATTTAACCCTCAACAGGAGGGAAACTGTTTTCACTGTACAAAAAAGGTTTTTAATGAAGAAATACAAAACATTTTAACAAGTAAAGACATATTACAAAAATAAAAAATAAAAGTGACTTATACTAACGCAGACTGTTTAACGAAGGATAAAATAACAGAACTAACGCAGAAATAAAACATAGCGACTTAATTGCAGTGACTGAAATACTACCAAAACACTCTTACTTCGAAATAAACATGGAAAGTTCATACAATATAAACGGTTATGATATGTTTGTTAGCAACACCAAAGGAAGAGGAGTCATAATCCTTGTTAAAAAGGAACTAAGAGCATGTATAGTAAGCAATACAAATAGTTATAACGATACAGTATGGGTAGAAGTCTACAAAACGGTGACACATTACTGGTTGGATGTATATACAGAAGTCCAAACAACACTATAGATAAAAACAAAGAAATGTTGGACACAATATACCAAAGACTATCCTTAGGACACTCCCACTATTTAATAGTAGGAGACTAACTATAGACAGATCAACTGGGATTTAATCAATATCCAATCAGATGAAAACAGTAACGAATATGCATTCATCCAATGCATTAACGATCTATACTTATTCCAACACGTGAAAAGTCCTACGAGATACAGACTAGGAAACACTCCATCTATTCTAGATCTGATCTTAACCAATGAAGAGGAAATGATAGAAAATATTCAGTATAATCCAGGACTTGGCAAAAGTGATCACCTAATTATACAGTTTGACTACATATGCTCAGTGAATGAAAATAAGGAAACACAAACCAAATACAACTTCAATAAAGCAAATTACATTCTAATAAGTGAACAAATTAGTGAACTGGATTGGAAACAAGGGACAGAAGATGGAGTACAGAGGTCTTAGGACGATTTTAGAGAAAACCTTACCAATATAAAACAAACACATATACCAATTAGTAAAATGAATCTCAAGAGGCTGTACCCCTACATCGACCTAGAAACAAAAAATGCAATTCACAAGAAAAAAATCGACATGGAAAAAATACTGCCACTGCAAGAACATTGTAACGTACAAGTACAAAAACGCCCGAAATAACGCAACTTACCTTATTAGAAAATAAAAATACAATTATGAAAAACAAATCGCTACGGACATCCAAAAAGATCCTAAAATTTTTTGGAAACTCATCCGAACAAATACAAAGACACTTTCGGGAATAAGCTCAATGGAAATAAATGGTTCAAATTCTACAGATGATCAAGAAATTGCACAGGAACTAAACCGTCATTTCTGTACAGTCTTCACTAAGGAAGAAGAACCAATTCCAGAAGCCCACATACATGATTGTAATCACCTAGAGGACATCCTAATCAATGAACAAACCACACTTAAGGTATTAAACGAAATAAATCCTTCAAAATCGCAAGGTCCAGATGAAATCCACCCAAGACTACTGTATGAATGCAAAGACCAACTTCAGAAACAAATAACATTAATATACAAAGCATCCTTTGAAGAAGGCAAATTACCAAAACAATGGAAATATGCCAATGTCACACCGATCTTCAAATCGGGAAAAAAAATCCAATGTAGAGAATTACAGACCAATCAGTGTCACATCAATATGCTGCAGAGCAATGGAAAAAATAATAAGGAATGCCATAGTCAATCATCTGGAAAACAATAATATACTATCTAAATTCCAACATGGTTTCAGAAAAGGTAAATCCTGCACTACTCAATTACTCGAATGTATAGAAGATTGGACTACAATTCTAGACGAGAACAATGAACTTGATGTCATCTACTTGGACTTCAAGGCGGCATTCGATAAGGCTCCACACAAAAGACTACTTAAAAAAGTTTGGGCTCTAGGTATTAGAGGAAAAGTGTATAACTGGGTTACAGACTTTCTAAAAGAACGCCACCAAAGAGTGGTCATTAAAGGAAAAATAAAATAAATAAGTTTAAACTAAAGGAAAAATCTCAACATGGGAAAAAGTTACAAGTGGAGTTCCACAGGGTAGTGTACTAGGACCTGTCTTAATATTCATTAATGACATCCCAGACATTCTTAACTGCACAGTAAAACTCTTTGCTGATGATACAAAACTGTACTCCATGACCAATACTCCTGAACAAAAATCTCAATTACAGGAAAATATCTTCACAGCTTGTGAGTGGGCCACAACATGGCAAATGACATTCAACATGAACAAATGTAAATCAATGCACATGGGTCCAAATTTGCCGAACGACTACTTCATGAAAGACTCACAAAATGTTATATATAAAATCCAAGACGCCAACAGGAAAAAGACCTAGAAGTTACTTTTGAAAATAAACTAAAATTCGAAACACACATAAATGCAAAAATCAATCTCGCAAATAGAAATCTGGGACTTATAGTAAGAAATTTCTCATTTATGAACAAGGAAATGTTTCTACAATTGTACAAATCCCTAGTACGGCCTCATCTTGAGTACGCAATTGTAATTTGGGGACCGTCAAGCAAAAAACACGGAAAATCTATTGAAAACGTTCAAAGAAGAGCAACCAGGATCCTAGGTAATTTAAAGAGGAAATCTTACCCAGAAAGACTATTGAACTTTGATTACCAACACTAGAATACAGAAGGCAAAGGACTGACTTCACTGCAAAATGTTATATTCCATACTAAGTTAATAAATAAAAATTAAAAAATACTAAAAGGAGTCGAGATCTAGGATTAAAGAAAGCAATATAATAAATGTATAAAAGGTGAGAAAAAAGTTGTAAAAAATTAAACTGTGTATAGTGTAAAACGTTTTTAATAAATTTTACTGTACAAAATAAAAAAAAATAAGTACATACAATAGTAGAAAAAACAACATAAACAGTCTTGTATAAATAGACTGAGAATAGTTGTGATTTAAAGAAATCACATAATTCAAATATGGGAAAACAAATAATAAAAGGACCAATGAAAGCATAAATGCTTATAAGCCATAAAACAGCTTATCAGGTTTCTAATTCTACATGAAACTACATGAATGTGTTGCTATATATTTATTTTTCATATATATCTTCTTTTTGTTGCAAGACCAAATTAACTATTTACGCAATTGGTTAAACTCTCATATTAACTGCTTTGATTACCAAATGCACGTTTAACGTTATTAACACCACTGGTACTGGTTGTAATAGAATCTGTTGAGTCCCTGTAGACTCGTCTTCTACATCAATCTTCGTTACCTTTTTGTTATTTTGCTGCCGGTGTATTAGTTTAAAGAAATGTCAACACTAACACAATCGCTGTGTAAGTATATATCACTTGTGTCAAATTGAACTTGTCTACAATGCAAGTCATATCTAGTTTTAAAACTTGGCACTATTTTAGAGTCGATTATTCTCTTTGTGAAATCAATTAGTTAAACACTCATATTACCTGCCCTTTGTTGGGGTCAGCTTTGATTACCAAATTCACGTTTAAAGTTGTTAACACCACTGGTACTGGTTGTAGTATAACCTGTTGTTGAGTCCCTGTAGACTCGTCTTCTACATCAATCTTCGTTAGCTTTCTGTTATTTTGCTGCCGGTGTATTAGTTTAAAGAAATGTCAACACTAACACAATCGCTGTGTTAGTATATATCACTTGTGTCAAATTGAACTTGTCTATAATGCAAGTCATATCTAGTTTTAAAACTTGGTAAATTATTCCATGGTTCTGTAACCGGCCACGGTATCAACCGGCTACCTTAGGTTCTTTGGTATCGACAAACACAAGGGAAAATAATAATAAGAGATATATGTTTTAAATGACAGTTTAATACCTAAACTAAATATACTATAATAATGAACTATGGAAATAGAGCGAGCAAAGGACATAGAAAGACATAGAAAAGAAAGGCTGCTTCAGTTGAGGTTAGCCGGAATGTTAACGTTACCTGTATGGCTCGATACGACTGAGAGAGAATACATGGAGAAAGCTGCCTTATATACTTATTTAGAGTGGTTGTACGCAGGAATCACATGCAAAGCATGATTTAGGTAAGTATATGTATAAAGTATAGCCATACAGGTATAATCTGAGTCCTATCAAGACATTCTAAAACACACTTAATACGCAAGCATTAAGTGATAAATAACGTTTTCGTCGAAGACTACAATACTTTCAAAGTGGCTGGAAAACAGTGCAGAGACAATGCTCTTGAAGTGACAAGAAAGCAATGTGACTGTAATGAGGACTGTCAAATTTTACGGAAGAACTATACTGTGTATACTACAGTATACGCACCATACGAAAAGGGCTCCAAATGATAATTCATGACACAATGGTATATCAAACCAATGTACTGAGGGTAATGCAAAGTATTACCGTCACACTCCTCCCTTCTTAAGATCAATGTCCACAAGAACATTGGTCAAGAACAGACGAAGACAAAAATAAAAGTCATGGAATACTATATGAAATTGTGATGGTTAAATGTTATTTATATTTTGATCTTTTGAATACGACTTGACCGTCTTCCTTTGCCTCTTGGTCACGGCAAACTTCTCCTCCTCTGACTTAGCTTGAGTCCTCACACACTAGTTTCTTTCGTTTCTCGGACATTCTGTGACGATGGTCAAATGTGTAGGGAAGAATCCCCTGTGGATCAATAACATGTTTAGTATTGGCTTTTTCATATGCTATAGGAGCAGTGGTTTTGATGATATATTTTACCCTCAAGTGTCTTTTAATGTTGTTCTCCCTTAAGGATGTTTCTTGACAAAATGGTTTGAAGCTAGCTAGCATAATGAACTCCTTTCAGACAATCTGGAACGGGACAAGATGTCGGCTCATTAGGCCAAATAGGCCTTTGTTCACGGTTAAAGGAGGCAATCTCCTCTTCAACTTCTTCTAGAATTTTAAAGACATACTAAACTAGAAATTAAAACGTAAGATAGTGGATCTCTCAGCCTGGACATTACGATTCCTGAGATGAATCCTATTGTAGGAAAATCCATTCCTAAGCAACAAAAGAAGAACAGAACATACATGAGAGGAAGGTCTGATCATTGCCTTTTAACTCTCGTGTTCTGTCTTTGGTGAGGTAATGACCTTATCCCTATATCTTTATTGTTATTTTTTTTCTTTTCCAATTTTCCTTTAGTTTTCAAACTTTACACAATAAGGCACTACAACAAAAGAGACATACATGGAGAAAGCTGCCTTATATACTTTTTTAGAGTGGTTGTACACAAGAATCACATGCAAAGCATGATTTAAGTAAATATATGTACAAAGTATAGCCATACAGTGATAATCTGACAGTCCTATCAAGACAATCTAAAACACACTTAATACGCAAGCATTCAGTGATAAAATAACGATCCCGTCGAAGACTGTATAATACTTTCAAAGTGGCTGGAAAACAGTGCAGAGACAATGCTCTTGAAGTGACAAGAAAGCAATGTGACTGTAATGAGGACTGTCAAATTATACGGAAGAACTATATTATGTATTTTTTTTTTGCATTTGGCACATCGTCTTGATATGGTGCATGTTTGTGCCAAGTTATTTGAAAATATCTCTATGCATGACAAAGTATGGTCCGGACAAGCTAGTAATTCAAGTAACAGGGAATCAGTTCAACTGATGTCTATTTGTTGTCACTGTGACCTTGACCTTGAAGCTACAGACAAAAGTTTTGCATGTGACACATCATATTGATATAATTCATAGTTGTGCCAAGTTATTTGAAAATATCTCTATGCATGGCAAAGTTATGGTCCGGACAAGGAAAGTTGACGCCCGCCCGCCGACTCCGTCAAACTAATAACCAGATTTTTCCTTCGGAAAACCTGGTCAAAAATTGATAAAATATGACGAAAACCAATAACTGATTCAAAGTTATCAGATCGACTAAATGCACAGGAATACGCTAACACATTACAGAAGAAAATAGGTAAATATAATGTGAAATGAACAATTTTCTTTACGTCATGAATACCTATAACGTACGCAGCCATAAATTCGTTTGAAGTAATGAATTTGTAAACAAACCTTGCATTCTCTTTTCAAGTGCTAGCTTACGTGACCCTTCCATAACAGCGAAAAATATTGTACTCTATAATTAATTTAATAATCTGCATGCATCACACAATATACGAGGAATCTGATGCAGGTAATTGGCTAAAGGTAACTAATCTTGCAGCTTCTGTTTGTATCTTATCCAGTGATTCTTATTCCGTAGAGGTGTAATTGGCCCTATTCCGAAATAGGACGCAAAAAAACACCATATATTGATTAATAGATTGACGATGAATTTTATATTTTAATGCTCTCATCATTCCTAAAATCTTTGAGGCTGATTTTAATATGTCCTCGCCATTTAACCATTAATGTTGTGTATTAAACATCATTGAAATATCACAGACAAACAAGGGGCGCGAGAACAGCACTTAGTCTTTGGCATTAAACCGAGATGGTACAACAAGAAAGAACAAAAATAGTCGACAAATCCATCACTTTGGACAGTGGCGACATAATAAGTCTTGGATTCACTCGTGTCGCCCATGAAACAGCAAAGACTTTACTCACATAGATCAATTGGCTCAACTGAAGTCTGAAATTGATTTGTCGCGAAACATTATTACTTATATAAGGAAATATTACACGAAAGTGCTCAAAACTTTAAATGAAAATTGTCAGAACTTTTTTTCAGCGATAGCCGATTAACCTTGGTTTTGACCTAGATGTTGAACAAATGATCTAGATTGTAGACCAATCAAATGTTGTATTTAATGAATAATGTCGAAGAAATAAAGGAAATGAAACATTTTGATTGGTTCATGGTTAATTTGGCGATCCTACCAGAGGCACTAATAAATTGAAGTTTTAAAATGAATTGTTCTGCATATTAACCATTAATTGGTTTCCTTAAACAATAAATTTCAGTGAAAGAAATCAGTGAAAATGTATGAAATATAATATTTAAGAGCAAAATATTAATCAATTTTCGTTAATTATGATAGGTTTTCAGTTTGTTATCGTCAATTGAAATTTATACACCTCTTGGGAGCCTAGCATAATCTCCAGTCATGTGACGGGGTATTCTCGGCCTTGATAATATATCTATAGAAACTGAAGCTGGATGGATATTGCTGATTAGCCGTTGGTAAACACATAGATTATTGATATGATTTAGTAGGTGATACTGGGATAAAGATATAAACAAGTTGATTCCATCGTTTCCGTTTAGTATTTAATAATTTCTGAGAGTTAACATAATTTTGGCTGACACGTGGTTCTAAAAAGATAGATAAACAAAAAACGCGCAAGCTACTTTCGATTACCGATTCTATATATTTTAAAGAACAATGTTCCAACTGGTTCACGATTATAATTCATTACCAATTCAGGGAGCTGTCGAATTCTTAGATAAACAACATTATTGCGCTAATTTTATAATTCATGAAAAATTACTGATTGTTTTGATAACTAACAAACCCTTTCTGATATTCAAGTCAAATAGTATGCGCATGTCCCATTTCTTAGTATTTTCGCATATTGATCGCCGTTTTCTTGTTCTATTTGAGATAAAAAGTTATTTGCTCCAAATGAAGAGATATATCATTCGCAATTAAATCATAAGTAAAGACTTAAGGGAAAAAGTATTAAGAGTGTAGACACACCCCGATATATTGAATCGTTTACATATTCATGAGTATACAGATTAACAGCATTCTATTAATGTGAAATCGCAAGCCAGTTCGTTTATAAATAACCTTTTTGCATTGTATCATATTCATTTGCTTCGTTTTTATTGATGCATGCTTTAAGTGAAAAAAAAAATCGTTTCTTTGCATGACAAGGGAGATGTATATTGTAGAGTACGTCCCATTATTGCAATGGACTATATTTTCCTTATTTGTAATACGCATGCTCTTTAGCTCATAAATATATCGTCTGTAATTCGCTCGCTTTATCTTTTCTATCGTTAGACGTTTAGTCATTCTATATTGTTGAATAAAGTTGCAGAAACGTCACATTTGTGTGAGTTAATAATCTTATCAGAGAACTGATTAACTACATTCGTACAACAATGTGTGAAT
Organism: Serripes groenlandicus; assembly: GCA_031761405.1. Classification (NCBI taxonomy): domain Eukaryota; kingdom Metazoa; phylum Mollusca; class Bivalvia; order Cardiida; family Cardiidae; genus Serripes; species Serripes groenlandicus. Next base: position 53,033,637 of record JASEVX010000014.1, on the reverse strand, counting down.
GTAATATGAAGTATTTAAAACATTAGGACATATCTACACAAATTTCTCAGAACGTGTTTATATTAAGGAACATTCAAATTGAAGTAATATGAAACTGACTATAACATCTTCATTTGGGTTAGGGTTGTTGCTTCACATTGACCTACTTTTTTCTGTGCTACCTTAGCGTTGTACACTCATATCACTAGTTGTTTGACCTATTTTTGTTTGTGCTGGCTTAGCGTATTCATCTGCATGGGTCGATCAGATATAACATCGAGAGCGTTGTTCTCGCTTTGGTGGCATTACACAGTTGAATTTATTTATTTATTGGGGTTTACGCTGCTTTCAACAATATTTCAGTTATATCACGGCGACAGTTCACTTAATATCTTATTCATGTTCCCTGGGTAAACAAACCAGTACTAGGCTAGAAAATGTGCCTTGCACAAGGGCACTCCACCATGACCGTAGTGCCGCGACTGGGGATCGATATAACACAGTTGAAAGCTGATTTTCTGTTTCCTGGGAATCCTCAACTTTTATTCTCTCAATATATCTCAAAATATCCATACTGGTTCGATAAAAAGGGTTTTCCTGTATCAAGGAGTGCCTAGGCCAGAATTATAAGAAATTGACTGGAAGTCTCACTCTCAGTCCATATTATGGAAAGAAGTTGCCACAAAAGTGGTCTGAAAAAGTAGGACAGAGAGATCAATTTGACCCTTTATTCCAAAAATCGCCCAACAAAAACGCAGGGGTAAGTGTAAAATTGAAGAGCTGCTAAGACTCAAAACGATAGGCAATCTGTGAAAGCAGTCAGAAATACCACGTTTCCAGCTGCTTTTCAAGCAATTTTTGACGCGAAAGCTGGTATTCAAATTTACATCTAAATTCACACCTAGCTTTGCAACCAGTGTTGTCAAACCGGAAGGAGAAGTGAGTTCAACTGAAAAATTCAATCCCATTCTTAGAGCTTACTTTTCACATTTATAAACATCAAAATCAACCATTTACCCAAAAATGTACCCGGTAGCTCAGTCGGTAGCGACGCGGGCTGTCAATCCAGGGGTTGCGAGTTCGAATCCCGGCTCGGCCAACTTTCTTTCCGAGGATTGACAAAAGTCAATGCGACATGCGTCATTCGTCTTCCACCAATCGGCTAAGTCTATGTGGAAAAGCAGCCAGTTGCTTTGGAAGATTGTTGTGTGGAGTACTGGTGTGAGAAAACCAGGAAATGCATGAGTAGGTGAACTGGCCGCCGTGATATAACTTATCATTCAATCAAAAATGTACCCAAAATTTACTATTTGTCATTTTTAGCTCCACTGGCTGAAAGCCAGTCGAGCTTATGTCATGGCGAATTGTCCGTCGTGCGTGCGTGCGTGCGTTAACTTTTTCCTTTAAACGACTTCTTCTCCCTAACCACTTGGCCAATTTGGTTGAAACTTCATGGGAAGCATCCTCTCAATGTCCTCTACTAAATTCCTTCAAATTTTTTTGATCCATTCAAAATTCTGGTTTCCATGGCAACCGAAAGAAAAAAATAGTGAGAACTTAAAAAATCGTCTTCTCCGAAAGTGTCAGGCCGATTTTCAAATAATTTTGTAGAAATGTTCCTTGGGTGACCCTTTATTAGATTCCTTCAAGAAATTTTGATTGGGCGAAAAACATGGCCGCCATGGGGCGGGGCTTTTTTGCCTAATATAGCTATAGTGAAAACTTAAATAATCTTCTTCTCAAAAAGTGTTCAGCAGATTTTCAAATAATTATGTAGAAATGTTCCGTGGGTGACCCTCTATCAGATTCCTTCAAGAAATGTTGATTGGGCGAAAAACATGGCCGCCAGGGGGCGGGGCTTTTTTGCGTTATATAGCTATAGTGAAAACTTAAAACATCTTCTTCTCCGAAAGTGTTCAGCCGATTTTCAAATAATTTTGTAGAAATGTTCATTGGGTGACCCTCTATCAGATTCCTTCAAGCCATGTTGATTGGTCGAAAAACATGGCCGACAGAGGGCGGGGCTATTTTGATTTATATGACCATAGTGAAAACTTAAAAAATCTTCTCCGACGAAAGTGTCAGGCATATTTTCAAATAATTTTGCAGAAACATTCCTTTGGTGACACTCTACAAGATTCCTTTAAGCCATGGTGGTTGGTAAAAAAAATAGCCACCACGGGGCAGGGCTGTTTGGAGATTTTATTTTTGCCTTATGGCCGTGGAGCGATACTGGCCCTCTTGGGCCTCTTGTTTCTATTTTTGACCCTGGCCAAAATCCGAATATCCCGAAAGTAAGTGATATGTGTCACCTTAACATGCTTAGAACATGCGTCAAGAAACATTAATCGCCATAAGCGGAATAATTATTCAGGAAAAATATACAGGTTATATTTATAAGTGTTAATATTGCTAGTTCCAGAAGACGTGAGGTGTAAAATCGTTTCTGGACTAAGCTAACGAGCGAATTAAGCATGTCTTAAGAATAGAACGTTAAATAAAATGCGGAACTTTTTATATGTTTGAGAACAAAAAGATAACGTAGATAAAAAAAAAAAGGTTCAGTTTCATATATTTGGAAAATAAATCAAACTCCCTAGATATTATTCGATAGTCAATTTGTAATTTCGAAACTCTCGAATTCAACAGGTCAATTATTCATAGACGTATACGCTAACTCGGCACTTAAACAGTAAATAAGAACGTGGTCTATTTGTTGATACTTTATTCGTACACAATGAACACAGTCTGAAAATACAGTAATAGAAAATCTAACAAGAGGCATGCTAGAGCTAAGGGTAACCAGATAACCCGACACCTAGATATGCCGACCCCTTTTCGGTTAAGCTGACACTTTTTAGCTCACCTAAGCACGAATTGCAGTGTGAACTTTTGTTATCACCCGGCGTCCGTCGTCGTCGTCTTTTAACAATTTCCTACACATGACTTCTACTAAACCAATTGACACATTTCAAAATAACTTCATAGGAATGTTCCTTAGGTGGTCCTCTTTCGAAGTTGTTCAAAGAAATTAATTCCAAGTAGAACTTCGGTTGCTGCGGCATCAGAAAAGGGGAAAATTGCAAAATCTTAAAAAATCTCCTTGTCCAAAAGTACTGGCCCGATTTGAAAATTATTTTGCACAAATGTTTCTTTGGGTACCCTCTACCAAGATTGTTCAAATATTTCTGATCCGTTGAAAAACATGGCCGCCAGGGGGCGGAGCTTGTTTTTCTTATATGTGCATTGTTAAAACTTTGAAAAATCTTCTTGTCCAAAAGTACTGGCCCGATTTGAAAACATTATTCTGCACAAATGTTCCTTGGGGCACTCTCTACCAAGATTGTTCAGATATTTCCGATCCGTTGAAAAAACATGGCCGCCAGGCGGCGAAGCTTTTTTTCCTTATATGTGCATTGTGAAATCTTTAAAAATCTTCTTGTCAAAAAGTACTGGCCCGATTTAAAGATAATTTTGCACATTTTCCTTGGGGGACCTTCTATCAAAATTGTTCAAATTAATCCAATCCCTTGAAAAACATGGCCGCCAGGGGCGGGGCTTGTTTTTCCTTGTGCATTGTGAAATCTTTAAAAATCTTCTTGTTTTCCTTATATGTGCATTGTAAAATCTTTATAAATCTTCTTGTCCAAAAGCAACTGCCTGATTTAAACATTATTTGGCACAAATGCTCCTTGGGTGACCTTCTACCAAGGTTGTTCAAATATATCCGATCCGTTGAAAAACATGGCCACCAGGGGGTTGCTTGTTTTCCTTATATGTATAGAGTAAAAACTTTGAAAACTATTGAAGTTCTATTGAATCAGGTGAGCGATATAGGGCTATCATGGCCCTCTTGTTTGAGATTAACCGACACCTCATGGACACAAATCGAGGCGAGCCGACACCTTATTTAAAAAGTGTTATTGTTATTCTATGAACAATTACCGTCGACAATGAAGGAATATTCAAATTTTATTTTCGGACGTTATTTATAGCTTCTTAGAGTTTGAATTTCAAATCCTTAGTCCAGTGTGGGGCCGATATGGACATGTGTTGTTGTTGTTGTTGTTGTCTGTCATCCTGTAGCAAACAAAATGATCAATATTAATGATAATCATTACAACAATTGTGTATGTAAAACATTATGCAGATAGTTAAATGGACCGTCCCGTCCGCATTACAATAATTCCCCATACAATTTAATTAAAGATAAGTATATACCTGAATTGTCCTCCACACCGCATGTCCCCGGCGAAAACTGCAGCCCTTAATGATACAGCCAGGAAACACAATACGTATGGCTTTCCAAACCGCTCTCTCAAAGTCCACTCGGAATATCTCAACCTCCACCTCTTTGTCAAGAAGACGTACTGTAGCCTAGATGAAACAAAATAGGCAATTTATTAATAAGTAATGTCTGAAGCATTTGTTTGTTAACATATCCTACACCATATTATCCTTGTGGCTCAGAATAATCTCATTACGCATTATCTAAAGTGACTTGAAAAAAAGGCAATGGATCTAGACAATTCTTTATAAATGTATTTATTAGGGATGGGAACGAATACCGAAAACGATATTCGAATATTCGTTTTTCGAATAAAAATCTGTATCTGATTTCAGGTTTATCCGAATACTGGTACTTTACCATTTCCCTTTTCAAATAATGGCTATTGTTTACGTATATATATTGCAAGTTTTCAACTGTACTTACACTCACAGTTTCTTTTTTTCTTAACAGATATATTTGAATTTCAAGTTGATGTAAATCAAGAAAAACACTCGAATACATTCGAATACATTTGTTGCAAATGTGATTGCTATTAGCCGGTTGGTGAAGTTAACATTTGTTAATATTTTTGATATGAAAAGATTGAAACCTATTTGAAAAAATGATAACAACAACAATCAGAAAGCATTTGATAAAACAAATAGAAAATAGTGTGTTAAACCATTAGTCCGTTTCCCATAATGTTTTTTAAATGTCGTCAGCTTCAAACATTCTTTCCCTTAAACACACTTTATTCTTATTCAGAAAAATGATACAGTCCACAATATCTGGTGTCAGTTGGTTTCTAAGTGTGTTCAATAATAGTCCCGCGGTACTGAAAATACGTTCCGAAGGTACATTTGTTGCAGGCACGGACAAAACACTCCTGGCAACAACGGCTACTTTTGGAAAACGCCTCTCGATCTCCGTCTACCACAGTAACGGTTCAGCGTCACCAGCCATCTTCTCATTCACGTACGAGTGTAGTTTGTCTTCGATGGATCTGTCTGGTGTACCAAAGTCGAGAAAGTCTAGCTTTCGGCGTTTCGAAGGAGTTTCGAATGGACACTGTTGTTCAGCTGTAGAAAGTCTCAGAGGGATGTCATCCAATCTCGACTCTAAAAGTCCATACGTAACTTTCCGTTGTTGGCTGGTGAAAAGGGGTAATTTCTTGAATCTAGGGTCTAGGAGTGCACCTAGTGCAGGTGTGTATTTGGCTGCAGCATCTGACGTAGGCTGGTAGCGCGTTGTTAGTTCATCACGGATGGTCTCCTTTAGCCTGCTCGTTGTATGGTTGTCTGAGGAAGAAGTGGTAAGAGGTCTCTGTATAAGTCCGCATACTATTGGAAATGCCTCGGAGACTGAACATAGCTCTCCGTACTCATTTACTCTGTTGTATCTGAGAACGGTTGGAGACCAGAACACAGCTCAACAATTAACTCCCACTCCCCTTCTCTTAGGTTCAAAATGCTGTCAGCTTTCTTTGTAAACTTCATATCAAGCAGTATGTCTGTAAGGGCGCGTCTCTGCTAAACCAGCCGGCTCATCATGTGGTAAGTCGAGTTCCATCTAGTGGCCACGTCTTGGATAAGTGTCTGTTGGATTCCCATGGCTTTCTATCTGGCGGACAGTTCGGCTGTCAAGGTGGTAGAGTGTTTGAAGTGGCCAACCAGTTTCCGACATCTGTTCGTTAGTTTTGAAACTTGATGTAGCTCCAGAGCGGGTTTAAGGCACAGCTGTAGTGTGTGGCCAAAACATCCAGACTGACCACTCATGAGGAAAAATACAACTGGCACTTGCTTCATGCTCTGGCACCTTCTTTTAAACACGTTGATACTTGCGAGTAGAATGAATAGTTTTCGTAGCACCTGTTAATATTTAAAATATTCATCTAACAATAATTTAAAGGTCCCATCAAAATACCAACGTGTGGCCGTCTTCAAAAGTGGTAGCTGGTTGTCTGTGGCGAATATCAAATGTCGCCGGTCTTTAACTCGGACGTCCTTGCGAAAAAGGTTTTCTGGGATGGCTTCATGGCATATCTATAAAGTATTAAACAATAGAGTTTATTTACACATTGAATTATATCTAAATATAATCCATGTTTCTTTTAAATCGTAGACCCGTAAACATGTAAGTGTACCAATTATAAGCATTATAGTTCATTTACACGTTGAATTTTAACATATGTATATCTAAATGTAAATCCATGTGACCCGTCAACATGTAAGGGTAAACCGTTGTGGTAACTTACTTCAAAACTCATATCAATTGGCTCACCTGGTCGTGCCGGCACGTCTGTCTGTATCTATTCAGGATCCGGAGAACAGTTTCTTTTGTTACCTGATCAGTGGTACAGAGATGTGTCGTGCTGTGTTTTGCTCTCTCCATGACTAATCGGGCTGAGGGTTAGAGGTCTTCTTTGCCCTGTATAACGGAAATGTATAATAGGTCGGATTTAGTTAGGTTTTTTGACGAGAACGATAATTTAGTCGACGAACATAAGTGTAAGTTATCTTAGTGTAACGGCAATTACGGCAAGGGATGGCCTGTGCGAAGCGGGTGAAATGGTCAGTAATGACGAGGATGTTTTCAATACCACACTTGCTCGGTTCGAGGAACAGAAAATCCATATATACCTGCTCCATAAGTTTCGTTGTACATATTGAGATTAGCTCCGCAAAAGGTCGGATTTGGGTTTTTCTACGAATGCAGCGGCCGCAGTTATCAATTCACGCGGTGACACTCTTCTCAAGTCCTGGCCAGTTCAAGCGACGCCTAGCCAGCCATAACAATTGCTTTTCCCCGATGTCCGACTTCATCATGAATGCCCTTCAAGGCTGTCCTTTTCTGAGCTGCTGGTAAGACTAGCTGCTGTACCGGTTTACCCTCCAAAGAAGCGGTTCTGAAAAGGAACTTGGCATGAAATAACAAGCCGATTCCATTCCCGGAAGTAGCGCTGTACTTCTAGAGGCTCGGACCTGATACTTCTCCCCGCCCTTGAAGAAGAAGAACCCCCTGCCGGTGGGGGTTAGAATACGCCGGCTGTCCGTCCTACAAGGGGTAGAAGTCCCCTAATGGACCCGCCTGTTTGCCGTGGGTGGATACTCGTAAGCAGGAAACGAGGATCCTGGCAGTTGAGGGAAGCGCAGGGATCTCCGGCTTTCCAACACACTGCTTTGGCCTCTGCTTCGGTGTAAACGGGAGCCTAGATGGGCCCGGTCTAGTGCAAACGGCTGGTCATATATAAGATTTAGGCACACTTTTTCTTTTCTTACAAATACATGTATATTAACTGTAATGGTGTTAAAATGTCATAAATATCTGTGCATGTATCTACGTATAAGTTTTTTTAATTTGCATAAAGTTTACAGTTTATTGTGCCTCGTCTTTTATAGGCTAATGGGCTAATTGGGTGTCGCGGATGTTTTGGTCGGGGGCACTGACTTGCATGGCGGATCCCTGATATGGGGGACACATCGATGTTCTTCCTTGTCGCGCTAACTTATTCGCGGTATCTAGTTATACCATCTGTGGACCCCTGACACGAGGAGCTGGATTTCCGCTCCATATATCGTGTTCCCTTGTTGGACTCCGTGGCGGGTGGGGGCCGCGGTTGATGAAAAATAAAAACTTGGATATGGATCCTCAAACCAAAAAACGCACACGTACTGAAATGGACTCGGACTCCGATATCGACAAACCAAATGGCAACACTTCAAACCCTTCATTCCCCCGATTCTTATTGATTGAATCAAATTTACCCGAACAGCCTATATCTTCCCTTTCACCTTTCGTTATACAGAAATGCCTTCTTTCTCTTGCTGGTTCACCTAAGTCTGTTAAAAAATTGAAATCAGGTGCTCTCCTCATTGAAGTTGAGAAGAAAGCACATGCAGACAACCTCTTAAAATTAAAAACCTTTTTCAATATCTCTGCCAAATGCTCTGCCCATAATACTCTTAATACGTCAAAAGGAATTATAAGATGCCCAGATCTTGCAGGAGTTTCTGAGGAGGAAATTGCTTCTGAACTGGCCGGCCAACTGGTCGTCCATGTCAGAAGGATGACTTCCTACAGGGACAGTATCAAGAGACCAACAAACACCTTGGTGCTAACATTCAATACAGCTATTTTGCCAAGATCCCTTAAAGTTGGATACTTGAATGTCCCTGTTGACATGTACATCCCTAACCCATTGCAATGTTACACCTGTTATAAGTATGGCCATCATGAATCAAAATGCCGAAAAACTACAGAAGAAAAGGTTTGCCGTCGTTGCACTGCATTATGTTCAGAACATGATGCAGATGTAAATGAATGCAAAAATACACTTAAATGTTCAAACTGTGGTGGTGAGCATTATTCTACCTCCCGCTCCTGCCTTGTGTGGAAACGGGAGAAGGAGATTGTTACCGTCAAGTGTAAAGAAGGTCTTTCTTTTCCTGAGGCGAAGAAAATTGTTGAAACCCGATTCAATTTGACTGTTTCATATGCTAATGTCACCAAAAACAACTCCAGACCAACTACTATCAGGCCTGTTGTCAATACACCGCCACCCTCACAAGAATGTACTACATGCCATCGCCTTTTGAAGGTTCTATCTCAAAAGTTTCCTGACATCAGTTTACAGTTAAAAGCAATTATGTCAAATGAACAGCCCTCTACTTCTATCCTTTCTTCATTACCATCAATGAACAAAGACACCTGTAGCAATACTGCATCTTCTTCGAAAGAAAATGAGTCTTCTTCTAAACAAATTGAGTCTTCTTCTAAAGAAATTAGGTCACCTTCTCCTGGAGAAGTTGAGTCTTCTCCTAGAGAAATTAAATTATCTTCTTCTGGAGAGATTGAGTCTTCTCCTGGAGGGGTTGGGTCCTCTTCCAAGGAAGTTGATTCTTCAAAAGGAAAGGAATCTTCTAAAGTTGTAAAAAATAATTCAAACCATACAAGTAAATCACCTGATACAAAACAAACCAAAGTTAAAATTACACTCAAAGCCCGATTCTGAAGGCTTCGAGAAACAAAAAACTAGAAAAAATAAGGTCCAATTAGATAGAGCTAGTGACTCTAAACCTAAAATCACTAATCGTTATCAGACATTGGATGACATGGAGACACAGGAAACTGAGCCTCCTAATCCATGGTCGGATACAACAGATGACTGGAATCAAAATATTGATTCCTGGCATACTGCGATAGCCGAGATCAAAATTTGTGAACCTATATCGAAATGAATTCCATAATCCAGTGGAACTGTCGTGGATTTAAAGCCAATTTTGAAGAATTGTCTCTTCTAGTTAATGAAAAGAAACCAGTAGCTATATGCTTACAAGAAACATTTTTAAAAGATATTGATAGTCTTTCTCTTAAATATCATTCATGTTATCATAAAACTTGCGATGCAAGTGCTCGAGCTTGTGGTGGTGTAGCAATATTTGTTAACAACTCTGTTCCCCATAGCTTAGTCTCACTTACTACAACTCTGCAGGCGACTGCGGTAAGAATTGCATTGAGCAAAACAATTACCCTATGTGCTTTGTACCTTCCGCCAAGTCAACCTCTTGATACAGACAAGCTCGTTGAGCTTGTCAGTCAGCTTCCAACACCTTTTATGATAGTTGGTGACTTCAATTCACACAATAAGTTGTGGGGATGTAGTGACACCAATAACAAAGGCCAAATATTAGAAGATTTTATTTTTAAACATGACCTTTGTATTTTGAATAATAAATCTCACACCTATCTGCATCCTGCTACTGGTTCTTACTCATCTCTTGATCTTTCTATTTGTAGTCCTGATATATTTGTTGACTTTAAGTGGAAGGTGGAAGACGACCTTCATGGAAGTGATCATTTCCCTATAATTATCACTGAAACTGGGCCATCTGTCCAGGGGCGTCCGAGGCGATGGAGGCTCCACAAAGCGAACTGGAATTTATTCCAGATGCGATGTGAACGTTCCATTAATCCGGATGCTTTCTTGGAATGTGATGACCCTACACAACTATTTACATCTTTAATGTATCAGGCTGCTAAAGAGGCAATTCCCCAAACTTCGACAAATCCAAAGCACCCTCGCAAACCTTGGTTTGATGAGGATTGCAAAAAGGCTATAGGAACACGCAAATCGGCTTTAAGGCAGTTTAACCTGAGGCCAACCCATCAAAATCATGTATACTTTAAAATAGCTAGAGCAAAAGCTCGTAAAACAATTAAGCATACGTTGGCAGATTCCTTTGCACAAAAATCGTCCTCTTCAAACTATTCTCCAAAGTTTCAAAAATTTCAACAGCAGAGGGAGAAACGGAAAATTAACTTTAAATCGAAAAATGAAGAGACCTACAATAAAGCATTTACGTTAAAAGAATTAAAATCGGCTCTCAAGAAGTGCCATGATACCGCTGCGGGTTCAGATGATATACACTATCAACTGATTAAGCATTTACCTTTCCGATCCCTTTCTTGTTTACTTGACGTCTATAATCAGGTTTGGCGAACGGGAAATCTCCCGAGGTCTTGGAAAGAGGCCATCGTTATTCCAATTCCCAAGCCTGGTAAAGATACAACTAATCCTGGGAATTATCGTCCTATAGCCTTAACTAGCTGTATATGTAAAACCATGGAAAGAATGGTGAACGACAGACTTGTTTGGTTTCTCGAAAAGAACAAACTTATTACTACTTTCCAGTCTGGTTTTCGTAAACATAGAAGCACAGTGGATCATTTGATCCGTTTTGAAACTTTTATCAGAGAAGCATTCATTAAAAAGGAACACGTTGTCTCCGTCTTCTTTGACTTAGAAAGTGCATATGACACTACCTGGAAATATGGTATTATGAATGACCTCTATGATTATGGCATAAGAGGTCGCCTTGCTTTTTTAGCTCGCCTATTCGAAGAAATAGGGGAGCTTATGTTATCACCCCGGCGTTGGCGTCCGCGTTGCCAGCTTGGTCAAACCTTTGCGTGCAAGGCCTTTTCTCAGACACTGTGTATGCTGTTGCTTTGAAACTTCACACACTTATTCAGGATCATTAGGGGACCTTGTATGTCAAGTCCCATAACTCTGGAATGGATTTTGACTGAATTGTGCCCCTTTTTGGACTTAGAAATTTGGTCAAACCTTTGCGTGCAAGGCCTTTTCTCAGACACTGTGTATGCTGTTGCTTTCAAACTTCACACACTTATTCAGGGTCATTAGGGGACCTTGTATGTCAAGTCCCATAACTCTGGAATGAATTTTGACTGAATTGTGCCCCTTTTTCGACTTAGAATTTTGGTCAAACCTTTGCGTGCAAGGCCTTTTCTCAGACACTGTGTATGCTGTTGCTTTGAAACTTCACACACTTATTCAGGATCATTAGGGGACCTTGTATGTCAAGTCCCATAACTCTGGAATGGATTTTGACTGAATTGTGCCCCTTTTTGGACTTAGAAATTTGGTCAAACCTTTGCGTGCAAGGCCTTTTCTCAGACACTGTGTATGCTGTTGCTTTCAAACTTCACACACTTATTCAGGGTCATTAGGGGACCTTGTATGTCAAGTCCCATAACTCTGGAATGAATTTTGACTGAATTGTGCCCCTTTTTCGACTTAGAATTTTGGTCAAACCTTTGCGTGCAAGGCCTTTTCTCAGACACTGTGTATGCTGTTGCTTTGAAACTTCACACACTTATTCAGGATCATTAGGGGACCTTGTATGTCAAGTCCCATAACTCTGGAATGGATTTTGACTGAATTGTGCCCCTTTTTGGACTTAGAAATTTGGTCAAACCTTTGCGTGCAAGGCCTTTTCTCAGACACTGTGTATGCTGTTGCTTTCAAACTTCACACACTTATTCAGGGTCATTAGGGGACCTTGTATGTCAAGTCCCATAACTCTGGAATGAATTGTGCCCCTTTTTCGACTTAGAATTTTGGTCAAACCTTTGCGTGCAAGGCCTTTTCTCAGACACTGTGTATGCTGTTGCTTTGAAACTTCACACACTTATTCAGGATCATTAGGGGACCTTGTATGTCAAGTCCCATAACTCTGGAATGGATTTTGACTGAATTGTGCCCCTTTTTGGACTTAGAAATTTGGTCAAACCTTTGCGTGCAAGGCCTTTTCTCAGACACTGTGTATGCTATTGCTTTCAAACTTCACACACTTATTAAGGGTCATTAGGGGACCTTGTATGTCAAGTCCCATAACTCTGGAATGGATTTTTTTCAAACATTTGGATTTTTTTCTTTTTCTTTTCTTGTATTTTTCAATTTTGCGTTTAGCTCAACGTTAAAGTTTCGATTTTTTTTTTTTCTCAATAAGTACTGGTTCTAGGGCTTTCATATTTGTTGGGGTAAAACATTTGTTTTTTGCTGGATTTTGAAAATTGGGCATAGCTTCTTCATATTTTGTTGGATTAATTTCATTTTTTTTTTAATTTTCTTGTATTTTTGAACTTTGAGCATTATTTTTTTATTTTTTATTTTTTTTCTAGAATTTTAGAACTTTGTGTTCAGCTCAATTTTTTTTTTTAAATTTCTTGTATTTTTTTTTTTTTTTTTTTATTATTTCTTGTTTAAAAATAATTGTGTTTAGCTCAATGTTAGAGTTTTGTTTACTTTTTGTCTTTTACACTTGCCTTGATAGTCAAAGCAGGGGACACAGTGAGACATTTAATTACGCGTAATTCTTGTCTTTCTTTTGTAAATTCAATTTCAACTGATTTATTCCACTTTTGGATTTTGGACTTTATACCCATGCTATAACTGTTCTGAAGTAGGCCCTGATAGACGATATCCCTGATAGGCGAGCTATATTGTCCTCCGACAACTCTTGTTCATTTCTGCTTTTTTAAATGAACGTCAGTTTAAAGTTCGTGTTGGTGATACTTTGTCTGATCCACATGAACAGGAAATGGGTGTTCCCCAGGGATGCATTCTTTCTGTAACACTTTTTAGTGTGAAGATTAATAACATTATCAAATCTGTTAACCCAGGAGTTGAATGTTTTCTATATGTTGATGATTTCTGTATTTGCTACAGATCAAAGCATATGCATACAATTGAAAGACAACTGCAACAAGTTTTGAATAATTTGCAAAAATGGTCAAACGAAAATGGCTTTAAATTCTCTAAAAGCAAGACCAAATGTATGCACTTTTGTCAACTTCGTAAACACCACCTAGATCCTGATTTAACACTAGATGGCACTCGTATTGAAGTTGTGCCTGAATTTAAATTCCTTGGTCTATTGTTTGACCCAAAACTGACTTTTGTTCTTCATATTAAATATCTTAGAAATAAATGCCAGAAAGCATAAAATCTTTTACGCGTTGTATCCCACATGGATTGGGGTGCTGACCCTAAAGTCCTCTTGAGACTTTACAGGTCATTAATACGATCTAAATTAGACTACGCATGTATTGTTTATGGCTCGGCACGAAAATCATACATTGCAACACTTGATTCCATTCACCATCAGGGTTTACGGCTAGCCCTGGGCGCTTTTCGAACTTCGCCCGTCAAAAGTCTCTATGTAGAAGCCAATGAACCACCCTTATATTTACGTCGACAAAAACTAGCTATGCAGTATCTTTTAAAACTCAAGTCTAACCCTTCAAATCCCACTCATAGAGTTGTTTTTAAACCTTTATACAAGGAATTATTTTTAAAGAAGGAACGGGTAATACCGCCTTTTGGTATCCGTTACGGTCCCGAAGTCGCTAAGCTTGATGTTGATCTTGAGGACATCGCGAGGCAGGAGATTTCAGATTCTCCACCTTGGACTCGAAATAGTCCATCATTCATTTATGATCTTGCGACTGATAAAAAGGCCTGCACAGATCCTATTGTTTTTAAGTCCAAGTATATGGAAATTAAAAATACATATTATAACTTTGAGCATATTTATACAGATGGTTCTAAGGACGGAAAAAAGGCTGCTGCCGCTGCAGTTCATGATGGCGATGTGATAACATTTCGGTTGCCAAATAATGCTTCTATATTTTCTGCCGAGTTAAAGGCAATTCATTTGGCTTTGGACCATATTGAATCCGACGGTTATTGGCGATATATTATTTTTACTGACTCATTGTCTGCTATGCAGGCACTTCAGAATGACAAAATAGATAACCCTATTATTGTTGACCTCCTTTCTAAGTTATCGCGTATTTGTGCAACAGCACATGTAGTATTTTGCTGGATCCCCAGTCATATGGGCATTCACGGTAATGAACATGCTGACTTGGCAGCAAAGTCTGCTCTTTTACAAGATATTTTACCTTTTAAAATACCTTATACCGATTTTAAACCTTTAATAAATGTTTTACTTCACGATAAGTGGCAAAGTGATTGGATTGAGCAAGTAAATAATAAACTGCACTCAATCAAGTCAGTACTTGGTGAGTGCCTGCCAGCTTTTAGATCCTGTCGCCGAGAAGAAATTGTCCTTGCTCGTTTACGCATTGGGCACACATGGTTAACTCATGCGTATTCCATGTTTTACACAACTTTCAGTACAGCACATTCTTCTGGAATGTGCTGATTTCGCTCCAATACGTGATAGATTTTTCAAGGCTCAAAGTATGCGTCAGCTCTTTGAGTCTGTCAAACCTGAACTTGTATTTGATTTCCTTAGGGAAATTAATATTTTTAATAAGATATGATTATTTCTTAAATCGTGCTTTTGCACATGTATTACTTTTACAGATCCTGTTCCGCATTTTCTCAGATATTGTTTATCTTTATGTTAAGTATTTCATAGCAGTGTTTGGCTTGTTTGCCTAAATTCTGTTTTACATTGTTTTACATGTCGTTTTATATTAATGTTAAATATCGCGTACATCATGTTTAATTGTTTTGTCTAATAAACTGGTTAGTTATATTTCAATCATTTCATAATTTACGGTAAGTAAATCATTAAGCGCCCAAAATGACCTTAGTTGTCGACGGGCCTTAAAACACCATTCATTCATTCATTCATTCATTCATTCATTTGAAGAAGAAGAGACAGGAGTGTGGTGGGCCTTCTTAGAGGTTGCAGAGGACTGAACAACTAGGAATCTCCATTTTCTTTGTCCTAACATTACGCAATAGCTCAGTAATTGAGTCGTATTCCTTTCTGGTCTTATCACGTAACTTAGGTGAAGATAACCCTGTCCAGAACCTATGCCGTAGCATATCATTCCTTGCTGCTACGCCCATATGGGTTTCATCGATAGCGGCATGTAGCAACGACTCTAACCTACATACATATTTACTACACTCTCATTCGGGTGCTGGACCTCGAAACACACTTGCATGGTTACATTTCTAGGTGCCAGATCCCCAAATGTAGATTCGAAAACGATGGCAATTTAGGAACAAAGCGTAGATACCAAGGATTTGGAATACATTTCAGTGGCGTACATGATTCTGGAGGGCTTTTATTTTCTATCGGCTTGGCTCCAAGAGCTGTCGGAGGACAGCGCGCTCGACTTTACAACGCTTATTGACTTAAGCACTATTTCAGTATATTGCCTTTAAGTACTATTAAATCATATATACTCTATATGTAAAAGCAACTGAATAGATACATACATTTAAATATATGTAATTTAAAAAATCAAATTTCCTAAGTCACTTAACTCCATATTTAGGATACAATGGAGTAATGTAACCTAATTGTGTGATGGTCCTTAACAAATGTGTGAAGTATGAAGACTGATTTGAATGAGGTAAGGTGTCTAGTGTCGTTTATCATAAACGATACTGGCAACCAAAATCTAGTATCGTTTCTGTAAGGAAATATAACGCTAGACAATCACGTGCATTTACAGAACATATACAAACACGAGTACGATATAATACATGGACATGAAGACATGACAAAATGTACCGACATATACATAACAAAATGTACCCTGTTACATTAGCTTCTATTTTCATCAGAAACAAATTCATAATAGTTCCGTGTTTTTATTAGAATGATAAATTATTTATTATATATGTGTAAATAATCTTATAGGAGACCATTTATGTATTAGACATACATAAATTACCTTAGCTACTATTTTCATCACTAGGTTCCTGGCGGACTGCGGCGGATGACAATGCTCACACTTTTTAGGACGGAATTTGCCGGCTTTCTTGGACACAGGGGCTGGGTACACAATTCGGCTGTTCCTCACGGAACATCTCCAAACGCGGTCTCTTTCTGAAAATGTTGTCAATAAGGATTATTAATTGTATAGCTTCATTCATTATTATTGATAGCCAAGAGGCAATAAATGAATATATGACATGCTCACCTTGAAAGTGAAGGAATAGCCAATGAAATCTAACAGCTTCTGTCGGCCTTGCATAGACGCATTCTGTACCAATTCATACGAATCAGGTCTTGGTGGCAGAGAAGTATTTAAAAACATAAGAACCGATCTACAAAGATTTCTCAGAACGTGGTTACATTAAGGAACATCCAAATTGATGTTATTATAAAACTGGTCCATTGGTTAAAGGGTGGAGATTTTTTGTTGACCTACATTTTTCTGTGCTAGCTTAGCGTATTCATCTGCATGTGCCGTTCAGATACCTCGATAGCTTATTTGTTCTCGCTCTTACTGACAATGAATGAATGAATGTATATTGTTTTATGGCGCATCGACAGCTAAGGTCATTTAGCGCGCAATTAAATTTTATTATTCATGATCCCTGGGTAAACAAACCAGTACTAGGCTAGAAAATGTGCCTTGCCCAAGGGCACTCCACCATGACCGTAGGGCCGCGACTGGGGATCGAACCCGGGACACCCGGTTTCGAAATCCCCGACGCTAACTCTTACTGACAAACGTAACATACTTAGAACAGGCGTCAAGAAACATTAAACACCCTAATCGGAGTAATTCATCAGGAAAAACATACATGTTATATAATTGTTAATATTGCTAGTTCCAGAAGAGTACTATTTACAAACTAAAGGTGTTAAATCGTTTCGGGACTGAGCGAACGACCAAATTAAGCAAGCAATTAAAATGTTTAACCAATGCGAAATATTCAAAACAAAAAGATCATGTTGATATTTTAAAATCTGTTCGATTAATATATTTGAAAGCAAATCAGACCGCTACATATTAATCGATAGTCAATTTGCAATTAAGAAACATTAGAGTTCAGTTATATATAGACGATTACACAGTACAGTATAAGTAGATCAATTAAACGTATTGCATTTGGATAAGAAGTAGGGTCTGACTCGTGTGCACTCTTCGTTACATGGCATTATTAACTTGGTCTTGTTTCTTTTTAGCTCGCCAGTACGAAGTACAGGAGAGCTTATGTGTTACCCCCGGCGTCGGCACCGTCGGCACCGTCGGCACCGTCGGCACCGTCGGCGGTGGCGTAGACACCTAGGTTTAAGGTTTGTGTTTAAGGTTTTCATTTGGGTTTTAAGGGTTTATATCTTTAGGAACCATTTGTCATCTATCTACGCACACCACTACACCCGTCCTGACCCTGGGTCAAAGTCAAGGTAATTTCTACTTGGTTCTACTTGGTTCAGTTACAAGGTTTAAGGTTTGCGTTTAACGTTTAACATATCACTCTGCATTCACTATTATGACATTGATTGCTTTCATATTTAGTTTATACATTTAGGAACTATTGGTCATCCATCTACGCACACCACTACACCCGTTCTGACCCTGGGTCAAGGTCAAGGTCATTTCTACTTGGTTCAGTTACAAGGTTTAAGGTTTGCGTTTAACGTTTAACATATCACTCTGCATTCACTATTATGACATTGATTGCTTTCATATTTAGTTTATACATTTAGGAACTATTGGTCATCCATCTACGCACACCACTACACCCGTTCTGACCCTGGGTCAAGGTCAAGGTCATTTCTACTTGGTTCAGTTACAAGGTTTAAGGTTTGCGTTTAACGTTTAACATATCACTCTGCATTCACTATTATGACATTGATTGCTTTCATATTTAGTTGATACATTTAGGAACTATTGGTCATCCATCTACGCACACCACTACACCCGTTCTGACCCTGGGTCAAGGTCAAGGTCATTTCTACTTGGTTCAGTTACAAGGTTTAAGGTTTGCGTTTAACGTTTAACATATCACTCTGCATTCACTATTATGACATTGATTGCTTTCATATTTAGTTTATACATTTAGGAACTATTGGTCATCCATCTACGCACACCACTACACCCGTTCTGACCCTGGGTCAAGGTCAAGGTCATTTCTACTTGGTTCTGTTATATGGTTTAAGGTTTCTGTTTAACATATCACTCTGCATTCACTATTATGACATTGATTGCTTTCATATTTAATTTATACGTTTATGAACTATTGGTAATCAATCTACGCACACCACTACACACTTCCTGACCCTGTGTCAAGGTCAAGGTCATTTCTACTTGGTTCTGTTACAAGGTTTAAGGTTTGCGTTTAACGTTTAACATATCACTCTGCATTCACTATTATGACATTGATTGCTTTCATATTCAGTTTATACATTTAGGAACTATTGGTCATCCATCTACGCATACCACTACACCCGTCCTGACCCTGGGTCAAGTTCAAGGTCATTTCTACTTGGTTCAGTTACAAGGTTTAAGGTTTGCGTTTAACGTTTAACATGTCACTCTGCAGTCACTATTATGACATTGATTGCTTTCATATTTAGTTTATACATTTACAAACTATTGGTCATCCATCTACGCACACCACTACACCCGTCCTGACCCTGGGTCAAGGTCAAGGTCATTTCTACTTGGTTCAGTTACAAGGTTTAAGGTTTGCGTTTAACGTTTAACATGTCACTCTGCAGTCACTATTATGACATTGATTGGTTTCATATTTAGTTTATACATTTACGCACTATTGGTCATCCATCTACGCACACCACTACACTCGTCCTGACCCTGGGGTCAAGGTCAAGATCATCCTAGTTACACTTTGTTTTGAGGCAAAAAATATGGAATTCTGTGCCTTTTATATATATATATATATATATATATAAAATATTTACTCTTGTGACTTTTCAATACCCTGCATATACATTTTTTTATGGAGAACAAATCTAAATACCACTTTATAAACAGCACCCCTAGGCGAGCTCCATTGTCATCTGACAATTCTTGTTGTTTTAGCGATAGAATTTAGAAGAATATATCTGATTGATACAATATCGGGTTTCACTATTTAATTCACCTATGTTAAGACGCACCCCGGCAACCCAAACATAGCCTGGATTTTTAGCTCGTCTGATTTTTTGGGAAAAAAAGACGAGCTATTGTCGTCACTTGATCGTCGTCGTTGGTTAAGTTTTGCGTTTAGGTCACTTACATGGAAACTGTCAAACATAATACTTTGAAACTTGGAAAACTTGTTCATCTAATAACCTTCTTCACATTGTATGCTAAAGATACTGAGTTTGACCTTCTTTTTGGGGTAAAAAACATGATTTTGGTGGTTTTTAATTAACTTCGATATTTGGTCATAGCTCCCTCATTGTTTGTTAGATTGATTTCAAATTGTGCACACATATTTCATAAATAATGTACTTCAATATTTCAAATGGGATTTTGGGTCAAAGATTTGGATTTTTTGCTTTTTCATTTCATGTATTTTTTAACTTTGCGTTTAGCTCAACGTTAAAGTTTTTCTTTTTCTAAATAAGTAGTGGTACTAGGGCTTTCATATTTGGAATATAGTTACATCTAATACCCTTCTGCACATTGTATGCTGAAGATGCCGAGTGTGACCTTTTTTGGGTGGTAAAACACTTGATTTTTGGTGGATTTTGAGAATTGGACATAGCTTCTTTATATTTTGTTGGAATAATTTCAAAATAAATTACTTCAACATATCAAACAGCTAGGTTTCAGGGAAAAACATTTGTATTATTTATTTTTTTTTTTTTTAATTTCTTGTATTTTTGAACTTTGCGTTTATCTAAAAAAAAAAAATCGAATATCTTGTATTTTTTAACTTTGGGTTTAGCTCAAAGTTAAAGTTTTGTTATTTTGCTTTTTGTCTTTTACTAGGAATCCGCTGTGGTCGAGTGGTTAGCGACGGGGATTTCGAAACCGGGTGTCCCGGGTTCGATCCCCAGTCGCGGCACTACGGTCATGGTGGAGTGCCCTTGGGCAAGGCACATTTTCTAGCCTACCACTGGTTTGTTTACCCAGGGATCATGAATAATTAAATTTAATTGCGCGCTAAATGACCTTTGCTGTCGATGCGCCATAAAACAATATACTCATTCATTTGTCTTTTACTCTTGCATGGATAGTCAAAGCAGGGGACAGCGAGACATTTAATTACGTGTAATTCTTGTTTGTTACAATGATTTCAAGTTTTCCTAAACAATGAAAACATAATGTCCTTCATCATATTATGAATATCTTAAATCAGAGTTACTAAAAATAGGAAAATAGTAATATATTCAATATCTTTTGTTAAAGTTGACTTAATGTACCAATATCATTTGCCTGTCCATTGCATACACAAGACTCAGCTCATGATCTTGACTGATTGTGACAGCCATCCAACGTGACGATCTTCCTTATCATGTATATGAACTTGTATTTATTTCCACATAGTTAATCTTGTTTCAATACTTGATAAATAGCAGTTGTGTGCGGTCATTATAATATGTAAATATTCTTTCTGAATTTGAATATTTTTTATATAAAATAAATAAACAGTAAAAGGATAATATGAGACGAGCGTCAGGTACCCGCGGGCGGTGCTCTTGTTTTGTTTAGTTATAGTGACGAGAAAAACAAGTATGTTTGCATTGTTTGACAACCCACAACATTACGTAGTTGATTGCCTGGTGTGCGTCCATGTTCAGGTAGTTGGTTTTCGAGTAAAACACACTCACGCTCGCTCGCACGCATTACTACTCAACAGTTAATTTCAGTTCAGAAAACTTTAGATAAATTAAATATATCGATGGGTCACGCTTATAGCCTTGTCCAAGCTGACATTGTAGGTTTTTCGTTACTATAATTTGAATTTGTTTGTTTCATCAATTTCGCTTGGACCATATGATTACTTCGTCCCTAGCCAGTCGCGGCAATTCGGTCATGGTGGAGTGCCCTTGGGCAAGGCACATTGTCTAAAATTTAAATGCGCGCTAAATGATCTTAGCTGTCGATGCGCCATAAAACAATATACATTCATTCGCCCCTAGCAATCACTTGAATTCTTAAAAGGCCTGAACAAAAATATAGATATACACAAAGTATTTTAACAATGGTCAACTAACAAGAGTTGTCCGTAAGAGAGCATGTTCGACTTTTCGGTCCTAAAAAAATATAGTCGACAGTGGTTACTGAGAAAGTGGCTTGATAGTAAAGTAACATAATGAAGTGACCTTAGTATTTCTTATAAATTGGTGGATCAACAGAGTGCTTTACCTGAAATTCCAGCGGTTGTTATTTTTAATATCTTGTTGTATTCTGAGACGTCTGTTCGTGAAGACAGCTAAATACGAGAGTGAGCTCCCGGATGGGTTGGTTCTCTATATCGATATTTCACGCCACTATGGATTCAAGGCTATGTGCACACTTCATAACAATAATTCAAGTCTCGGTGAATTTAATTTATGTGAAAATGTCATTCATTAAAAAAAAAAATAATAATAATCTAAAAGCAGAGGGGTGCAAACACTTACCAAAAAATCTGTTTCCACATCCTGTCGATCGCAGAAATATTATCTTAAAGACTCAAATCTATTGTAAAAATGTCTGATATGACTCTAAAAAGGATTATCATGAAATTCATGATAACACTTCAGGGTGTTCAAAACGTACTCCCATTCTTTATCTTTTAGAATTTCCTTAAATTTACGTTATTACCTTTTCAATAAATAATTTACATTGTAGAATTTAGAAGAATATATTTGATAGATACAGGATCGAGTTTCACTATGTTTAGGCAATTTCGTAGGCGTAAGATATTAAATCCACGAACATCATGGATGCATTAACGATACTTAATCTGTGTGTAAGGTATACTAATAAAGACTACTCACGTAAGAGATAAAGAAAAACGTTGTGTCTACTGATGACTAACGGTCGAGCTTAAAAGTAAAAGAACCACAGTAATATAACCTTATCGAGGGCTTGGCGTGAAACAGTTGTAACTCAAAACCTACTTTGAAAGCCCTGGATTAGGGGCAATTTTGACCCTTTTGTAAACAATGGAAATTTAGGTGCCATTGCTCAGAACGAGCAATGACACCTACATTTCCATTTTTTATCATGTAAAATGATTTAATGCGTTTAAAGACTTTATGGCGAGGTAAATAACCTTGGTAAAAGAATACCAATTTTAATTACAACCATTTCACGCCAAGCCCTCGTTATATGAAGGGTTTTTCATTTGGGAGGAGCTTTCTCTCTTTTTTCTTGTTCCAAACCCCCAGGAAAGGGCTTATATACCTCTTTAGGACCATCTTATTTAGCCACCTGTTGTCAGTGCTTTATTTGTCTTTTTCAACACTGCCCATCAAATATGCGACATACTCAAGGGCATTCTAGACCACCCAATCAAAAGGTGTGTCTCTGGAAGTATGCATAATTGTTGCAAGTTAAAAGTTCGCTGACCAAACAAATATTATTTGTTATCATCTATTCAGAAAAACCATGACAAACTGACGATAGAGAAGTGGTCCTTAACTATCTTCTTGTCTAACAGTCCGGTAACACAATTTACAAAACAAGAGGGCCATGATGGCCCTGGAATCGCTCACCTGATTTGTATGCCCCGGCATACGAAGTATGAGGGGCATATAGTTTTCCGGTCTGTTAGTCCGTCCGTTCGTCCGTCCCGCTCAGGTTAAAGTTTTTGGTCAAGTTAGATTTTAGTGAACCTGATGTCCTATCATTATGAAACTTCACACAAATGACAATCAACATATCATTGTTTAAAAAATTGTATCAATTTGAGGTTGGACCAACTGTTCGTCCGTCCGTTCGTCTGTCTGTTCGTCCATTCCATTCTCAGGTTAAAGTTTTTGGTCAAGTTAGATTTTAGTGAACCTGATGTCCTATCATTATGAAACTTCACACAAATGACAATCAACATATCATTGTTTAAAAAATTGTATCAATTTGAGGTTGGACCAACTGTTCATCCGTCTGTTCGTCCATTCCATTCTCAGGTTAAAGTTTTTGGTCAAGTTAGATTTTACTGAAGCTGATGTCCGATCATGATGAAACTTCACACAAATGACTATTAACATATCATTCTTTAAAAAATTGTGCCGATTTGACGTTGTGACCCTCTGTCCGTCCGCCTGTTCGTTCGTCCATACAATTCAGGTTAAAGTTTTTGGTCAAGTTAGTTTTTAGTGAAGCTGATGTCTTATCATGATGAAACTTCACACAAATGACTATTAACATATCATTCTTTAAAAAATTGTGCCGATTTGACGTTGTGACCCTCTGTCCGTCCGTCCTGGTGAGGTCATTGAGAGGATGCTTTCTGTGAAGTTTCATCCCAATTAACCCACTGGTTACTGAGGAGAAGTTGACGCACGACGCACGCCGTACAAAAGGCGATCACATTAACTAACCTTAAGGAGGAGAAGATTTTTAAGAATGTTGAAGTTTTTTTCATTTCGTTGCCATGGAAACCAGAATTCTGCATGGATCCCTAAAATGTTATTGGAAAGGGTTGAGTTTACTGTGGTAAAAGGTAACAATGCTTACTAAATTGCTCTGGAAAACAGTTCTGTTTCTAAAGTGTCTTATAAGTGGGAACAAATTAAGTATTTTTTATTGAATGTGGAAACAATGCATATTTAGTTTGATTAAGGTGAAAAACCTTAATTACTGCAATATCGAACTGAACAAATATATACAACAAGTAAAAAGAAAGAAGAGCAATATGAGAGAATAATCACAGCCAAATGCATCAGAAATTTGTTAAGTGACATAGGTTAAAACACATTAAGTAATATTGGTAAAATTGCACTCTCAAAACAATAATATGCATGTAAAAAAGAATATAAATGTCAAAATTAAGAAAGCCATATCACATGTTAAATCATGATAAGTGGACCTGAATTATGTAGTTGGTATCTGAATAATAGCCAAGTACACACTCAAAGAAATAATAAATGTTACATTATGCAGCATAGAATACTCCACACACTACCGCACGGCAGACAGACGGACAACAATAAACCAATATCTCATCTGACGTTGATCAATGGAAATATGAAGAAACAAATCATTAAAAACCCTTTTGCAACAATGTATTCAAAAGTTGTCTGCTGCATGGGCTTCAGAAAACGTCTATATGTTGGAAATGGTTAACAGAAGAAAAGATATTAGCGCCAACCTGTAGGATTTTGCCAATTACTGTCGACTTCTGTGGTAAGCTTAAAGCCTCTTTGAGTGACCGCTTACCACCAGCCGGTGGTTCCTCTTCTGGCAATATGTTGATAACAGTGCCTGTTGTAATAGCAGGAGCAAAGGCAATTTTGCTGGTTGATACAATCCAACAGGTGTCGCCCTTCTTTTCCATGTTCATCAATTTATATGTTCTGTCCTTCTGGATAATGGTACATTTATGTGTTTGGTAGCACCTTATATAAAGCAGTTCATCATTATTAGCTGCTGCTATGTTGAAATAGTTAAATTCCGCTTTTGGCCCCTTGTATTTCTGAATATCTACCGACTTCTTTAGCACTTTTAATGTGGCTGTGCGCTTGATTCCATCCTTTATGAAAGAGAGGTTTTAGTGAATGTTCATCATCAGTACTTCAAAAATGTCCTAAAACTGTTTAATTACTCCAGATAAATTAGGAACATAAACACAATCCTATATTGGCCATGCTTGTCTAAAATGATCCATTATATTTATATTTGTGAAACTAACATTTCGATCCTCCAGCAAAATTGTAAATTAAATTTAAACATGAACTTTACTTAAAAAATAATACAAATGATAAGAATTTCATGAAGTGTATATAACTGCACCTCAGACACAGCCCTTTCGGCATGACTCAATCACTTTTAAATATTGTGTTAACCCAGTTAACAATTTATTTATATCACTGCAGCAAATTTATTTATAAGCGTGTTTCATGGTTTTCTTGCCCAAACCTCCACAAAGCATTCCTCCCAGGCATATTAATTGCAAGCATATTCATAAAAGAATGCCCTAATTAAGATTAGTTGTACTTGTTAAAGCATTGCTACATCAGAAGTACCTCATTATTTTAATAATTTGCTTTTATCAATCTATAAATGTCTCATTCTATCATACTCTTCTGAATCACCAGAAGGTGGCTTTATAACTGATTGATCAAATCGTAATAGAAATAAGCCATGCCATTTTGAAAAACAGATGAACCAATATCAACAACAACATTATCTAATGAAAGACTTTCCACTTTGTGTAGTGTACATGCCTATGCCCATGACAAAGGAAATTGCGAACGAACAATTTGTCTTCCGTCTTTCATAAAAACATGCTGAATTCTGTCAATTGATATTGAGTTATTTAATGATGGAATCTGCAGAATACGACCAATAGATTTGTCATCAAAACAAACATTCACAGATTCAATGTCTTCATTATCTGACTATTGGAAAAAATTAACAACACATAATGCACCATTTACCAGTTATATATTTCTTATAAGCATCACTCGTGAACCAATGGATAGCAACAAACTGCAATCCAACCCACCTGCATCTCTGTTATCATTTGGACATGGGTATTATAGGTAATGAAAGAGCAGATATGGCTGCAAAAAATATATTATTTTTGTGGCGATTGGATTGACAATCGCCACAAGGCTAACAGAAACAACAACAACGAAAAATATTTACATAGTCGGTTTTGAACAATCGGTTGATATTTCTTTTCCTTACTGCAAACATTTACTCACATCCGTTATAGTTCCATCATTGATGCAGCGACGTGATTAATAATAATTATGTCAGTGCTACTTTGGTACCGGATTGTTACTAATATTTGAGTTTTATCGAGACATTATCTACATAGAGTTAAAATATGTAAATATTATCTTCGTCATGATTGGGCAGGTACTAAATATCATTGCGCGTTCTGCCTTGCAAATAACGGCAATAACTCTGATGATACTAAAATCTGGAAATTCCAAAATGTTCTATAAATAGCTCGCGAGACCAAAAACCAGAAGAGCTTGTAAATCTCAATATTATAAACGCTTTATTTTGTAGTTGTTTAAATATATGAAAGCGTCTAGATGATAAGACTGGTTTACAAAGGTTTAAAGGACACACGATGTCAGTGTGTACACACGTTATGTATACACGTCTGCACGTTCTAGAGTCAATTAGCAATCAATGCTGAAAGTGTAGCCTAATTTAGTTTGGAGATCGAGCATTATAATATATGCCTATATTTTTATAAATTGAACAGTTTGGCAAATAGTGAAATTGTGCTTTTTGAGCATGTTTTGTGTTTGTTTTTGCACTCACATTATTCGAAGCAGTTGAACAACCTCAGAGACATATAAATACACTGTGTTTATATGTCTCTGACAACCCTCAATCATGCAATGTGAAGGGACTAAATTGAACAGACCTGTTTAATATCGGACATCATTGAAACAAACACCAAACTAATGGATACTGTTTTCTCTCCTTTCTTGATAATTTAGTCATTTCTAAAGTGTAAAATGTATTTTATCTTAATATCGCCTAGCGACCTGGTGATAAACATGTGATTGCCCGAACAATTTGTATTACAAATAGCCATTCTAATGAGCTAAAACGGTAGTCTATCGAATACCAACTATATTTTTCATAACTTTGGAATGGCCTAATTTTGAACACATCATGACCAATTTCAGAACGTAACTAAAAAATCAACAAGACAACATTCTGGCAAACTAACATTATTCTACTGTCAAAAGATGCAGGGTTGATACATTCTCAAATATACCCGCACCAGAGTCATCGCAAGCCCTACACCGATATACTGCTTGTTACTTTGCAGGATTTTCCATACGATCGCCACTAGTGCCATTGGCGCTTTGATTATTTTAAACCTTTAATCAATGTTTTGATTCGCGAGTATTGGCAAAGTGACTGGAATTACCAAATTTTACCAAACACATTCTTCTTGAGTGTGCTGATTTCGCCCCCTATATGTGACATGTTTTACAAGGCTCAAAGTATGCGTCAGCTCTTTGAGTCTGTCAAACCTGAACTTTTATTTGATTTCCTTAGGAAAATTAATATTTTTAATAAGATATGATTATTTCTTAAATCGTGCTTTTACTGATCCTGTTCTACATTTTCTCAGATATTATTTATCTAAATGTTAAGTATTACATAGTAATGTTTGGCTTGTTTGCCTATATCCTATTTTACATTGGCTTACATGTTGTTTTATATTATGTTAAGTATCGCATACATCATGTTTGATTGTTTTGTCTAATAGACTGTTGTTTATGTTTCAATTTTAATTATTTCTTCATTTACAGTTAGTCAATTATTAAGCGCCCAAAATGACCTTAGTTGTCGACGGGCCTTAAAACACCATTCATTCATCATTTGGAATAAGGTTAGCAGGAACGTCTGACCCAGGGGTACAATTCATGCTAGCAAAATAATGATGTGCGTCAAATGTATGTGGAACATGAGGTAAACATGATTGCATTCGGCTGTTATGTTCATATACATCTTTGCAAAGTGGGTAAATGTGTAAATATGACAACGCCTGGTCTGATGAAAAATCCAAACGATTAATAATCAGTTTTATGTCAGCATTATTCTTTTACCCAACACGAGCACGATTCAACAGATTTGCATAAAGCATGTCACTAACTTGACGCATGTTCTCATTCAGAAATATTGGATGGAATAAATTCCACAAAAGAGAATTACAAAAAGCAAATTGTCCAAGTATTGGTCGAAGCTGGAAGAAATCGAGCACGATTCAACATATTTGCATAAAGCATGTCACTAACTTGACGTATGTTCTCGTTCAGAAATATTGGATGGAATAAATTCCACGAAAGAGAATTACAAAAAGCAAATTGTTCAAGTATTGGTCGAAGCTGGAAAAAATCCCCAACTAATATCACATTCATGTTTCCAAGAGCAAAAGCATTTTTTATGTCAGACAACCTTCTATTAATATAAGTTAGCATTCTGTCACTAACCATACTTATGTCATCAATAATGATGGTATAAACCAAATTGAACTACCTCTTTAATTTTGACAACATATGAACAGACAATTGTTCATATTCTAAATAAAATGTAACAGGAATTTTTAGAAGGGAATGAATAGTGCACCCATGAATTTTTCTTGTAGCTATGCCAGTCGGGGCACATTACAGGGGACGCACCTATGACATAACTACTAGCAGGGCCGGCCCTGGCTCAAAACATGTTTGAGCCAATGCTTGAGACATCGGAGCCAAAATCATGAGACATCTGAGCCATAAAAAATATTTCTTTGCAAGTTGATAGAGAGAGACAAAATACCTTATCATAGTTCACATTTATCTTAATGTTCATTTAGATGAGGATTTTACTGCAAACATGATGTTATTCATAATAAAAACTATATATTAAAGAAAAAGGGAACTAAATCAATATATGCTTTCTTTATACAATCTCACATAGCACATATAATATATTTAAATTACATTACGTTTTTTTTTCGGGTTTTTTCAGTGTTCACAACAATTTAGGACAAATGTTGAAAAAAATGCTGATTATCAACTTTTTACTTTTTGACTCAAAATACTTCTGGCTTTCTTTTTTGCCCAAACCCCAAAAGCTTTTTGATAATCCATAATATCAACCCCAGGCCCATTTATGCCAATGCCTAAAATAAGATCCAATGCTTTTAAAGACATGCTATTTCTCAAGGAAGTTTTAACAAGGTTTTGCCTACTGAAACCCCTTTCACAATCAGCAGTGGATATGGGCATGACCAACAGGCGCTCAGCTGCCTCTGAGGAAGCGGGGAAGACCTCTTCATTTATAATTGCTAGATTGAGACAGGAGGTAATGTCTTGCACAGACTTACTCCCATGTGGATGGTACTCTCTGGAAAAGGACACAAAGGAACCCAACTTAGACCGATACCCTTCCATTCTTACTGTAGCTAAATACTCAGAGACTTGCTCTATATCTCCCTCAGTATCAGTCAATAAGGGGTTAAACAAATTACTGAGGTAAGGACTAAACCATCAGCATTACTGCTAAATCGTTCCTGAAGACTTTTAACCATCATAGTCACAAACTTGGAACAATTGTTCTCAGACTCAAGTCTGGCTTTCACTATCCCTAATATTATGTCCCTCAAATTCGAAAGTAACAAGACCATCTTGGTCAGTTTGGGGGCAGCTGGGAACAACTCCCAAGGAACTGGGTCAAAACCTTTCCATTCTTATCATCCCTAATTTTTTCCAAAGTTGAAATTGTTGATTTAAATATGGGCATGACCTCTGAGAAGTTCAGATTGGATTTCTGATACATTTTACTAAGTATGGCTAGGGGTCTAAGGGCGTCGTATAGGAAATGGGCAGTGTAGAGGAATTTGTATGTGGTGATTGGTTTATGAAGACTGAGCGCCTTCCTACTGCGTTCTTCTAGGAATACCGAAATCAAACTTGAGTAATTTGTGACCAAAGCATCACTTTAACTCAAAACGCAAAATCAAAACTAAACAAGTATATTACCTTTGCATTTCGCATGTTTCGAGACTAAATCTCTTTGAAGACAGTGCATCCTATGATGAACGTATTTGACTTTTGTTTTTTTAAACAGAGGTCACAAAACATTGACTTTGAGGTTGATTCATATCGCAACCACGGATTGCAACATTTCCAGTTGTCTTGAAATTGTCTGCATGTTGAAAGCTTAGCTTTTTTGGACAGAGGATTGTCAAAACATTCAAGTGAGCACTTCGAAGCCATTTCGGCAATTGATACTGTAGTACAGAATTGGTATATAGTGATTTCGATTTATAATTATTTTGTTTGGTGTTTTAAATTCATCATACCTACCTTTAATTAATTTAATCGCCTTTAATTGCTGCTAATTTAACCGATTTACGCATTAGGTCACGGTCAATTATAGTGACTTGTTTTAAGTTTTCATTCAAGGAAATTAATATGTAATTGGTAAGTCTTTAATTGTAAACTGAATGTTAGCTATAATCATCTCTGTGACAAAACTTTTCCTAACTCCAGCCCCACCTGTTAACAAAAGGTGCATGCTACTGTTGCTAGTTTTTAGACCGTTGAAATGATTTTCAACATACTGAAGAGCTTTTTTTTGACAGTGTGACATTTGGCATAATTTGTTATTATATTCATCAACTGACATTGAACAACACTCCAAACTATATGCATGTCCACAACATCAAATTCTGAAACCGGTGCATTCAATTCGGCCGAGGCATGTGTTGATGGGTAGACAAATGAAAAGGTGTCTTCACGAGGAATGTTATTGTCAGACGCATGCGATTATTCACAAAGTTCATTTTCACATTTCTATTTCAGTTGTAAGAGAGAAAGAAACATGATTAAGATTTTGATCAAAACCATTTTGTTGATGTTGAAAAGCTTCACAATTTTGAAAACCTTGACATAAAGCAGATTCATTTCTATGTGGTAAAAGCAACATAGAATTAACAAATAAACTATCAACAACCGTGGGTTATTGGCGAATAACCATTGGTTATTCGCCAATAAACCAAGGTTTTTGATAGTTTCATTTCGATTCTAACATGACCCAACACCTTAACAAAGGGAAATAAATGCACTATTTAGCAAACCAGTTTACCCACCAGTTTGCTGTTCCATCAATTGTGAGTACCCACTGCATTATACGCATAACTGCAGAAAAAAACGACAAAGAGGGGTAGACTCAGCAACAAGACAATGTAATTTTATTTAATTAATGATTTAGTTTTCATTGTACTACACAAGTTAACAATATGTATATAATGAGTGTAGTGGAGCAGAATTATTCTATTCTGTTCTACGGAACGAATGTCTACAGGGCTATTGTGTCACAATGTGTCCGAAAATTCAGCGATTTGAGGTCAAAGAAATTTCGCTGAAATTCCCCACACTTATAGAACTCAATGTGATCTAGGTCTGGGCGTGTTCGTTATATCTGGGAAAAATCTAGTTTCAGAGATATTTTATGTTAAAACCTGAAAAATCGACATTTTCACAACATATATCTGTAGATCTCGCACCAGCAAATAACGGAATCAGCTAGAAACCTGAAATTCAACCTAAAACTTGTCCGAGATCCAGTGCAAACAACGGTGTGTTTAGATTTCTCATACATTTAGTTTGGATTCTTGGAGAAAGCTTTTAATAGGGGTTCTTAACTTAAATTTTGTCTGTGGGCGTGACTAGGAAAGTGACGTCACGTGAGCGGTTTGACGTCATAACGTTACAGTGGTGCAGAGGTAGAGCGTCGGCCTCTTGTATCAAAGGTCCCTGGTTCGCGTCCCGTGATGAGCGGGTCCTGTCTTTGAGATTTTTCCACACAAAACGGCACGAGTACTGGTTAAGTCTCCAGGAAGCAGACATCGAGCATGATTAATCCAAGCTGAAAGCTTGTTTCGCAATCGATGTAAAATAAATAAAAAATAAAATATCGAGTAAGCCATTGCAGACGACGTAGTATACACATGTATGTTTCTTTACATCACGTGACGCTGAATGACAGGCTTATACGCGGGGGGATAACAGGAATAGCCAATGTGAAAAGTAGTGCATTTCCATTGGTTATTGACGAATAATCAACGGTTATTTTCTTCGCTCTCTATAGGCAAGGAAAACAACGTCATGTTAAACAACATACTGTAATAGTATTCTTCACTACCAAATGGAAACTTAACATAACGAATAACATGAAACCTCTTAATTTTGGTGAACCACACATTATATGTTGGACAATAAAACTTGCCATCAGTTTTATTGGGTTTTGGAATCTTTCTTAACTAAGGTGCAAACCTATATTCTTCTAAACTTGCTGGTCTATCATGAAAATAGTCTAACAGGTTTGAAAAAAAGAACCATCAGTACTATCATCAGGGATATGTACAATCTCTGAATGAGGCCTTAATCGTTTAAATCGCTTACTCATTGGACGAGTATTCAAATAAACAACACTTCTTGTTGAGTGTAACAAATGCAAGTTACCCATCCTATATTCAGCTGCTGGAGCACTCATTTTCCTATGTTTCAAAACACATAAGCCAATTATCAGCAAGCGAATATAATATGCCTTGGGATATTAGGATTTATAAGAACACACATAATATGCTGCACCTTCAGCATTTTGTATAATCTGAATATCCATATTTGCTCTCCAATGACGAAGTATAACAGGATTGCTATCATTAATAAATTTACTGCTGTTATTTCGTCTTGTTGTGTAAATCTCCCCTTGTCTTTAGCATTAACATGAAATTGCTTAGGAAAACCAAACCTGCAACTTGTTCTCGAGCCTTTAGTACAATATATTGAGTACTGGTGATTTGTAAACGAGCTACTTATGCATGTAGTTTGGGATCCTCAACCTCATTTGAGCATATTGTTCTGTCTATATATGCAAGTATAACTGGAGCAGTCTGTTCATTTATATCAAGTATATAATTTGTTTTTAAACAAAGAATTTATGATAACTATATTCAGATATGGAATTCTGATTTACAAAACTCTTCAAGAGCAAAAACATACAGACTTTATTCTGATTTCGTTTTTCAACCATATTTAAATTCAATTAAAATCGATAAATTTAGAATCGCTCTTACAAGATTTCGTGTTTCTGCACATAGATTAGAAATTGAAGCTGGAAGATGGCACAAACCAAATAAAATACCATATAATGAAAGAAAATGTAAATTATGTAAAACTATCGAAGATGAAATGCACTTTTTATTAGAATGTCCAATGTTTTCTGATATACGAATGTTATATGTCAAAAAATATTACTGGAAACACTCAAGTATGATTAAATTTATTGAATTACTAAAATCTGGAAATGAAAATATAGTCAAAAACTTGGCACTATTTGTTTACAAAGGTTTTGAAATAAGGAACAACAATAATTACGTAGAGTAGTTGAGGTTTAGTTGCCACCTTTAGAGGAAATCAATGTAGAAATTGAGAAATTGCTGACATTGAGCAACTTCGTCACCTTCTGCAATGATTTCTAAATGATTTTTATGGGAGTTATATCTTCTCTCAAATGACTGTTACATTAATGATTTCATTTCTATTAACTTATTATCTTTGATTAGAGTATATTAATTCGTTTGTCAATCAAAGGGGAAAAAAATCTTATTTAAGTTTTCTATGTTATTTTTCAAACATTTTCTCCCCAGATTTTGACCATTAGTCCGCTATTTGACTGTTAAAATGAATGTGTTATATGTTTGTGGTATGTTGGGCATATTTGCCCTTTTTCCAGAATAAAATATATCTAATCTATCTATCATATGGGATATCAGACACGTGCAAAATAATCTTGAACCTTTCCAAGAGGCATTGATTTACCAAGTAGTACATGCTTCATGATAAATTTAAATCTACGTTCAAAATGGGTAGTGATGTACAAGCATCTTTAAAAGTGTTTTTTTCTAAACACATCCCCAGTTCTGGCCAATGCAAATCATCCGCAGACAATGTAGGTGGGCCGAGGCAACGGAATGTAACCAAAAGGCTATACAACATATTACGGAAATATGCTACAGTACCTTTTATAATTTTCATGAACATGTATGAATTTTCTAATAAATCAAACTACGGTCATGGTGGAGTGCCCTTGGGCAAGGCATATTTTCTAGCCTAGTACTGGTTTGTTTACCCAGGGATCATGAATTATTAAATTTAATTGCGCGCTAAATGACCTTAGCTGTCGATGCGCCATAAAACAATATACATTCATGCATTCATTCTAATAAATCAAAGTGCTGAGTTACTTGCTTATGTGTCCAGCTGTAACACGAACATTGGATACATTTGCACACTTTACGTATCTGCATGTTTATCCCAATCTCTTTTTTCAATAGTGAAACAGCATATGACACAGCCGTATGTAACAAATATGTTATGTTTTTTTCTGAATATTGCAGATCTGTTGTAAAGGCGTGCTCTAAAATACATCATAAGAGGAACTTTCACAGGACGTGGGTAATTGCAACCATGTTTACCATTTGGGAAAAGCCAAGGAAATGCCATGTATTCACCATGTGTAATGTTAAGAATATTAACAGGTTCATTCTCATGTGCTGGTATATTAAGCCCTCTGCAAGTTTGTAGCAAAGCCATATGAATATAGGTATAATACACATTTTCGAGGGCGTGAACATCTGCGGACGCCCGCAGATGTTCACGCCCGAGAAAATGTGTATTTTCGTTATTATTGCATAAAATAAGAGCAAACATCCAATATATAGTCCGCTGTAACGTTCAGTTGTACGATAACCGCTGATGAACATGACCCGATAACGATTGACACATTCGACGTCATAAAATAAACAATTTATGTTTTACATATTCACGAACCGGTCCTACATCAAGGTTGCCATCGCTGACTCGACACGGGTCGAATTAAATAAATGGTTTTGGATTATATTATTCTTTAACTGTGAGTATATTGCATGTTACCGATTATCGAGTTAAAAAAGCTGATCTTATTGTTTTATGTGTGTAAGGAATTAAGTGCCATCCTTGAAAATGAAATGAAAAACGAATCAACATTTGGCTTTTTATTCTTACCTGACCGGATTCATACCATCTGACCATTACCACTTCGTCAGCTTTGAAGTTTTGATAAACATCTGCACGCTTTAACATCTGTGATGAAATTAAATGGCATTGACGGATTTATGCTGAACTCATTCCTGAAACCATAATATGGATTACACAGTAAATG
Source organism: Serripes groenlandicus (assembly GCA_031761405.1). NCBI lineage: Eukaryota > Metazoa > Mollusca > Bivalvia > Cardiida > Cardiidae > Serripes > Serripes groenlandicus. The sequence goes on along the minus strand of JASEVX010000014.1, from coordinate 52,998,464 downwards.
GTCACTTTATGTAAGAACTTTACTTTGTAAACATAAACTCTAGTTAACCTGGTAGGACAAGTGTGCCGTGTTCAAACCCATAATTTTAGGAACACTAGCATAAGGCTAAAGTAAACCTGGCAGGAAAAGTGCGCCAAGTGTGGGACTCGAACCCACAACCGCCGTAACACTAGTAGGCGCTCTTACCAATTGAGTGGCTTGCTTTTACCCTCACTCCCTACACTTCTCCCCCAAAAAAGTGTGCCGTGTTCAAACCCATAACTTTAGGAACACTAGCATAACGGCTAAAGTAAACCTGGGAGGAAAAGTGCGCTCAGTGCGGGACTCAAACCTACAACTGTCGGAACACTAGTTGGCGCTCTAACCAATTGAGCTAATTGGGCGGCTTGCTTTTATCCTCACTCCTTACACTCCTCCCCCATTAACCTTTTACTAGTTTTAGGCCGACGGAAGCACTCGGCAGGCCGTAAACATCTGCAATCATCAAATAAACCTAAAAGAAAAAGTGCGCTCAGTGTGGGACTCAAACCTACAACTTCCGGAACACTAGTTGGCGCTCTAACCCATTGAGCTAACTGGGCGGCTGGTTCTTACCCACACTCGCTACACGGCCAGCTAAAAAACCTTTTTTAAGTTTTAATGCAATCTGCCTTTAGATGCGTATTAAAGTGAGATGTTAAATTTCTATATGTTTCATGATTGCAGCTTGCTTTCTGCAAGTAAACTCTGATCAGATTTTAATCAACAACATTTTGTTGTGAAATTCTACTTCCGTAATGGATTTGAATAATTTTAAGTGTTTGATACTCACGGAGTCACTTGAAGCTTTATCGATGATAGACCTGGATTCCAACCAGGAATATAGAATGATTCGAAAATCACATGTGAAAAGGAGACTTTAAAACAATTACAATTTAATGTTTGTTGCTCAAAAGCTCTACAGAGCTTGTACATGTTTGATCACTGCACAGTGCGGTATTTAAAACTTGAACAAAGGCATTAAAAACAACATCAAATTATTCAATATTAAAATAGTTTATAATTTAAAGCAAGAAGAAAAATGTTTTAAATATATAGTTATAAGTATCACAGTTTTAGCAATATACATGTTATTTTCATAGTTTAGGTCAATTAAATAACATTTTATAAAAACATCTTAACCAGAGGTCACTTTAAGCCAAACAATTGAAAGAATTAGGTATGAAATTAATTTTTAAAAGTAACTAGCATAAAAATAATTACAAAAATAGATCAATGCATTAAAGATTGCATGTTTAAGATCGATTGAAAAAAAATGTTTATGTTGATATTTTTAAAATGATTCAAATGTGAATTTGATGATCATTCAGACTGACTTTATATTTAACTTTGTTGCGAAAAATGGATCATCTTAAAATAAATCTAGAAAAAATGAAAAAGTAGTATTATGTGGCCTTTACATCAATGACATTTATCATGCCGACTTATGTTAAAGTAATGTTGGATGTAAATTACTCTCAAATGGACTAAATCATTTAAAATTGAGTCCTTCGAAGTGCAAAAAATCCCGTATAAGTTTGGAGAATAATTCCAAAGGATGTTTAAAATGTCAAAACCTAGTACCAATGTTACTTTTTGGGTCATTATTTCAACAGAACAATTGTCGTATTGTCAAATGTTAGGCCTGAATGGACAAGTAGAAACCCAGTTTCAAAAACTCTATTTGTCTCTTCTCTGTCTGGGTTAGTTTTCTGTCACACTTGGTTGGGTTTGTTCGGTTCAAGTCCCCTCTAGGTTTTTACAGAGGCAGTGCAAGACATTTTCCTTGATTTCGATATAAATTTATGTGACAGATACTCATTTTCCACTCAATACAATCGTTTGTCCGTTGGCCATCTATTTATAAACTATATTGGTAGATGTTCACCCTTGTACCACGTTGAGGTCGACAAACTTTACAAGGGGCGGAAACAGTTGATTACCTGTCCCTAATCAGAATGAATCACGTGCTCAACTTAATCACAGAGCAAATCACAGTACAAAACAGAGCAAATCATAACAAAACAAAATAAACTAACAACAAATCCTCCAACCTACTGAGCAGCGCATTCACGTGTTTACCGTTTAGGAGATGGGTGTGGTGCCTCTGTTGACATGTCCGGGGTAGAATCTGTTTGGAGTCTAAAGATTTGATTGTCCTGCAGACACTGGACAACCGTATTAATTTCATTGTTCTCCCAAAATACAAACCCTGGCAAGCCGGAAACCATCACCTGCACCACGTCCATTGCGTTTTCACTAACCAAAGCATCCAGCTGTGGGAAAATGTGATGCACTACTAAAACAACGGCTACTTCGTGCATAGGTGAGCTAAAAAGCTGATATTATTGTTTTATGTGTGTAAGGAATTAAGTGCCATCCTTGAAAATGAAATGAAAAACGAATCAACATTTGCCATTGTATTCGTACTCGACCGGATTCATACCATCTGACCATTACCACTACGTCAGATTTGAGGTTTTGATAAACATCTGCACGCAACACCTGTGATGAAATTAAATGGCATTGACGGATTTATGCTGAACAAATTTCTGAAACTATAATATGGATTACACAGCAAATAGACTTTATGTAAGAACTTTACTTTGTAAACATAAACTCTAGTAGGAAAAGTGTGCCGTGTTCAAACCCATAACTTCAGGAACACTAGCATAACGGCTAAAGTAAACCAGGGAGGAAAAGTGCGCCAAGTGTGGGACTCAAACCTACAACCGCCGTAACACTAGTAGGCGCTCTAACCAATTGAGCTAATTGGGCGGCTTGCTTTTATCCTCACTCCTTACACTCCTCCCCCTCCCCCCCCCCCCCCCCCCCCCCCATTAACCTTTTACTAGTTTTATGCCGACGGAAGCACTCCTGCCGTAAACATCTGCAATCATCAACTAAACCTAAAAGAAAAAGTGCGCTCAGTGTGGGACTCAAACCTACAACTTCGGGAACACTAGTTGGCGCTCTAACCCATTGAGCTAACTGGGCGGCTGGTTCTTACCCACACTCGCTACACGGCCAGCTAAAAAACCTTTTTTAAGTTTTAATGCAATCTGCCTTTAGATGCGTATTAAAGTGAGATGTTAAATTTCTATATGTTTCATGATTGCAGCTTGCTTTCTGCTAGTAAACTCTGATCAGATTTTAATCGACAATATTTTGTTGTGAATTTCTACTTCCGTTGTGGATTTGAATAATTTTAAGTGTTTGATACTCACTGAGTCACTTGAAGCTGTATCGAAGATAGACCTGGATTTCAACCAGGAATATAGAATGATTCGAAACATGTAGTTGTTTGATCACTGCACAGTGCGGTATTTAAAACTTCAATACACCAGTATTTCTTGAACAAAGGCATTAAAAACAACAATAAATTATTCAATATTAAAATAGTTTATAATTTAAAGCAAAAAGAATTTTTTTTTAAATATATAGTTATAAGTATCACAGTTTTAGCAATATACATGTTATTATCACAGTTTAGGTCAATTAAATAGCATTTTATAAAAACATCTTAACCAAAGGTCCCTTTAAGCCAAACAATTGAACGAATTAGGTATGAAATTAATTTAAAAAGTAACTAGCATAAAAATAATTACAAAAATATATAAATGCATTAAAGATTGCATGTTCAAGATCGATTGAAAATAAATGTTTATGTTGATATTTTTAAAATTATTCAAATGTGAATTTGATGATCATTCAGACTGACTTAGTATTTAACTTTGTTGCGAAAAATGGATCATCTTAAAATAAATCTAGAAAAAATGAAAGAGTAGTATTGTGTGGCCTTTACATCAATGACACTTATCATGCCGACTTATGTTAAAGTAATGTTGGATGTACATTACTCTCAAATGGACTAAATCATCTTAAAAAGTCTAAAATTGAGTCCTATGAAGTGCAAAAACTCCCGTATAAGTTTAGAGAATAATTCCAAAGGATGTTTAAAATGTCAAAACCTAGTACCAATGTTACTTTTTGGGTCATTATTTCAATAGGTCCTGAAGTAAAATGAATTATTTGAATATAAATGTGTAAGTTTTTACTGCTAATTGTTCAATTTCCATATACAAATTGTGCCATAGTGGAAAACAGTCATAATGTTCCAATGACATAAACTTTCATGTTTCAGAGAAAACTTCCAAAATTTGGTGGCGATAAATCTTATATTCAAGTTTTTAATTCTTAATGTTATCAACCATATAACAATATGGTTCAAAGCCCCTATAGACCACTTGTTCTATGGCATCATAAAGTGCATGACAATATTATTTACGATCATGGGAATGTAAATATTATATTTTGTTAAATTCTACTGAAACAACAATAAAACGAGCAAGTTAACAACATCTTAACAAAGATCAAATGCAAATAACAATATCTAGTCGAATCAATATGATTTACAATGGAAACATAAACATTTAAGTAACACGCTATTCTTCAAATATTATTTATAAACTTCATTCTTGGCCTTTATAATTGAAATGAAAATTGCAAGTGTCCCCTGTGACATTGAAATTGAATGATTGAGTTCCCATCATTGGAAAGGACAGAGAGCTGGCATTATTGTAGGCTAAATTCCATATTTGAATGTGTCGGTGCCAACCCTGACAGAGTATTTGCAGTTGCCAACTCTGACTGAGTCTTCACAGGTATCAACAGAAGAACAACTTTCCGAAGAAAGGCATGCACTTAAATTTTCTGCACATTTTATCTTCTGCTCAGATGTCTGGTCACTAATGTAGTGTTTGATTCCTCTGCCTTGTGCTTTGTCAGTGTATTTCTGGGACAATGTACATTGTTCTGATATGGTTTTCATAATTTGGCCCAGTTTGTTCTTCCCAAGAATGCATTTGCAAAACCATTGCTGGGACATTTGCCAGTTCTTAATTGGCTTTTGGAAAAGAGCATCATTTGCAGGTGACAGTTTCGACAAATAAAAATGGTAAACATCAACCAGATTAATATCGGAACACCCAACTTTAATCCCAAAGCCTCTTTGATCCGAGTAATCCCAGGTTTTGCTAGAGGATCCACATTGCCATTTTTTACTGATTTCAGAATGTTTTTCTTCAAGATATAATACACCTTTATCATCGACTTTTCACCTGGAAGGAATCCTTGGTAAGACTTCTAAAGCCTTCAATGCCTCTCCTGGCGAAGAGGTAGCACAGGAGAAACCAAAATGTATTTGTTAATGAATCTGGGTCATTCCTGTAATTTGAAAAGTACTTCTCTAATTTGGCAAGATCTCGTTGCTCAATTGCAGGACGATGTGTGTTCTTTCCTGTCCCTACCCACTTCTTACACATTGTCTCTAGTGTTCTGTTTGCCAGCATGAACGCTTGTCCTGACAGAATGCTAACAGGCCTGTTATATGGTGTTGATGTCAATGCCCTATGAAGGCCAGCCCGAACTCCGTGAAGTGTGCCTGGTGAGTAGAATTTGTCTCCCTGTGCCCGAACCTCTGCATAACATTTACGGAGTGTTTCTCCTTATGAAGTTTCTGTCACAGTAGCAAGGTCCACCGTCACCTTTCTCTTCTTCTGCCAGGCTGAAATATTAAAAGTAGCATAACAAAATATTGAAGACTTAATATAATTCATGAAATAAAATGTTTTGTATCCCTTTTTATATCATAAATGACGTCGCCATCATGATATAACGTGATTTTATTTAATGCTAAGCGATGAGATACTGAGTTCTATCAGTGAGTGATATAGGTATGGTGTCCAACCGCTGACGTGACGTCATTTTCCTAGTATATTCGGTCATGTTATACTACGCACGTTATATATATCATTTTATAAAAAGAAAATTTGTTTGTTTTGGGTATGGACTATACTTCAACTCGAAGTGATACAATTTTAACATTTTCACTCGCGCCAGGCGCTCGTGAAAATATTCAATTGTATCACTTCTCAATGAGATATATTCCATATCAACTCAAAACAAACAAATATCCTCTATATATTTTTTTGATATATAACTATTGTAATAACTATGCAAATTAGTATACTATCAATTGACGTTATATGTACAATAATCGACCTTGTTGATATTGTAGCCGTCACCTCTTTTTTGCTGTTCACATACGGCCTTTCAACGAGTCGGAACCCCATGTATAAAAATATATTTTGCTTTATGAACAGGGCTGTGGGTACAGATTGCCTGTGCATTAAAGGATCAGTTCACTGCAATCACACATTTATTAATTGATGACCTAACTGAACCCAATGTAATAGTGTGTATAAAGTACATATGTAACTTAATTTACTTAAAATTTAAAATATGGTTACCGACTTCCATTCAAATTTTGTCAAAGCCCATTTGGTACTCTTCATGGTTGTTGGGCACTTCACACTTTCATCAAGTTGGTTTAGATCACCAACATCTAAATCAGAGTCATCACCATCAGCAAAGTTTAGGTCCTCCTCTGAAATATAACAATGTAACATTGAAACATTTATTGCTTGTTTGCTTTTACTTCATGCAAAAATATGTCTAATAATTGTCACAGTGTTAGAGAAATATGCAGCCAGCCCGGGGCTCGAACCCAGGATCTCCCGCTTTCAAGGCGAGTGTGTACAGACTGATCTAGCCGGATCGCTTAAACACCTTCTCACCATATGTACAGGTATCGGTAATATATCGTAGACATACTCCCCTGCCAAGTTGGATTTTGTCCCCGAACTATCAGGTCATAGCAACCAAGGTGAACCTCCCGCTTCGCACTTGAGCATAAACACATTTTGCGGGCTTTCGCAAATGTTCAAGCCCTTGAAAATGTGTATTATCAATTCCTATAATTATCTTGTGCTATAACGTAAATGCTTTGTTCATTTTTCCTAATTGTTCAATTATAAATATTATGTTTCCTAATTTATTTTATTATAAATAGTATGTTTAAGTTATCCACACCACTGACGGTCACCAGCTAGGCTAAAATATCGTTTATTATCTGCTTAGCCTTAAGACTATTACAAGGTGTTACATAACAATTACCAGAACATCACTGGAAATGAAAGTACATGTACATCAAAAACAGGTGCATAATAACAATAAAAATTACAGTGCATTATAAATAATTACCATTAAGACTAATCTACATGTCCTCCATAATATTGTCTTGGACGAGATCTTCATCCCCAAACCAGTCACTAATGATCTGCTCTGTAACATCGTCCGGTGAGTACTGCTTTCGGGCACTAACAAAAAGTAAACAAAACCATGTGAGACCGTGGGAATTAGGTCGTTTCCTAGGTGTTATTTACATATTTCTGTAACGGAAATTGTCGAGTAATTCAATTCGTCACCGATCGCCAATTCCGACCAATCATGAGAAAGTGGGTGGAGTAACTTCATGACCTAAATCGAAATGCTAATCGGAATCGAAAGTTGTCAAATTAAATCTGGCTGTGGAATGAATTGTTTTTAATTGTACACGTTTTTTTACAATTTTTAAACTGAAGTTTACATAATAATTTGATTAACGCTGATAAACTGTAAACCGTATAGAGACTAAATTGGCCTTGCCGACAACAACGGACGCTGAGCCAGTTCAAGCTCATGTCTGAAGACTTTCATGAAAGTTCCATCCATCCTCGAGCGTATGAGATAATTCGGAACTGGCCAATCTTTCACTATTTCTATCACACTGATTAATACCATCATGTTTAAACAATACCTGACATAAATCGCCGACTTTCGGCCAGTAGCCGGGAGATGCAGCGTCCATGTTTTGTTTACTAACGGTGCCCGGGTAATGCATATGTAAAATATCTAACCGGTCTGAAACGGCACGTACGCGCGATCATCGCCTTGTTTATACACGTTTTCTCGCCGTTTACGCCCAGGTTTTGCAATGTTTCTGCATCCCTTAAGCGGGCGTAAAACATAGATTTTATGCAATAATTAGTTGGTATAAGAACACTTTCCTCATAACAGTTATCTGCAGCCAATGCACTATGAATTGATTCATCATTTGTAGATGGGGGAAAATAAAGCATCACAGATATCAATACTGTTATACAACAGATTATGCTGTTTTAACCATGTCAAAGCCTGTCTGATTTTCCGTAAAGAAGCACTTACTTCATATGGTGCGTTAGTATTTTTTTCATAATTGACCACAACATGAGAACAATTTCCTGAAGCCATTTGGAATTGAGAAACAATGTTTATTGAATTTGAAGGTAAATTATTCAACCCCAAACCTTTCTCAGCATACTGACCACCTTGCAGCATTACTACCGTAATGAAAATCTTTATCAATACAATCATTCTGCTTTCAAGTGCAGACAAACATTTAAACTCTAAAGGACTAGTTGAAACAGACGTAAAATTACCTACAGCTGAAACGCTTTCCAATACATTGCTTCGCAACTTTCCAATACAATTACAACACACTGTACTACCAGCACTTATATGAATACTCTTTGACACATCCGTTGTTTTAATCAAATGATGTGCCTGATCAGTAAGTAAGAACCTGTTAAAGCATGAACAGCTTTCTATAGGTTTCAAACTAATTGCTTTTTCATAATCTGAGTGATGATTTTCATCAGATTCATAATCTAAGAATGTCATATTAACAGACGTTTGAACCTCACATACATGACATGACCAATGTTAAAATAGTCTGCTGGAGTAACATGATCATGATATATGTTTTGATCGATTGAAACTGTTACGTTATTAATTAAATCAGAAACAGGTTTTCTTTTCCTTCCAGCCCGGCCGGGTAGCTCAATTGGTAGCGTATCTGACTCGTGATCTGGAGGTCACGGGTTCGATACCCGGTTGCGGCGCATTCTTTCGGGCGATTTCTCCATTGCCTCTCACCTCTGATCTATGTGAGAAAGTAGTCAGTGGCTTCGAAAGAATGTTGTGTAAGTACTGGTGTGGGTAAGCCAGGAAAACATGGGTAGGTGCACTGACCGCCGTGATATGACCATCGCTGTTGAAAGCGGCGTTAAATTCCAAACAAACAAACAAACAAATCTTTTCCTTCCTTTCGACTTATGTTTTTGTAATTTAGTATGGCAATGTGAGTGATTTGATAATGGGAGTTGTTGTACAATGGAATTATTTAAATGTGTCCCACAATCATTACTCTGAATATGATTAACTGCAATTGTCAATGTAACCCAGGTCCAGGGGATTTAAGAACGATACTCCTAGGTGGGTTGTATAATTTTACTGTCGTGGTTTATTATGTACAAATGGTCTGTAATGAAATATAGAATGAATAAAGTGATATAACAAGTTAAATTATAAATACAATTATCATTAATAGAAAAGGTGCAAGCGAAAATAAACATATATAACACAAGTAGTAGAAAAAGACACGTACCAGGATAGTCGAGTTTGATAGAGTAGTAGGAATACGCTGTGGTCGAGTGGTTAGCGTCGGGGATTTCGAAACCGGGTGTCCCGGGTTCGATCCCCAGTCGCGGCACTACGGTCATGGTGGAGTGCCATTGGGCAAGGCACATTTTCTAGCCTAGTACTGGTTTGTTTACCCAGGTATCATGAATAATTAAATTTAATTGCGCACTAAATGACCTTAGCTGTCGATGCGCCATAAAACAATATACATTCATTCATTGATAGAGTAGTAATTGGGGAAAAGTAAAGCTCTCCACATATCATTCCTTGTCCTTTCGGAATTAACATAAGAATGTCCAAGTGTATGAAGGAGAGCGGGAAAAGAGGGATTATTAGAGTGCATGCTGGGATATGTTAGGAGATATCTGCTCACTAACATTCACTGATTCTCACTGTGATAACCCAAGCCCAGCTAATTATGCATGAGCAGTGTACATGTAGGAAAGATACTCCCTACATGTACCTTGGTTACATCAACAAGAAGTGGAAGCCCTAAATTATGTGTATGATCTGATGATGGCAGTTGTTGTACAAGGGAATGGTTAAAGTGTGTCCCACCATCATTATTCACTGCAATTGTCAACGAGAACTGGAAGCCCTAAATGTTTTGATGTTAAGGACAATGATTCTACCAGAACATGAGTCAATTCAGAGAGAACTGGAAGCCCTAAATTAGTTGATGTTAAGGACAATGATTCTACCAGAACAGGGGTCGATTCATAAGAATAGCCTGCATACTGTTCAAATACAACACAACTAATTCGTCATAGGAGTCAAATTGCATAGGAATAGCCGCCCCATTTGCATTTAAAAACCCATTAATATGAAGTTGGTGAGAATCAAACAGAAGAAACAAGATTTTGTTCAACGTTAATGTGAAGTGCAATTGTGTTATGAGTTAAACAGATCTAATGGCCGATTAGAATTTGTCAATAAACCTAAAATAGCAATCAAAGCTACTGCCGTACATTGCATACCATTAAAAGGCCGAAATAGTTCACAACCCTGATGAAAATTCCCTAAAACCCCTCTTACCGATATGAATGCTGTTCGGCCGGCCCACGGAAATCGTGAATGTTTCGTTGTCATCATTCGTCGCATTGTCGACGTCCTTCAAACTAAGATAAACTATTACCGACGCCCTCGGTCCGCTAAAGAATCTACAAAGTAGAAGTAAAATACATCCCATTTCACATTCGGCTGACGAATAAAGCCGTTTCTGATCTTCTTTACCCAATTTCACTCCTCAAACCTAGAGAGGCGTCCGGTGTAGGCAGAGTCGCGTTTACCTCCACTCACCGGACCGTGTTCATAATGTGCACGTCTTTCCGAGTTGACTTAAGGTAGCCCGTAAAATGGCTTCTTCGAATGAGGTTCTGTGCGCTTTCGCCCAGCCCCAGAAGTCCATTAAGTCATTCTACTTACGGTGCCTGCCTCGTAATTGGCATGAAGAAGTTCATCATGACGTGTCACCATATCCGTGGTGATGCTGCCACAGAGGCAAGAAATATGTTAATATACCCCTAGTCTTCCGCGTGATGGTCCTTTCGCTTATCCCCGCCGGCCCTCTGGGTGCGGAAATCGTGCCACCTCATTACGACATCGAACGGTTTGAAACCCTTAGGTATGAGGCGTTGCCTTTTCATGAACTGAACTTCCTGAGGCCCCATAAAGACAACCTCATGATCCTCCATCAATGGAGTAAAAATAATTTTCTGGGAGCACTGGTTCCGAAACTCTGCCTGTCAACCTCTCACAAATCGTTGATTTTGGAATATTCCTTTGCTGCATGCCTAATTGAAAGGCGTTTGTTCTTCACAGAAGCTGCTGCCTTTTCAAGATTTCCTTGTCATATTGACACCTGACATGTTTTCCTTTTTGTGGCATTAGTTCTGCAATCAATAATGACACATGCAGTCAATCTTATAAAATTGCAAAACATTCAATGAAAATTGCTCAATCAATCTCTATAAATGGAAAGTATAATAATCAAATTGTGTTGAATTTTTTTTTTATCCTGTTGGAAGAGCGCAGATTTTGTAATTTTAGATATCCGGAATTATTCATGAATATTAAATAAAACTATTTACTTCACCCGCAAACTGCACCTCAAGAGTAACTTTAGAATTCTGTATATGATTAAGTTCTTCTAATCCGTCCTGAAGGATGTTGTCTCTTCTAACAAGAATGATGTTGGTGACATTTTTAGCTCCACTGGCTGAAACCAGTCCAGCTAATGTCATGGCGAATTGTCCGTCGTGCGTGCGTGCGTTAGTTTTTTTTCCTTTAAACGACTTCTTCTCCCTAACCACTTGGCCAATTTAGTTGAGACTTCATAGGAAGCATCCTCTCAATGTCCTCTCTTAAATGCATTCAATTTTTTTTTATCCATCCATAATTCTGGTTTCCATGGCAACCAAAAGTGTCAGGCTGATTTTCAAATAATTTTGTAGAAATGTTCCTTGGGTGACCCTTTTTTAGATAGATTCCTTCAAGAAATGTTGATTGGTTGAAAAACATGGCCGTCAGGGGGCGGGGGCTATTTTACCTTATATAGCTATAGTGAAAACTTAAAACATCTTCTTCTCCGAAAGTGTTCAGCCGATTTTCAAATAATTTTGTAGAAATGTTCATTGAGTGACCCTCTATCAGATTCCTTCAATCCATGTTGATTGGTCTAAAAACATGGCCGTCAGAGGGTGGGCCTTATATGACCATAGTGAAAAGTTAAAAAATCTTCTTCTCCGAAAGTGTTGAGCAGATTTTCAAATAATGTTGTAGAAATGTTCCTTGGGTGACCCTCTATCAGATTCCTTCAAGCCATGTAAAAAAAACATGGCCGTCAGAGGGTTTGGGTGGGGGGGGGGGGGGGGGGGGGGGTAGTTTGCCTTATATGGCCGAAGAGAAAACTTGAAAAATCTTCTCCTCCGAAAGTGTCTGGCTGATATTCAAATAATGTTGTAGAAATGTTCATCGGGTGACCCTCTATCAGATTCCTTCAAAACCATGTTGATTGGTCGAAAAACATGGCCGCCAGAGCGCGGGGCTATTTTGCCTTATATGACCATAATGAAAACTTAAAAAATCTTCTTCTCCGAAAGTATTGTGCAGATTTTCAAATAATGTTGTAGAAATGTTCCTTGGGTGACCCTCTATCAGATTCCTTCAAGCCATGTTGATTGGTAAAAAAAAATGGCTGTCAGAGGGCGGGGCTATTTTGCCTTATATGGCTAAAGAGAAAACTTAAAAAATCTTCTCCTCCGAAAGTTTCTGGCTGATATTCAAATAATTTTGTAGAAATGTTCCTAGGCTGACCCTCTACCAGATTCCTTCAAAGCATGTTGATTGATTGAAAAATATGGCTGCCAGGGCATGGGGCTATTTTGTCTTACATGGCTATAGTGAAAACTTAAAATATCCTCTCCTCCGAAAGTGTTAGGCCGATTTTCAAATAATTTTGCAGAAACATTCCTTGGGTGACACTCCTTTAAGCCATGGTGGTTGGTAAAAAAAACCATGGCCACCAGGGAGCAGGGCTGTTTGGAAACTTGATTTTTGCCTTATGGCCGTGGAGCGATACTGGGCCTCTTGTTTCCTTTTCGTGGCATTGGTTCTGCAATTAATAATGACACATGCAGTCAATCTTATAAAATTGCAAAACATTGATTGAGAGAGGATTTGGAATAGGGCGAATAAAAACTTTGCACAGAGATCCGTTGAATCAAAACATCCCACTTTCCTTGAACTACTTCCAGTTGTCTACAGTTACTTGTACATTTTAAATGTTCAAACCCTCCACCCCTTTCCAGTCATAGAAACCCTGCTTTCAGCTTTGCTCTAACCTCTTCTTCCCCGGAATTCAAGGGAATAACAATTTTCTTGTACCCAAGTCCTACATTTTGATGGACTGATTTTTGGCTAGTATTGGGTTGCAGGGACTAGCCAAGTCCATGTTTTACATGTTCCTTTTCTCCTGTTTGTCTGTAAAGGACATTTGTAATAAGGCATTATATCTTTGAACAATTTGAATGAGGACCACCAAAGGAATATTCATGTGGAGTTTGGTTGAAATTATGTCATTTTAGGCTAAAAGTGTTACCCCTTTCCTGATGCCGCCTGGTTGCTATGTCTTTCAACCAATTAAAATGACATGAAAGAATTATGTAGAGGGTCACTGAATAAAGATTGGGCATTTCCCCACTTTCTGATGCCACAGCAAACAAAGTTTTCTATATCATTTAAATGTTTGAACACCTTTTGAAAGACGACCACCAAAGGATTATTCCTGGTTGAAATAAGTCTTGTGGTTTAGGAGTGGAGTTCGTTTAACTCTTTCCCCCATTTTGCCGCATCTGCAGCTGAAAGTTTTTTGAAAATACAGTGAATACCTTTGGCCAGCATATTTCCACTCTATTCAGTAATTATACTTTCATTTATAGAGATTTTCCATAGTTTTGACAAGATGTTTTCAAAGTCGTCTGCTTCAAAATTATCCTATGTGGGAAAGATTTAAAGCTAACCACTGGTAATTATGGTGTCAGCTCTTTGAGTCTGTGAAACATGAACTTTAAATTGAATACCTAAGGGAAATTAATATTTTTAATAAAATATGATGATGTCTTACCTTACTTTTTCATATTAATTGCTCTTAGAGATCCTGTTTATCATTTTCTCATATTCTTTTTATCTTTATGTTAAGTACATAAGCTATGTTATTGATACTGAGGATGGACTTACAAATGGTGCCTCTTTTGAAGTGAAAATGTTTGATTTTAGAGTTTCAAATTCTGAGATCATCAACTACTTATTGAAAGTGGCAGACATAGAAAAATCAATAGAGAAGATAGGAAATGTCCTCTTTGCAATTTAAATGACATTGAAGACGAGTTTCATTTTATGCTAGTTTGCCCTTTTTATCAAAAACCAAGAAATATATATGTAAGGAAATGTATTACAGAAATCCTAATATGTACAAATTAACTTTTATGTTAAACTCATCAATTCTAAAAGTTTTAAATGCCATTGGAATATACTATACAAAGGCTACCCACAGAAGGAAAAGTATACTTAATGAAGTAAATGATTAGACGTTGAGTGATATGGTTCCTTTTCGTGTTGAGCTTATTGCTTAACATTTCAGGAAAACATAGAGCACTAAGCTCTTTATCCGAATATCTGAATACTTATATATATTCCTCTCATTTCAAACATTATTTTTCAGCAGACAACTTTGAAAACATCTTGGAAAACAAATAGAAAATATGTATGAAAGAGTTAAAAGTAATTGAATATTGTAGAAAAAACATTGTGACGAAAGGAGAAATTGCTCATTGTGAGCAATTTCTCCTTTTGCCACAATGTTTCCAAAACTTCTCTGTATCAGAGGCGTCTGTCTACATGTTGGAAAGGATTAACGCGTCCCCCAGCTGTGCGGTATACCGGGGTTGGATCACTGGACGAGATATATATACAATACAATCGGAATACCTCGGTGATGGATGATGAAGGATGACGGAATTACCCGAGTTCCGATTTATATAAATTACGCTTGACATGGCAGTAGTGAATTTTCTCTTGTACTACCTCAGACAATGTTATAGTGAGTAACCACCATGATATAACAGACAAAAACAGGTCAAAACCACAATCAAACAAGCACTTCTTGGTGCTTAATTAGGGTTCAAGGGATTACAACTTACGAACTCTGACAGTTGGACGGTGAGAAGCCGCCATGATATAACAAAAAACTGTTGAAAACAGGGTTAACCCTTTCCCACATGCAACAAATCTGCAGTGACCGACTTTGAAAACATACCATAAACAAATTTAAAACTCCCTTTAAATGAAAGTACAATAATTGAACAGAGTTGAAAACATGCTGACAAAGGGAGAAATTGCTCGTTTTGAGCAATTTCTTCTTTTGTTGCCATGTTTTCAAAAGGCTACCTGCTGCAGAGGCGTCGGAAAGCGTCTATATGAGGGAAATGGTTAAACCACAACTAAACAAACAATTTTTTGAGCGTAGGGTTCAAGGGTAACAACTTGCAAATGGGACAGTTTAACGGTGCGAAGCCGCCATGATATGACAGACAAACTGTTGAAAACAGGTTTAAACCCCAATCAAACATTTACTGCTAAGGGGTTGAGGAGATAACAACTTGCGACATGGAACAGTTTAAGCCTTTCTGACATACAACAAATGAAACGTCCCGCGAGAAAACCAACATTATGCGTAAAGTATCGATCCGGAACAGCCTAAGCATGCCGCGCAGGCTAACCCGGCCAGACACTTTTCGCCTCCTATGGATTTTCTGTGTCATGAATCATTACTCTATATCACTATCGAGACGGAATGTGTCGGTCCGGATTAGCCTGTGCATACTGCGCATGCTGATCTGGGTCGATACATTACGCAGAGGCCATAATGTTGGGTTTCATGTGGAACGAACGAATTTGAAAAGTCCAAAGCCAAAATAAGGAAAACGTCTACGAATAAAGTTTTATTATTGAATTGGAAACGGTATGACAAAAGGGGAAATTGCTCATTAATAACAATTTACCATTCGTCGAGATGCTGAAAACGTCGTTGCTTCAATGATTCAAGATTCAGAGGGGAAACGTTTTTATGTAAAGGTTGTCCAGGCAATTATCAAAGGAAATACCGTGCTATGATTTAGGAACAGGCCATGAAAGGGTGACCGCCTCTGTTTTGTAGTGGTAGAGCGTCCGCCTTGTGTACGGAAGGTTGTATGTTCGATCCCCGGTCGGGTCATACCAAAGACTTTAAAAAATGGTAGGAATTGCGTATTCTCCTTGGCGCTCAGGGTTGTGTGATTAGCATAACGACTGACTCGCCCGGTGTCAGGATAAATAGACCAGGTATTAGCCTAATGATAAATTGCCCAGTAAATGCGTTGATATAACTGAAACAATTTTGAAAGAGACGTAAAGCATCATTTAAACAAATCATGACAGAGTGTAAGTTACCTTTAAAATCACAAGTTGAATAAAATTCTTCGTCGGATCTTCACCACAAGACTTGAATAACATTGTGTGAAAAGGAGACCCCATTCTCCGATCATTAAACCAACACTGTACATGAGCTCTTGAACTTAAGACGCAGAAGAAAACAATGAGTGGTGTCTCCTTTACACACAATTTGCAAACGCATCTGCATCAGACGACGTTTGAAAGCATTGTTGGAAAAGGATAAATTGTCGATGATGAACAATATCTCCATTTGCCCAGGGACGTAGATAAGATCTTATCTACGTCCCTGATTTGCCACAATGTTTTCAAATTGATGCATTTACTAGTTTAAGCAATACTATTGCCTATATTTTTTTCCGATTTCACTTGCTACAGACTTGTTGAAAATAAAGTTTTGGGCTGCTTCGTTTAATGTTTTGTATTTTAGCATCAACCCTGATTTAGGTCGTACATGTAAAATTAATAGTTTGGTGTGTTATTTACGCGTGTATGTTTATCACGAACACCGTGCGGCTTTATCTTACCTCATGACGCAATGACAGTTTAGGGAAAGTTTTTTAATTGTGAAATTTATATCTCGCGAAAAGATGTCGTTTCGGAATCGAATTATTGGTTTATCCGTAGGTTTCTCTGGTGTTATGGGAGCAGGAACATTCATGAAAGTATCAGGTTCGGAAAATAAGTCGGATCCTTCAAGTTGTCATTCATCAAATGTCGTTGAAAGCGCCGGTAGGAACATTTTGTTAGACGGATATGACCTTAAAATGGTTCAGATATTTGTACGTCACGGGGCCAGAACGCCGTTACATCTGATCAAAAATGTGGAAGAGGTAGGTCCTTTGCTTTCTTATCCGGAGGTCCAGATAAGGAGGGGTATTCAGGTCTTTCCCCCACAATTTCTCTCTTATTATTAAAGCAAACCCTATGTTGTGCCGTGGGTACTCAAAAGAATCGTCTCATTGAGACGATTCTTTTGAGTACCCACAGCATAGGGTTTTATGCTCGAATAAGGGTTTTAGAACATGCAAAACGCGCCTTATCTACTCTAGAGCTCTGCTTATAAATCCCTTTCCCAACATACAAATAATCTGCAACAGACTAATTATAGATATGATATCATCACTTAACCCTTTCCCTCATACGACAATTCTGCAGCAGACGACTTTGAACATGTTTTGTCAAAACATAGAAAATCTCCATAATTGAATGGATAACCTATGACAAAAAGTGGAAAACATTGTGACAAAAGGAGAAATTGCACGTTTTGTGCAATTTCTTCTTTTGTCACTATGTTTTCAAAAAGTCGTCTGCTGCAGAGGCGTCAGAAAGCGTCTATATGAGGGAAAGGGTTAATTTATTGAAAAGAGTTGAAAACATTGTGGCAAAATGAGAAACTGCTCGTTTTCAAAGAGTGTCTGCTGCTGAGGCGTCAGAATGCATCTGTTTGAGGGAAAGGGTTAAAGAAATGATTTTCTTTATTTTGTTTACAAAACGTGGCCTTATACGTATAGATGGGCGTATTAAGCAGAGGACAATATTTCTTTGAGCACTCATTAAAGCAGGTCTTGGCTGTGGGTACCAAAAAGAATCGTCTGACTTAGACGATTCTGTTTCTTTAAGATTAATCACATTTAATTCTCAAATATGTTACATAGTAGGAAACTTCACGAAATATACAATGGAGAAATGGATTGGACTGTAAGCTCATAGCTTATTTTAGGTCCTCTCCAATAAAGATTGATTTACAGGAAGCACGGTGAATATTTAAAATGTTTCAAAAATAAAGTCTTACTTTAGCTTTGTAATTTATCACAGGTGCTAGACACGTTGATTGGACTCCCATGGGGTACAACCCTGAAAACCCACAAAATGGCACCAAAATATCTTAAACACTTAGAAATAACAACAATTCAAACAGAAAATAACTTTTTTTTTAGTCCAGCAATTTTTCATTTTTCCTTCCTTGGGAGTCCAATCAACGCGTCTAGCACCTGTGTAATTTATCATACACGAAAAAAATAATACAGAATAGAGAGTGGAGAGAGAGCAAGAGAGGAAGAAAGAGAGAAATATAAACAGAGAAATGTTTCTTTTGGGTACCTACTAAACAGGGTTTAAATGTCAATAACTTAAGGGTTGTTAGAACATGCAAAACACCCTTATCCAGAGCTATGATATTTTGAGTATTGCCATTAACCCTTAACCCACGGAATTCCTGCAACTGGTGTCATCTTTGCTGATGGTTTTTTTATTTACACTCTGGTTTTGGAAATTCTTGAAAGAAATATATATGCTCTGTCGAGGACAAAATGAATCCAACATGTTCCTTTGGTGACCCTTTATCAGTTTGCTTCAAGGCATGTTTTGTAGTTTAAATATGTTTGTTAAGCATTTTTATTTGAAATCTCAATAAAGCTCAAAAGTTTGATCGTAGACAATTCGTTTTTTGTATTCAGGCGAGTTATCCAGCGGATCTCATTCTACATGAAGTACCACACACACTGTTTAACCATCTGGAACAAGACCTCAACGGGGGACCACGATCAACTTCTTATTATGAACTTCACTATCTGAACAGATATTTAAAGGTAAAGTAGAATGACTGACAGAGCTCGAGATGAGCGGCGTTTTGCATCTAAAATCGTTATTTGACCCTTAAACTCTATGTTGTGGGTACTCAAAAGAATCGTCTGAGTGAGACGATTCTTTTGAGTACCCACAACATAGTGTTTAATTTGATAATAAGGGAGATATTGTGAGGGTTAGAGCTGAATACTCCTCTTTATCTAGATTAATTATGCATTAACCCTTTCCCTCATATAGACACTTTCTGACGCCTCTGCAGCAGACGGCTTTTTGAAAACACAGTGACAAAAGAAGAAATTGCACGTGCAATTTCTCTTTTTGCCACAATGTTTTCCACTTTTTGTCACAGGTTATCCATTGAATTATCGAGATTTTCTTTGTTTTGTCAAAATATGTTCAAAGTCGTCTGCTGCAGAATTGTCGTATGAGGGAAAGGGTTAATTATTATAGATTTTTCACATCATGCACCTGACCAAAGAGCCGTCTGCTGCAGGGAAAGGGTTAACATGCAATAACAACAACACCTCAGCATGCAGCAGCTGAGTTTAACATGCAAACATATTATTTTAGAAACAAACTGCATGATCGATGGCTGCTATTATTGCAATGTTTCTCTGACTTAGACATCCGTTACTCTTTAAGTTTTGTTAATATCTTAACCTTTTCGAAAACATATAGCAAATCTGCGGCAGACATCTTTAAAAACATACCTCCCCCCCAAAAAAAAATTGGAGACTCCCTTTAAATGAATGTACAATAGTTGAATATAGTTGAAAACATGGTGACAAAAGGAGAAATTGCTTGTTTTGAGCAATTTATTCTTTTGTCGTCATGCTTTCCAAAATCGTCAGCTGCATAGACGTCAGAAAACGTCTATATGGGTTAAAGGGTTAAGCCTTTCCGACATAAACAAATCTACAGCAGACGACTTTGAATACATCTGTACAAAAATGTGAAAAACCTGTGTAAGAGAAATCGAGGGCTTGGCGTGAAGCAGTTGTAACTAAAAACCTACTTTGAAAACCCTTGTTTAGGGGCAATTTTTACCCCTTTGTAAACAATACAAATTTAGGTGCCATTGCTCAGAACAAGCAATGGCACGTAAATTTCCATTGTTTACCAAGAAAATAGATTTAACACTTATAAAGACTTTATGGGAGGTGATTAACCTTGGTATAAAAATACCAATTTCAGTTACAACCGTTTCACGCCAAGCCCTCTGTATGATCATTGAATCAAGTTGAAAAGATTGCGCCAAAAAGTCGTCTGCTGTAGATGCGTCAAAATACATCAACATATGGGAAAGGCTAAATTAAAAATATCCCCAAATGCTACATTCATTTTAGATAAGAATACTGTGCGTTTTGTCTCATATGTATTTTTTAAACAACCTAAATTCGAGGTCAACGTTATCTTGCTCTTCAACTTCTACTTCAAAACTTAACCATTTTCCACATACAACAAATCTGCTGAAGACGACTTTGTTAAGTGACAATTTAGTCAAAACTATGGAAACTCACTATAAATGAAAGAACGATTACTGAATAAAGTTGAAAACATCGTTATGAACAATTTTTCCTTTTGCCTCAATGTTTTCAAACATCATCTGCTGCAGAGGAGTCAGAAAGTGTCTACATGTATAAGAAAAAATCTTGCAAAGTAAATGAAAAGATGTCGAAGATTTATGTGACATGTGTAATCAAAGTGCTGAAAGCACTGTTGAAGTAAGCACTATTGGTATAGGGGCATATGTAAGGTGAAATCATTGTAAAGCAGATGGCAACCAATAAAACACTCGACTCTCACAGATTTATAATATTGTCAGACTCAGTTGCAGCCGTAAGTCGACTTTTTCGAAAAAGCATGCTAGCGAAAAGCCCCTGTCCCAAAAACCATTACTACCTCTATTGACATTTTATATTTACAACACATTTTGACGTTTTCTAATAAAATCTAATTCATAATCATTCTGTCCTTTGAAAAGAGTTTTCCTTCCTTTTAAATATGTTTTCAATCCATCTGATGTGAATGTGTTGTATGTGGGAAAGGGTTGAATATTTCATGTACAGTTCCTACAATTTTTTTATAATGGCCCTTGGATAAGCTTCACACTTGACTTCAAAAGACAAAAGAAAAAACAATCAACACTTTAAATGTTTGAGAAAGTACATTACATATACATATATATTGATTGGGAAAACCCTTTAATTAATCAAGCTTTAATTCTAACAGGGTGGTTCAGAATTGGGAATCTTAATTGTCTGAGAAAAAGACTTATAACTTACTCTAATTATTACAGGGGAGTTCTAAAGTGGGAACCTTTATTGTTTGAGAAAAATACTTAAATCTTAATTTAATTATCACAGGGTGGCTCAAAAGTGGGGACCTTAATTGTTTGAGAAAATACCTTAAATCTTAATTTAATTATCACAGGGTGGCTCAAAGGTGGGGACCTTAACAGCTCTAGGGCAGGACCAAATGTTCATGATAGGAAAGAAACTCCGACACCAGTATGTGACAGAAGCAGGGTTCATCAGCGGTACCTACAACCCAGATGAAGTTCAGTAAGTCCCGAGTCAAATCTGTATCATTTTGTGTGTCCTGTAAGCCCCCTTTTCCCCTATGTAGACACATTTCAACGCATTTCATGATGAGCATCTTCTCCTTTTCACCACGATGTTTTTTGTCTTACATCAATAATCATACTTTCATTTATAGATTTGTTTAACCCTTTCCCACTTACAACAAATCTGCAGCAGACGACTTTGAGAAATAATGACAAAAACCTGAAAATTCTCCATTAATTATAGCTTACTTGTTAAATAAAGTTGAAAACATTGTGGCCAAAGGAGAAATTGCTTTCAGGATTGTGGGGTCACATTACAACTGACTTGACAAATAATACTGTATTTTTGCCCTTTTCCACTTGCAGACACAATTCAAGGCATCAGCTGCAGATGACCATATAACATGTTTTCAAATCAGTGCTGTAATTATCATTCGATTCACAGTGAAGATCACTGATTTTGCATAAATGGTCTTAAAGTCGCCTGCTGCAGATTTGTTGAATGTGGGTAAAGGTTAAAATCCAAAATTTAGAAAATCTCTAAAAACGATATTGAATAGAATTGGAATCATTGTGACAAATGGTGAAATTGCACGTCATAAATTGTCACTATGATTTTCAAAAGTAGACTGCTTCAGAGGTGTCAGAAAGCGTCTCGTGCGGGAAAGGGTTGGTTAACCCTTTCCCTCATACAAGACTTCTGCAGCAGACGACTTTGAACATATTTTGTCAAAAAGTATAAAATCTCTATAATTGAATGGATAAGCTATGACTAAAAGTGGAAAACATTGTGGCAAAAGGAGAAATTGCTCGTTTTGAGCAATTTCTTCTTTTGTCACTATGTTTTCAAAAAGCTGTATGCTGCAGAGGTGTCAGAAAGCATCTACATGAGGGAAAGGGGTGGTTAAGAGAATTGATGTATACTTTCAGCATAAGATCAACAAATGTGAACAGGACTGTGGCCACAGCTAGATGCTTGATGGCAGGAATGTTTGGGAAAGAAAATTTAAATAAATTAACAGGTATATTCTTACAGAGCTCTAGATAATGTGCATAGCATCACATTCTAAAATCCCTATTTGAATGTCAAACCCTTTGTTGTGGGTACTCAAAATAATTGTCTCAGTGAAACTGAGTGATTTCTCAAAAAACTGATTTATTCTCCTCCTTATCTAGTCGTCTGTTTTTAGCTTGACTTTTGAAAAAAGACGAGAGCTATTGTCATGACCCTGGCGTCAGCGGCGGCCGCGTGGTCGTCCGGTTAAGGTTTTTTGTTTAGCTCATTTTTTTTTCTGTTTTCTCCCTATCAATCGAGCGTCTGTGCCGTACGCGGTGATCTTGTTAAATTACTCGACCAGGTAACCCTTTCAAACATATGACAAAATAACTCTGTAATAGACGCCCTTTGAAAATATTGTGTAAATAGGGAGAAATTCTATTGAATACAGCTGAAACCAGTGTGGTAAAATGAGAAATTGCTCATAACAAACAATTTCTCTTTATACCACAATGGTTTGAAAGTGGTCTGCAGCATATAAGTCAGGATGTGTCTGCAATAGGGGAAAGGGTTTCAGAGCTCTAAATAAGGGACGTTTTGCATGTTCTAAATTCCTTATTCGACCCTCTAATCCTATGTTGTGGGACTATTCTTTTGAGTACACACAACATGGGCTTTGCATTAATAAGAAATTGTGGGAAAAAGAGCTGAATACACCTCCTTATCTGGACAAGCAATTAATCTGGACCTCTAAGTGAGATATCAATCTAATTCTCGGTCATTCTGCTTATCATGGAATATATTGTTTAACCCTTTCCCACATATAAGCACTTTCTGATGCCTCTGCAGCCGACGACTTTTGAAAACATTGTGACAAAAGGAGAAATTGCTCAGAAATAATGAGCAAATTCCCTCTTTTCCACAATGTTTTTCAACTCTATTCAATATTATTTACACTTTATCATTTATAAAGATTTATCGAAAGATAGGGTTTTTGTATGTGGGAAAGGTTTTAGATTTATATAACAGGATAAGGGTTAAATGATTAGACTATAAAGTTTCCCTATTACGACAATTCTGCAGCAGACGACTTTGAACATATTTTGTCAAAAAATAGAAAATCTCTTTAACCCTTTCCCTCATATGACAATTCTGCAGCAGACGACTTTGAACGTATTTTGTCAAAACATAGAAAATCTCCATAATTAAATGAATAACCTATGACAAAAAGTGGAAAACATTGTGGCAAAAGGAGAAATTGCACGTTTTGTGCAATTTCTCCTTTTGTCACTATGTTTTCAAAAAGCTGTCTGCTGCAGAGGCGTCAGAAAGCGTCTATATGAGGGAAAGGGTTAATTGAATGGATAACCTATGACTAAAAGTGGAATTAGAATAGAACAGAAGGAGGAATCACCTTTTTCTTCCTTCGTATGCTCTCCAGAAGCTAAATGAGGGGCATTTCGCATGTTCTAAAATCCTTATTTAACCCTCTAATCCTATCTTTCGAGTACCCACATCATAGGGTTTGGTTGGATAATAAAGAGAGATATTGTGGGTAAAAGAGCTGTATACTACTCATTATCTGGACCTCTTAACTCGCATCTAGATGCTTTGATTGATCGGGGTATAACCCTTTCCCTCATACGACAATTCTGCAGCAGACGACTTTGAACGTATTTTGTCAAAACATAGAAAATCTCCATAATTGACTAAAAGTGGAAAACATTGTGGCAAAAGGAGAAATTGCAAGTTTTGTTCTTCTTTTGTCACCATGTTTTCAAAAAGCCATCTGCTGCAGAGGCGTCAGAAAGCGTCTATATGAGGGAAAGGGTTAAACGCTTTCAACACTTTTTCAGTCATATCACGGCGGCCAGTTCACCTGTATTTCCTGAATTTCCCTCACCAGTACACCACACAACAGTCTTACCAAGCAAACGTCTGTTTTCCACATAGCCATTGGTGGTTGATTGATTGATTGATTGGGGTCTAATGCCGTTTTTAACAATTTCTCAGTTATATCACGGCGGCCAGTTCACCTACTCATGCATTTCCTGGTTTTCTCACACCAGTACTCCACACAACAATCTTCCCAAGCAACTGGTTGCTTTTCCACATAGACTAAGCCCATTGGTGGAAGACGAATGATGCATGTCGCATTGACTTTTGTCAATCGTCAGAAAGAAAGTTGGCCGAGCCGGGAATCGAACTCACAACCCATTGGTGGAAGAAGTATGACGCTTAATTGTCACAGTTTCTTTTGTCAAACGTTTGAAAGAATGTTGGTCAAACTGGGGGTCAAACATTCAATCCCTGAATTGACAGACATGTGGCTACCAACTGAGCTGCCGGTGACAAATGGAGAAATTGCTCTATCCAAAAATTAAACTTTCCTTTAACCCTTTCCCTCATACGACAATTCTGCAGCAGACGACTTTGTATATATTTTGTCAAAAAATTGAAAATCTCTGTAATTGAATGGATGACCTATGACTTAAAGTGTAAAACATTATGGCAAAAGGAGAAATTTTAGACTTAAGGGATTATCAAATATTGTTCTTTATTTTCTTTTTCTTTTTTTAGATTATGCATAATTAAGTGAGTGAAGCTTAGACTACTTAATTATACCTTTCCAACAGGTAGTCATGTTATGATTCATCTGAAGCAGACGACTTTTGAAAACTTTGTGACAAAAGATGAAATTGGTTATACTATATGCGATAATAAGAATTTTAATTTATAGAGATTTTTTATTATTTTGCTATATACTCTAAAAGTCGTCTGCTATGATTTTGTGTAAGCAGGAAAGAGTTATGAATTGAGAAATTATTGAATATTGTTCTGATTTTCTTCTTTCAGATCTTCCTGTAATACATATATGTGAGGCTAGTTTAGAGGAGGTTCTTCCCCGTACAAGTTTCTGTCCCGTGTTACGACAGATCAATCATGCCGCTATGATACATGGAGGAGATTTCCCGGAAATAAGAGAGGACCGAATTAAAATCGAACAAGCCCTAGGTATTGGAAAATCTATCTGTTTAATTGGAAGAAAATAATTTTGAAAAAAACTTATGAGCCTACCCGTGAGAAAACCAACATAATGACTGTGTAATGTATCGACCCAGATCACCCTGCGCAGTCCGCACAGACTGATCTGGGCTGACAGGGAGATATAGGTATAGGGTAATGATTCCTGAAACAGAAAAACCACAGGAGGCGAAAAGTGTCTGTCCGGGTTAGCCTGCGCGGCATACTTAGGCTGATCCGGGTCGATATTTTACGCAGAGTTTACAATGTTGGTTTTCTCGCGGGACGGCTCATATACATGAGCGAGCAGGGCTCTTCCTTGATGAAATTTCACACCCAGACCATGTGATTTACATGGATAAAACGAATAGCAGACGACTTTGAAAAATTCAGGTCAAATTAAAAAAGGTGAAAAAAAAATTTAAATGAAAGAATAATTATCAGCTGAAGTTTTAAACATTGTGACAAAAGAAGAATTTGTTCATTATGAGCAATTTCTCCTTATGTCACAATGTTTTCAAAAGCTGTCTGCTGCAGAAGCGTCAAATTGTGCCTATATGATGGAAAGAATGGAAAGCAGCTTATTCACAAATATATCAAAAGTCTACATTATAATTTATTAGTGTAATGATAGCTAACGATGCTACAAGTTTAAACCTTTCCCACATACAACAAATCTGCAGCAGAGGACTTTGAAAATACCCGTGCAAAAAATCCCAGGAATATCCCAGGAATATCCTGGGATAATCTTGGAAACAATTCCTGGGAATATCCCAGGAAAAACCTGGTCCTGGGACCAGGATAATAAACTAGTTTAAATGTCAAAAATCAGCAGCAAAACATGGGCAATTTTGTGGTAAAACGTCTGCTTCAGAGAGCGTGTATATGAGGGAAAATGTTAAAATCCAGATCAGCCTGTGTATTCACACTGTTTGATAAAGATCTTTACTATTCTTCAATGTTCTCTGCTAGTGGTAAAATGTTTGCAAATGTGTAATTGATAATGTCGAAAAGCCTGTCTTGATGAAAGTGATTGTAAATTATTAAAAAGAATTGAAGAAATTACTCACAAAGTTTTCAGTAGGCGTCTGCTGCAGATTCGTCAACCCTTTCCCACCTGTAGATGCATTTTGACGCATATACAGTAGACGACCTTTGAAAATATTGTGGCAAAAGGAGAAATTGCTCAAAACGAGCAATTTCACCTTTTGTCACAATGTTTTCAACTTTTTTCAGTAATTATACTTTCATTAATAGAGATTTTCTATGTTTTGGCAGGATTGGTTTCAAAGTCGTCTGCTGCAGAATTTCTGTAATTGGAGTAAAGAGTTAATAAACGTCTTTAAGTGGGTGGGAAAGGGTTTAGTTGACAGTCCAGATCGTAGAATTGTACTGATATCTATTGTTTCAGGCATAGACCCAGATGAGACAAAGAAAATGAATTTCATAGATGTGAGGGATGACATAGTTGCTCGAGAGGTATACTTTAGTTATATTATACACATATTCTTTATTCAAAAACAATTGATACGGTATTTTTACAGATAAGCAAAGAACTAGAGAAGGAGGGTTAAATCGGTCATTCCCCACCCATATCTCTCTTGTGACTCAACCAAACCCTATGTTGTGGGTACTCAAAATAATAGTCTCACTGAGGTGGTTCTTTTGAGTACCCACAACATAGGGTTTGAGTGTCAGATAAGTATTTTGGAATGTTAAATATGCCCCTTATTTAAGGCTTTGGATTATAAGACATGTTTTTTTGTTATTAAAATAAGAAATTGGTCATCACAACAAATTAAACTCTTTCCACAATGTTTAAAGCCATTACTCCCATTTTATTTTGAAAGTCTTTGGTATGACACTGACAAAGGATCAAACTCGGATCTCCTGCTCACAAGACGGGCTTTCTTTATACTACATCAACGAGGACGTAATTAAGTTTTTCTAGCCTAGTACTAGCTAGTGACTATTGAAAGCAAATCCTTCTTTAAACCTTGCACACATACGACAAATCTGCAGCAGAGGGCTTTGAAAACATCTTTGTGGAAACTCTATAATGAGAGTATAATTATAGAAAAGAGTTTAAAACCTTGAGGCAAAATGAGAAATTACTCATTATGTGAAAGCAAATCCTTCTTTAAACCTTGCCCACATACAACAAATCTGCAGCAGACAGCTTTGAAAACATCTTTGTGGAAACTCTATAAATGAGAGTATGATTATAGAACAGAATTTAAAACAAGTCAGAGTTTTGTGATACCCTTGGCGTCTTCACAAAACGTTAACCTTACCTCATAACTCTAAAGCCTTTCAACATTTTCATATGAAACTTGGTACACATCTTCAAAGAGACAATATGCATGTATATACCAAGTAACATAACTCCGGCTTAAATAATTATTCAGTTATTCCCCCTTTCGGACCTTAAAATTAATGCAAAAACTTTATCCTTGCCCATAACTAAAAAAACGCTCAACATTTTCAAATGAAACCTGGTACACATGTTACCCGAGCCAATACGAATGTTTAAACCAATTCACATTTTTCTGACATTTTTCTTTACTCAGTGATTTACCTTGATTGACATAGAAAAAAAAATCAGACAAGCTTTGACTTTCGCTCCGCGGGGCTCTTGTTTAACCCTTTCCCTCATATGATAATTCTGCGGTAGATGTCTTTGAACATATTTTGTCGAACATTGGAAATCTCCTTAATTGAATGGAAAATCTATGACTAAAAGTGGAAAACATTGTGGCAAAAGGAGAAATTGCTTGTTTTGAGCAATTTCTTCTTTTGTCACTATCATTTCAAAAAGCCGTATGCTGAAGAGGCGTCAGAAAGTGTCGATATGAGGGAAAGGGTTAATGATGTTTTAAATATTCCAGACCCATGGCATACCAATACCTCCAGTGCTGTTACCGTTTAAGGAGATAATAGAGTTGAATGCTGCTAAAGTCATGATCTGGGCTTTCAATGGTCACAGAGAGTATGTATGATGTTGTATATTAACCCTGGAATAGGAGAGTTTGGGCATACAGTTGTTTCACTATGGCAATAACATTCGAATTATTTTTGAGAATGAGAAATTCCATTACAGAAGCAAAGTTCTAACTGTTTTCAGCTCTACTTTTCAAGATTATTGTAAATGACAAACTGCTCTTCATCTTGAAACCTTTTTCAACTTGCAGACACAGTACTATTCATCTGCAGGAGATGGCTTTTGACAACACTGTGGCAAAAGAAGTAATTGTGTGGTACTTCGGTGTGTTTACGGCGTAATTAAAAGAACAAGCTTGAGTTATAGCTTTCCTCTATTATTTTTCTAGGTATATTAAACTATAAACAATAAGCGTCCACTTTCTAGTCAATTCTCTCTCCACTCCCTGCATTATTTCTGTTGCGCTACATTTCCCATGTCACCCGCCTCCGTCAGGTCCCTCTCGGCCACAACCAGCCCGAACAAGACTCCAAATCTCTCTCTCTGATCTTTCTAGCTTCTTTACTTTTTTGATACAGACAGGGTTACCTTGGTTACATTGTGACGTAAATGCTCCGGTATACAGATGCCGTACGTGGCAGAACGTAGGAAGACATTTTGTTACAATTGCTCATAATGCATGTTTTTAATTTACATGTTAAACTAAATCAGTAGAAGATGACTTTTACAACATTATGAAAAATCTCTCTAGTGGAAGTTTATAACATTGTGGAAAAAGGAAAAATTGCTCATCATCATGTCACAATGTTTTCAAAGTGCTACAGAGGCATCCGAAAGCGCCTATATGTGAGAAAGGGTTAAACATACAAATATTTTCAGGGAAGAGAAACCTATTGCTATGAAGCTAGCATCTGGACCTTTAATAAAAATGGTTGTAGACAATATGGAGAATGCCAACAATAACAAGTGAGTGATTTATTTGGCATTGAATTTGTTTTACATTATTTTCAATAATCCCAGTAGTGCTGGTCCATTTATCCTGACACCTGCAAGTCGGTCGTAATGATAACCACAAGCACCAAAGAGCAAATGCCATTACTACTATTTTTAAAGTCATCGGTATGACCCGGTCAAGGATCAAACCTGCACCCATGCCTTGACAGTGAGAAACATTTTTAGCTCGACTATTCGAAGAATATGAGAGCTATATATACTACTCGCCCTGGTGTCGGCGTCCACGTCACACCTTGGTTACGGTTTTGCATGCAAGTACTTAAATACTACATGTATTGCATTTAAACTTTCAACAACCCTATCCAACTATCACACCTATTATATCAGTAAATTATTACATTAGATAACTCTATCCTGCATTTTATGCAAGTTATGGCCCTTTTTACTTAGAAATTCTGGTTAAAGTTTTGCGTCTAACTAAATTAAGAGTCCATATCTCAGTATTTACTTGATGCATTACATTATATCTGTATACAACCCTACCCAACTATCACAACTATATAGATTATCAAGTTAGATAACTGTATTCTGCATTTTATGCAAGTTATGGCCCTTTTTTTACTTAGAAATTCTGGTTAAAGTTTTGCGTCTAACTAAATTAAGAGTCCATATCTCAGTATTTACTTGATGCATTACATTATATCTGTATACAACCCTACCCAACTATCACAACTATGTAGATTATCAAGTTAGATAACTGTATTCTGCATTTTATGCAAGTTATGGCCCTTTTTTTACTTAGAAATTCTGGTTGAAGTTTTGCGTGCAACTAAATTAAGAGTCCATATCTCAGTATTTACTTGACACATTTCATTGAAACTTTATACAACCCTACCCAACTATCACACTTATGTAGATTATCAAGTTAGATAACGATAACTCTATCCTGCATTTTATGCAAGTTATGGCCCTTATTTTACTTAGAAATTATGTTCAAAGTTTTGCTTGCAACTACATTAAGAGACCATCTCTTAGTAACTACTTGATGCATTGCATTGAAACTGTATACTACCCTTTCCAACCATCACACATATGTAAACAATCAAGTATGATAACTGTATCTAGTATATTTTGCAATTTATGGCCCTTTTTGTGTCACCCTGCGTAGCATGGTAGGCACTTAGGGATTACTTTTTTTTTGTCCGTCCGTCCGTCTGTCTGTCCATCACACTTTTTCGTCACACTTTCAATGAGCAGGTGCAGTTGACACACGTGCTCCGCGGAGCACTCCATTCTAGTTTTAACTAGAAATTTGGTTAAAGTTCTGCATGCAACTACATTAAGAGTCGATATCCTAGTATTTACTTGATGCATTGCTTTGAAACTTTATACAACCCTTCCCAACTATCACACCTATGTTGATTTTCAAGTTAAATAACTCTATCCTGCATTTTATGCAAGTTATGGCCCTTTTTGGACTTAAAAATTCCTGTTAAAGTTTTGCATGCAACTACATTAAGAGATCATATCTTAGTAACTACTTCATGCATTGTATTGAAACTTTATACAGCCCTTCCCAACCATCACACCTATGTAAACAATCAAGTACGATAACTCTATCCAGCATTTAATACAAGTTATGGCCCTTTTTACTTAGAAATATGGTTAAAGGTTTGCATGCAACTACATTAAGAGTCCATATCTTAGTAAAGTTCTACTTTATGCATTCCATTGAAACGTTATACAACCCTTCCCAATCATCACACCTTTAAGAAATTGTGGTTAATGTTTTGCATGCAACTACATTAGAGTCCATTATCTCAGTAAATTAAATAAGTGGTGAAATAGTCGAGCGCACTGTCCTCTGACAGCTCTTGTTTGATTAAAAGTCTCTTTGTATGTCACATTGTTTCTGATTGGCAGATAATATATTTGTTTCATTGTGTTGTTTAGTTGTATCAAACTTAACTGAGACCCTTAAGCACATAGAACAAATACACTGCAGACGAAATGCAACTGTTGCCTGGAAAGAGTTAACCCTTTTCTTACCCATCTACAACAGACAACTTTTGAATACATAGTGGCCCCTTTTGGCAAGAGAAATCAATTCATTTCTCTGTTTTCATTTTTTGTTTGCAGAACAAAGATGTATATATTTTCATGTCACGATTCAACGCTTTGTGGAGTTCTGGGATTGTTAGATATCTACGACTTTAAATGGCCCCCATTCGGGTCTGATATAAGATTTGAACTTTACGAGAATGAAAATAAAGATAGAATTGTCCGAATATCATATAACGGTCAGGTTAGTGGGTTGTTATTATTTTTTTCTACAATATCAAGCCCAAGCCACTGTAGCTCATGTGGACTGTCAATCCAGGGCTTGTCAGTTTGGACACAAGCTTGATCCATATTTTTCCGATGTTTGACGTAATTCAAAATGAGATAACATCATTCCACTTCCACCAAAGGGCTAACAGTCTAAAGCAGCCAGTTGCTTGGAAATACTTTTGTAGAGTACTGGTGTGGGAAAGCCAGAAATGATATGGTATGTGCAATGGTGGACATGATATGACTGAAAAATTGATTAAGAACATAAAATGTTATTCCGTTGGTGGAAGATGAATGACGTTTGTCACATTGAATTTTTTCAAATGTTGGAAAGAATGCTGGCCGAACTGGTGTTTTAATTCATTGTCGCAACTGGTGCTTGGCTGATTGACTTTAATACCCTTTCTCACATACAGACCCCTTTACAGCAGACAACTTTGAAAAGAAAGAATAATGACTTAATTTCTCCTTTTGCAATAATATTTTCAACTCTCTCCAATAATTAAACTGTAATTTATAGAGGATTTCAATATTTTTGCCCAGATGTTTTTAAAAGTCATCTGCTGCAGATTTGTTGTATGTGGGAAAGGGTTAAGTCATTGAGTGTAGTATCATTTTTCTTGCACCAAATGGCTTAACCCTTTCCCTCATATAGATGCTTTCTGACGCCTCTGCAGAAGACGGATTTTTGAAAACAAAGTGACAAAATGTTTTCCACTTTAAGTCTAGGTTATCCATTTAATTAAAGAGATTTTCAATTTGTTGATAAAATAAGTTTAAAGTCGTCTGCTGCAGAATTGTCATATGAGGGAAAGGGTTAATAACACATGTGGGAAGGAAGTAGGCTGTATTCATTATTGGTGGGAGGAAGTCATGAAACACATGGTTAGGTGAATGGACCGCATAAATATAACAACAAAAATTGCTGGAAATCGTTGATTAAAACTAATTAATCGATTTAAATAATCTGCCTTTCTTCTAGTAATGATTTAACACTTTCCCACCTATTTTGACGCATCTGCAGCAGACAACTTTTAAAAACATTGTGACAAAAGAATTTTTTTTTCAAAAAGAGCAATTTCTCCTTTTGCCACAATGTTTTCGACTTTTTTCTGTAATTACACCTACAATTATAGAGACTTTCCATATTTTTAAGTAGACATGATCAAAGTAATCTGCTGCAGGTTTGCTGTATGTGGGAAAAGGTTAAGAACGTTTGTCCTGATGTTTCTTATTACCTTAGATAGGTTTGTTGAAATTGCCTAATGATGGGTTTTCGGTTTGTTTTTTTCAGGATAAAATTGTTCGAGGTTGTTTTAAGGAGCTGTGTCCTTTAGATGAGTTTAAATCTGCGATGAAACCTTACATCATTGATCGAAAGGAATATAAAAAAGTCTGCGAGTCGAAGATACTTGAAAAAATAGCTAAAGGTATAGTGATATCATCATTATCAAAGTGGCTTCCCTTCCCCTCGTGCAGACGCTTTCTGACGCCTCAGATGCGGACGTCTTTTGAAAACATCGTGATAAAAGAAGAAATTGCTCAAAACCAGCAATTTCTCCTTTTGTCACAATGTTTTCAACTCTTTTTAACCCTTTCCCTCATATAGACGCTTTATGGCGCCTCTGCAGCAGAC
Source organism: Serripes groenlandicus (assembly GCA_031761405.1). Lineage (NCBI taxonomy): Eukaryota > Metazoa > Mollusca > Bivalvia > Cardiida > Cardiidae > Serripes > Serripes groenlandicus. The sequence goes on along the minus strand of JASEVX010000014.1, from coordinate 52,965,019 downwards.
GACTTTTTGAAAACATAGTGACAAAAGAAGAAATTGCTCAAAACAAGCAATTTCTCCCATTGCCACAATGTTTTCCACTTTTAGTCCTAGGTTGTCCATTCAATTATAGAGATTTTCTATTTTTTGACAAAATATGTTCAAAGTTGTCTGCTGCAAAATTGTCGTATGAGGGAAAGGGTTAATAATTAAACTATCATTTATGGAGATTTTTCACATTTTTATATACATGTATATGTTTTCAAAGATGTCTGTTGCCTATTTGTTGTATGTTTGCTAAGTATTCTGCTAAGATTTTGTTGTTTGAGGGAAAGTGGCTTATAAATGTTAACCCCCGTTCCCACCTGCAGATTCATTCTGATGCTTCAGATGCAGACAACCTTTGAAAACATTGTGGCAATAGGAAAACATTTCTCATACTAGGCTACTTCCCCTTATGCCAGTGAGCCCACTTAGTGTGGCCATGGTCTTTCTTAATCAGTATTGGCTGCTCAACTCAACTCAACATTTTTGATCTTGATAATCCTTAAATGGGCTAAAAACTCTTCAAAACACATAGACCACATCTTTATAATTCAGCATTGAATGGGTTAAAAAAGCCAGATGAGGCAATATGGGATCAAAGACTTCTTGAGGGTACAGACAATGAAGTTTGTTTATCAAATGAGGAGTTATAGTTTGGTTTTTATCGAATGAGAAGTTATAGTTTAATTTCTAGCAAATGAGGAGTTCTAGTTAGTTTTTTATCAAATGAGAAATTATAGTTTTTTAGCTCTACTGGCTAAAGGCCAGAAGAGATTATGCCGTGGCATGGTGTCCGTCGTCTGTGCATCTGTGTGTCCGTAAACAATTGCTTGTGAACGCGATACAGTCTTCAGTTTTGATTATATCTCAATCAAACTTATACAGTAGTTTGATATCCATTAGAGCTTGGTTCCTTTCGCAAACCAGCAAGATCAGCCCATGCAAGACTGGAATATGGCCCTTGAAATTGTCAAAATTGCTATAATAGAGCTTGTGAACACAATAGAGGCTCCATTTACTATCTGATCTTCACCAAACTTAAATAGTAGTTAAATATTGATGAGAGCTTGATTCCTTTCTAAAACCAGCCAGATGTGCCCTTGCATGACTGGATTATGGCCCTTGAAGTTGTCAAAATTGCTATAATACAGCTTGTGAACACGATAAAGTCTTCAGTTTTGATTGTATTTCCATCAAACTTATACAGAGTCTAATACAGTAGTTAGATATCCATGAGAGCTTGGTTCCTTTAGCTAACCAGCCAGATCCGCCCATGCAAGACTGGATTATGGCCCTTGAAATTGGCGAAATTGCTATAATACAGCTTGTGAACACAATAGAGCCTCAATTTACTATTTGATCTTCACCTAACTTAGATAGTAGTTAAATATTGATGAGAGCTTGGTTCCTTTTGCAAACCAGCCGGATCCGCCTATGCAAGGCTGGATTATGTCCCTTGAATTTGCCAAAATTGCTTTAATAGAGCTTGTGAACACAGTAGAGCTGAATCTTCACCAAACTTAAATAGTAGTTAAATATTGATGAGAGCCCGGTTCCTTTCACCTTTTGCATGTCGTCCGTCAACATCTCCTCTGTAACCAGTGGGTCAATTGGAAAGAAACTTCAAAGAAAGCATCTTCTCAATGACCTGACCAGAATTATTTCAAATATTTGGGATCCATGCAGAATTCTGGTTTCCATGGCAACCAAAATGTAGAAATGGTCCTTGGGTGACCCTCTATGAGATTCGTTCAAGCCATGTTGATTGGTCAAAAAACATGGCTGCCAGGGGGGGGCACAGATATATTTTTTTTTATGTTGCTATAGTGAAAACTTAAAGAAATTTTCTCCTCTGAAAGTGTAAGGCTAATTTTCAGAAATAATTTTGTACAAATGGTCCTTGGGTTTCCATGGCAACCAAAATGTAGAAATGGTCCTTAGGTGATCCTCTATCAGATTTCTTCAAGCTATGTTGATTGGTCAAAAAACATGGCCGCCAGGGGGCTCAAAAATCAACAGCAGACAACATTAAAAATATGGAAAATGTCTTTAAAGGAATACGCTTGGCTGATGACAACTCACTTTGAATTGAAAAATATCAACTTAAAGAACATTTATTTACTATGCATTTCATTAAAATACAACTAATAATCAAGATATTACTATTTAAAGATGACTATTTGGGCTAATCGGTGCCGCAGCATGAGCGCGGCCATTGTTTATATATCGCAATGTCTCAAGACTTTCTGAAAAGAATTGTGACGTCATTTACACACTATTTCACAAACAAGACATAAAAGTAGAGTTACCTAATGATCGAAAGTAAAAATTAAACTGCGAACTATAAAGGGAATAGAAATATAGACTTTTTCGTAAGAAAATTAACCCCAGAAGTTTACAAACCTAAACTTCAATTATTCAAAATGGAATTCCAAGCGTTACATCATATTGTTACTAGATCTATATAAAGTTTTATAGTAAATAGTATCCAACCATAGTAGGTGGATAAAAAACATGAACTTGACTCGTGTAATATATATCAGCCAATTAAATATGTGTGTGTTAACATTTATTTATACAAGTAATGTCATTCGTTTTTATATTTGACAGTTGTTTGTTATGATTTAACAGCTCGTTAGACATAATGAACGGTTGTTTTTTGTACAACAATCAAAGGTCTCTATAGAAACGATCAAATTACCGGTTGTGGTCGGACGCTACTGTAATAGGATCTGTCAGCGAGTCTTTTAAGCAGACATAATTCGATCCCTTCCCTACATACTTTGCAGCAGACGGTAATTTAAAAGGGATTTTCCATATTTTTTATAAAAGACGTTTTCAAAGCTCGCAACTTATGATCTACCAACAAGCACCGCCGTGGCTTTGATTCGCTGATCAGAAGCAGCAGCCGACTAGTGGTAATAAACAGCAAGTCAACTAATTGGGGGTAATAAAATAATTAATTGACCATCATGCAAGGCGTAAAATGTTACAGCAGTCAAAAGACGTCAGTTCATTTGAGAACCTTCGACTTAGCTTTTCCTATATAGTTAATTACTGCAATACTGTTACGTCTTTATTTAATAATGGCTAATTTTGTTTTATCAGACATTTTCGAGTCTGATGACGAGTCTCGTTTCTCCGTCTGATATTCCGTCCAATTTTTCGGACATTGGTTTCTCCTCTGGCGATTACTCTTCGGCTAAGTCGGATGATGATCAGACAGGTCATGTCGAAGGTTGGACTGATCGTTTACAACCACTAATGGTAATCTAATAATGGATTTGACTAGTTTAATATATCCGTGAGTGTAAAATTTAATGGGTAGATTGTGGTGTACGACGTCTACTTATTCTAAATTTTAGATCGCGATCTTTTTTAATAAGAACATGATTTTAGATTGTGATTCAGTATAAGCTGTTTTTTAATTGAATTTGTGGGGAAATAAATCGATTATATTGCATGAATTTGACATGAAATTAAAACAAATAAGAACAGACATACAGTTATAAACAAGAGGGCAAAACTGTTTAACTCTATTCAATGATTTTTATGAAAAACCTCTATAAATATAAGTATAATGATTCATTAGAGTTGAAAAAAATCGTACACAATAATTATAGATAAGATTTCGTAATCCGTACAGTGATAACCGGTAGTGTGTAACTGACGTCACAGGAAGTTGAATATATACAAAGATGGCGACGACCATAGGCAAGCGATAACGATGTGAAAACACAAACTTTAAAACCATATATCTTGGTAGTTACAGCATTTAAAAGAAAGTTAATTACATCAAAATGATACATTACTGTAGGGCTATTTAGTGATATAGTTTAAACTGAGCAAAGCGTATTCCTTTAATTAAAAGTTTAACTCTTGATTAGAGTTAAAATCATTGTGAAAATAGAGAAATTGCTCATTATGAGCAGTTTCTTTTTTTGCCACAGAGATTTCCAAAGACGTCTGCTTAAGAAAAGTCTGAAAATGGGAAAAGGATAAAAACATGAAACACCCCACTAATACAGAGCTCTTTCAGTTTCTTTTACCCTTTTCTTCATGCAGACACATTTTAACGCCTCTGCAGCAGACAACTTTTTACAAACATTGTGACAGAATTGTTGTACCTTTCTTTATAGAGATTTTACATAATTTTGCCTAGATGGTTTCAAAGTTATCTACTGCCGATTTGCTTTTTTAAAAACATGAAACTCTCCTCTTATATTTTTGTAATAAGTCAATTTCACAAAGATTTTCATCGAAACCAAAAATAATTCTTTGTAGAAATGAAAATACAATGCCCCTAGAGGTCTGTCTCATTTTTTAGATAATTCAAATTGATCAAGATATGCTTGGTAAAGATGACAATAAGTTTACATGTGATATTTGTCTTCTTTTAGAAATGATGGCCTAGTTTTCATGTGATATTTGTCTACTTTTAGAAATGATGGCCTAGTTTTCATGTGATATTTGTCTACTTTTAAAAATGATGGCCTTATTTTCATGTGATATTTATCTACTTTTAGAAATGATGGCCTTATTTTCATGTGATATTTGTCTACTTTTAGAAATGATGGCCTTATTTTCATGTGATATTTGTCTACTTTTAGAAATGATGGCCCAGGAAAGAGGTGAAATAGAAGATGCAGAAACTAAAGAAAGATCCGATGTACCTGCAGGAATGTAGTCTACAGCACCTTTGACCCTTTCCCACATACAACAAATCTGCAGCAGACGACTTTGAAAAAAATCTATGCAAATAGATCAAAACTCACTATAAATGAAAGTAAAATAACTGAATAGAGTTAAACATTTTGTCACAAAAGGAGAAATTGTTCATAATGAGAAATTAGTTCCTTTGCAACTTTACTTTCCAAAATCGTCTACTGCAGAAGCGTTAGAAGACGTCCACAAGTGGGAAAGGGTATCTAGTCACTTTGTTAGTTAGAAATTGAATTGTTGTAAAGGTGCCCCATGTCTGTTGACAGGCTGGTTTCCAGAATCTTCATCATTCAATGGAGACTTCAAAACATATTATGATGTTGACTCAAAGATGATCTCCATTAGTTTGGGGTCAATAGATCAAGTCAACAAAAATAATTTATGGCTATTTAATGAACATCATTCAATATCTACGATGTTGGTATGACCTGTCTGGGGATCAAACCCTGGTCTCCTGCTCTAACCACAACACTACACAGTGACCGGGGGTCAAGCCATGGTCTCCTGCTCTAATCACAACACCACACAGTGACCGGGGATCAAGCCATGGTATCCCGCTCTAATCACAACACCACACAGTGACCGGGGGTCAAGCCATGGTCTCCTGCTCTAATCACAACACCACACAGTGACTGGGGTTCAAGCCATGGTCTCCTGCTCTAATCACAACACCACCGTGTCAAATATAAGATGAGATTACTTCTCACTTGTATAAGTTCCATAACTCGAGGAATATTCACATCGATTTTTAGGTCAAGAGGTCATAGGTCACATTTTACTTCTTGTTGCTGTGGTTATTGGGCAACAAGAAGAATTATTAAAAGTGGAAATTAGTTTTGTCCTCCCAATAGGTGACAGTTGAGGTATTGAACTAAATTAATATTCGTTTCATACATTTCGAGGGCTTGGCGTGAAACGGTTGTAACTATAATACGTATTTATTTACCAAGGTTAATCACCTCGCCATAAAGTCTTTATAAGCGTTAAATCATTTTTCTTGGTAAACAATGGAAATTTAGGTGCCATTGCTCGTTCTGAGCAATGGCACCTAAATTTGCATTGTTTACAAAGGGGTCAAAATTGCCCCTAAACCAGGGTTTTCAAAATAGGTTTTTAGTTACAACCGTTTCACACCAAGCCCTCGATTTAACCCTTTCCCACATACATCTCAGCAGAAATCATCTTTTGAAAGCATTGCCACACAATGTGTCAACTTTATTGAATAACTATTCTTTCATTTATAGAGGGTTTCCATAGTTATTACTAAATGTTTTCAAAGTTGTCTGCTGTAGATTTGTTGTATGTGGGAAAGGGTTAATTACGACATATTGACAGCATATTGTGATAGCAGTACTTGTACCGATTTGTGAATGGACAAGTTACTAGGTGCATGCATTACCCATGATTACAGTGATATAAATGTTTAACCTATGCGCCTGTCCATGATAGAAGGTGCAAGTTGGCTTCGGTGAACAGCGCGGATCCTGAACAGTCCGTGAATCCGCACGGTCTGACCAAGATCTACACTGTTCACAAATGACTTACGCAATCTTGATAAGAAACTTGTTTACTTGTGTTGAATCTGATAAGACGGAGCGGATGGGCAGGGTGTTCTGATCCCACCCTGTAGAGAAATGCTAGCTTGTACCTTTGTACATGATCAAATATTGATTTCTATTTCTAAATTGCTAATCTGGTTATTTGAAAATAACAAAACAGCATTAGTTTTATACTTGCATACAGGGCTTAAGTTCAAAATCTATTATTAAAAATATGTGTTCACTTCATTGCCAAGTACTTATTTAGTGCCCGGCTGAAATGCAGGGAGAAATTTACGGAATCGTTTCTGTCTGGTATTTTGTCACTCTTAAATGGTTAAATTTTTTACAACATAAAGAGCAACTCTGCAGCAAATCACTTTCAAAACATCTAGGCAAAACATGGTAAGCCTCTTTAAATGAAAATAGTCTAATCGAGTGGTGTTGAAAACAATGTGTCAAAGAAGAAACTGGCTCAATATAAACAATATCTCCTTTTGCCACAAGGTTTTCAAAAGCTGTCTGCTTCAGATACAAATTCAAGATGAAAAAAGTTTGTTTTTGCAGTTGACACATGCGCTCCTTAGAACACTCTTTGTTTTTTACAAATTGACTTTTATAACCCTTTCCTACATACAGTAAATCGGCAGCAGGTGACTTTGAAAATATCTTGACAAAATTCTCAGTAAATAAAAGTATTATAATTGAATGGAGTTGAAAACATTGTGGCAAATGGAGAAATTATTCATTATGACCAATTATTCCTTTTGCTGCAATGTTTTCAAAAGTTGTCTGCTGCAGATGCGTTAGAAAGTTAAAAGTTATCCAAATAAAAGTTGATCTCTCTGGTTTTATGCCCATTCCCACTTGCAGACACATTTTCATGCATCCGTAGCAGACGGGCTAAATTATGGAAAATTTCTTTTAAATGGCAATGTAATATTTGAATAAAATTTAAAACATTGTGGTAAAATGAGAAATTGCCAAGAATAAGCAACTTCTCCTTTTGCTACAATGTTTTCTGTTGAAACTAAACTGTTCTTTATAGAGATTTCAATGTGTTTTCCTTGCTGATTGTTATATGTGTTGTCATAATGTGGGAAAGGGTAATCTAAAAATGGATTTGTCATTATTAACGTAAAAGTTGATCTCTCAGTTGGATATATGTAACTCACTGGTTGTATGCCCTTTCCCACTTACAGAAACATTTTCATGCATACATAGCAGACAAATTTCTTTTAAATGGCAATGTACTATTTAGAAATCCGCCGTGGTCGAGTGGTTAGCGTCGGGGATTTAAAACCGGGTGTCCCATGTTTGATCCCCAGCAGCGGCACTACAGTCATGATGGAGTGCCCTTGGGCGAGGCATATTTTCTAGCCTAGTACTGGTTGGATCATGAATAAGTGAACTGTCGCTGTGATATAACTGAAATAATGTTGAAAGCGGCGTAAAACCCGATTAAAAAAGCTATTTGAATAAAATTTAAAACTTTGTGTTAAAATGAGTAATTGCCAAGAATGAAAACATTTTAGGAAATGGAGAAGGGTATTAGGTATTTTAAAGACCTCTGTACATCAATTTATGTTTGTGTTATTCAAAGGCAATCATAACAACTGCTTGTAATGTTTAAACCCTTTTCCACATACAGCAAAGTAAACTTATTTATAGAGATTTCCTAGCTGGTTGATATATGTGTTGATATATGTGTTGTTATATGTGTTGTTGTATGTGGGAAAGGGTAAACTTTCCAGTTTTTGATCAAGGTGTAAATTGTGAGGATATCTGTCACTATTATAATGTTACTGATGTATACATGTTTTGAATTAACCCTTTCCACATACAGACACATTTTAATGACTTTTGAAAACATTTTGGCAAAAAGAGAAATTGCTCATAAAGAGCAATATCTCCTTTTTACTACAATGTTTTATTTTTAAAACAATAATCATACTGCCATTTAAAGAAATGTTTCCATAATTTTTCAAAGTCGTCTGCTTCAGTTTTGAAGTTTGTGGGAAAGGGTTATATATATGAGCCGTTCCACGAGAAAACCAACATTATGGACTCTGCGTAATGTATCACAGTCCGTCTAGGCTAATCCGGGCCGACACGTTCCATCTCGCGGATAGAGATACAGAATAATGATTAATCCACAGTAGACGAAAAGTGTCTGTCTGGGTTAGCCTGCGCGGCATTCTTAGGCTGATCCGGGTTGATACTTAAAGCAGATTCAACAATGATGGTTTTCTCGTGGAAAGGCTCATATAAAATTGTTAGCTAACTGTGATTAACTTGACACAATAAACCTGTCACTGACCCCAGTCTAGACATATATAATACTTCATTTATGTATTTATTTATTTTCAAATATGCACCATTTATCCCTTTCCCTCGCCGAGCCCCGGTAGCGACGCGGGCTGTCAATCCAGGGATTGTGAGTTCCACCCCCGGCTCGGCCAACTTTCTTTCCGAGGATTGACAAAAGTCAATGCGACATGCGTCATTCGTCTTCCACCAATTGGCTAAGTCTATGTGGAAAAGCAGCCAGTTGCTTGGGAAGATTGTTGTGTGGAGTACTGGTGTGAGAAAACCAGGAAATGCATGAGTAGGATAACTGAGAAATTGTTAAAAACGGCGTTAAACCATAATCAATCAATCAATCAATCCCTTTCCCTCATACAGATGCATTTTGATGCCTCTGCAGCCGACATCTTTTGAAATCATTGTTGCAAAAGGAGAAATTGCTCATTTTTTTTCTCTTCAAATATGCACCATTCATTTCACCACATGGATTTTCATGTGTGTGTTCAGGTGTTTTACCCCAATTTTAACCCTTTCCCTCATATAGACGCTTTCGGACACCTCTTCAGCAGACGGCTTTTTAAAAACATGGTGACAAAAGGAGAAATTGCACAAAACGTGCAATTTCTCCTTTTGCCACAATGTTTTCCACTTTTCGTCATAGGTTCTCCATTCAATTATGGAGATTTTCTATGTTTTGACTAAATACGTTCAAAGTCGTCTGCTGCAGTTCAAAGTCGTCTGCTGCAGAATTGTCGTATGAGGGAAAGGGTTAAACACATTTATAGTTATATCCCCAGGTTTCATAGATACTATATATGTCAATCAGTCCTAATACTTACCCAATATGGACTGGTAGACATTACTACCACTTTCAATGTCTTCGGTAAAACCCTGCCAGGCATCAAACCTTTGACCTCCTGCACCCAATGTGGACGATCTGATTTGTATTTTATGAAAATCCATGACTGCCTTGGTGGTGTAGAGGTTTGAGTGTTCTCTTCAGATGCAGAAGGTGGCGTGTTTGCTTCTTTTGTCACTATGTTTTCAAAAAGCCGTCTGCTTTAACCCTTTCCCTCATACGACAATTCTGCAGCAGACGACTTTAAACATATTTAGTCAAAACATAGTAAATCTCCATAATTGAATGGATAACCTATGACAAAAAGTGGAAAACATTGTGGCAAAAGGAGAAATTGCACGTTCCTCGCAATTTCTTCTTTTGTCACTATGTTTTCAAAAAGCCGTCTGCTTTAACCCTTTTCCTCATATAGACACTTTCTGACGCCTCTGCAGCAGACGACTTTTTGAAAATATAGTGACGAAAGAAGAAATTGCTCAAAACAAGCATTTTCTCCTTTTGCCACAATGTTTTCCCGTTTTAGTCATAAGTTATCAATTCATTTATAGAGATTTTCCATTTTTTGACAAAACATGCTGAAAGTCGTCTTCTGCAGAATTGTCGTATGAAGGAAACGGTTAATGTTTACGGTGAATATACAAAATGATATATGAAACAATTTATTTGGGTAAAACGGTACCTCATTGTGTTTTATTAAATAGTATCTACCCTTTCCCACTTGCAGAGCAATTTCATCATTTGTCACAATGTTTTCAAATCTTTTCAATAATCATATTTTCTTTTAGAAAGATTTTTGTCTGTATGTTTGCCTCAATGTTTTACAAGTCGTCTGCTGCAGATCTGATGAATTAAGAAGAAAACATTGTGGCAAATGGTGAAATTTATTAATTAATGTTTTTGTTATGCAAAGGCAATCATAACAACAGCTTGTGATCTTTAATGCATTGTTGGTGTTCACTCAACACAGAGAAATTATTACATGTGATTAAAACCCAAATGTCTGCGTACAAACATGTCTTTTCCAGAAAAAAAGATATGTAGTGATCCGTATCAAGCCCAAGCACTGCCATGGAATCATTATGCGAAAATGAAAACTTGCTTTGTAATGATGAACCATTTCCCTCATATAGACGCTTTCTTACGCCTCTGCAGCAGACGTCTTTTTGAAAACAAAGTGACAAAATAAGAAATAGCTCAACATGAGCAATTTCTCCTTTTTTTCCTTTTGCCACAATGTTTTCCACTTTTAGTCATAGGTTATCCATTCAATTATAGAGATTTTCTATTTTGGAGATTGGGTCAATTAGTGTTGTTTAAACTTATATGTATCAGAAAATCCAAACAGTGCTGGCTGGGTTAACTCTTTCCCCACATACATCAAATGATTGAATAGTTTTCATAAGATGTCCAGGCTGCAGTTGCCTCTATACATGGTAAATGGGTAAATGTGTTAACACTTTCCCAGATACAACAATTCTGTTTGGAAACTCCCTTTAAAATGAAAGTAAAGGTTGAAAACATGGTGACAAAAGGAGAAATTGCTCGTTTTGAGCAATTTCTTCTTTTGTTGCCATGTTTTTAAAAAGCCGTCTGCTGCAGAGGCGTCAGATATTGTCTATATGAGGGAAAGGGTTAACTTGTTATGACATTGTTTGTTATATTTGTAAAGACAAATTACAAACACTACTTGTATCATATGTATTTGTTAGTAGTTATTTATTAACCCTTTCCCACATATAGGCGCTTAAAGACGCCTCTGCACCAGACAACTTTGCGGCTTCCTGGTTTTCCCACACCAGTACACCGAACAACATACTTTCCAAGCAACTGTTTGCTTTTCCACTATTAAAAAGCCCAATGACGCATGTCGCAGTGACTTTTGTCAAACGTCAGAAAGAATGTTAGCCGAACTGGTATTCGAACTCACAACCCCTGGATTGACAGCCCTCGTCGCTACCGACTGAGTTACCGGGGCTCGGCTTGCCAAAGGAGAATTTACTCATAATGCTCATTTGTTCAGTTATTTTACCTTCATTAATAGAGTTTTGCTTATGCATGTGTTTAAAAAGTCTTCTGCCTCAGATGTGATGTATATGGGAAAGGGTTAAACCGTTTTGCTGAAACTTCGGCATTTATCCTGTCTACAACATAATTGTAAACAAAATCATTCTAAGGATATCGTAAGTGTGTCTCCCGTCAATATGCCAGTAAAGGGGAAAGACAGTGGTGCAGTGGTAAAGCGTCTTCGTCTTATAGCAAAGGCTCCGGGTTCGAATCCCTAGATTAGCGGGTTCTGTAATTTGGTAAGCTAGTAAAAGATAAAATGACAAGCAGACATAATAGGCGAAACAAACAAATTGTCTGTTACATTAAAAGCCAAATTTGTTTGTTACATTAAAAGCCAAATTTGTTTGTTACATTAAAAGCCAAATTTGTTTGTTACATTAAAAGCCAAATTTGTTTATTACATTAAAAGCCAAATTTGTTTGTTACATTAAAAGCCAAATTGTTTGTTACATTAAAAGCCGAATTTGTTTGTTACATTAAAAGCCAAATTTGTTTGTTACATTAAAAGCCAATTTGTTTGTTACATTAAAAGCCAAATTTGTTTGTTACATTAAAAGCCAATTTGTTTGTTACATTAAAAGCCAATTTGTTTGTTACATTAAAAGCCAAATTTGTTTGTTACATTAAAAGCCAATTTGTTTGTTTGTATGGCGTTTTAGGCCGCTTTCAACATTTTCATTCAAGTCGAGGCGTTTACTGGGTTTATTCAAGTCGAGGTGCTTACTGGGTTTATTCAAGTCGAGGCGTTTACTGGGTTTATTCAAGTCGAGGCGTTTACTGGGTTTATTCAAGTCGAGGTGCTTACTGGGTTTATTCAAGTCGAGGCGTTTACTGGGTTCATTCAAGTCGAGGCGTTTACTGGGTTTATTCAAGTCGAGGCGTTTACTGGGTTTATTCAAGTCGAGGCGTTTACTGGGTTTATTCAAGTCGAGGTGCTTACTGGGTTTATTCAAGTCGAGGTGCTTACTGGGTTTATTCAAGTCGAGGCGTTTACTGGGTTTATTCAAGTCGAGGCGTTTACTGGGTTTATTCAAGTGGAGGTGCTTACTGGGTTTATTCAAGTCGAGGCGTTTACTGGGTTTATTCAAGTCGAGGCGCTTACTGGGTTTATTCAAGTCGAGGTGCTTACTGGGTTTATTCAAGTCGAGGCGTTTACTGGGTTTATTCAAGTTGAGGCGTTTACTGGGTTTATTCAAGTCGAGGTGCTTACTGGGTTTATTCAAGTCGAGGCGTTTACTGGGTTCATTCAAGTCAAGGCGTTTACTGGGTTTATTCAAGTCGAGGCGTTTACTAGGTTTATTCAAGTCGAGGCGTTTACTGGGTTTATTCAAGTCGAGGCGCTTACTGGGTTTATTCAAGTCGAGGCGTTTACTGGGTTTATTCAAGTCGAGGCGTTTACTGGGTTTATTCAAGTCGAGGCGCTTACTGGGTTTATTCAAGTCGAGGCGTTTACTGGGTTTATTCAAGTCGAGGCGTTTACTGGGTTTATTCAAGTCGAGGCGCTTACTGGGTTTATTCAAGTCGAGGCGCTTACTGGGTTTATTCAAGTCGAGGCGCTTACTGGGTTTATTCAAGTCGAGGCGCTTACTGGGTTTATTCAAGTCGAGGCGCTTACTGGGTTTATTCGGATTTTGATGCATCAGACATATTGCTGTCAGTTTAACTACATTGACTGTGATAATGATTTATTTATTCTTACCATTCACTTTATAAAGTTTATATAATTATATATTTCATTAGGTTACTTTATGTTGCATTTCACACACACACGTGTTGAAGTACTCGTAAAGTACTCATAAGTACTGGCCATTTTACTTTAGTACTCAAGTAAGTACAAGTACTTGTACTCATAATTTAAGACAATTACTGAGTACTTGAACATTTGTACTCAAGTAAGTGCTTGTACTCATAATTTAAGACGAGTACTTAGAAATTGATACTCGAGTAAATACAAGTACGAGTATCACATCCCTGTCTGTCTCCGTGCGACGTTGAGCTTCAAGGAGAGAAACCCTTGATATCATTTGGAAAGTTTTGGTATGACCCGGCCAGGGATCAAACCCTGGACTCCCGCTCCTTAGGCGGACCTCATCGCGCCTAAACTACTCTGAGTTTTTGTTGATTGATTGATTGGGGTTTAACGCCGTTTTTAACAATTTCTCAGTTATATCACGGCGGCCATTTCACCTACGTATGCATTTCCTGGTTTTCCCATACCAGTACCCTACACAACAATCTTCCCAAGCAACTGGCTGCTTTTCCACATAGACTTAGCCTATTAGTGAAAGACGAATAACGCATGTCGCATTGACTTTTGTCAATCGTCGGAAAGAAAGTTGGCCGAACCGGGATTCGAACTCACAACCCCTGGATCTGAGTTTTTGTAATCAGTGGTAATGCTGTTCAGATAACAAGACTTGTGTGGACCTAACAGCCCTCCAGAGGCTGTCAGTGTAGTTTTATTAAGGATTGTCGGGCATAACAAACTGTTAACATAACCTTGCAGAGCAGGGTCATCTACGTCTATGAAAGTCGCAGAATCAAGAAACGTCAATTTTCATTCACAATAAAGTAATACATTGTCAACGTAACTGTCTTTATTTCAATTAAACATGTTTTTAAAGATGGAGGTACATATACAACTGTATTTGTCTGACCTGGAGACAACTAAAACATACATACCACATTCATAGGAACAAATACAAGACTAACAGGAGAAAAAGGGCTGTGGTTAATCACAGGCGTCTGAATTTCAAACTTTTGAGATATACAATGATAATTTTGAGGACATTTTGAAATACCTACACAGGACTGTGTTACCATAAATAGTCCCTCTATATGGTTCACATACTAATAATAAAACATTTCAAACTTTTCTCTTATGAAAACTCGGACGCCTGTGGTTTAATAATCTCTCAGAAGAATTAGACAAACAATTTAAACCCTAAACCTGACCACCATATAGACACATCTTCAATGAGTGTTTTCATATGTATATCGAAGAAAGTTTAAGTACGGACTTCAATCGTAATTGCCATTTATATTAAGCGTTTCCCACTTGCAGACGCATTTCGCAAACATATATGCAGCAAATGACTTAATGAAAATAATTATATTTGAATGTAAAGAGATTTTCCATATATTGACCATCATATGTTTTTAAGTCGTCTGCTGCTTATTAATTGTATTTGGGAAAGGTTAAACAAATGTCGCACGAGAGTCGAGTTGACACGGACCGGTTGGGAGTGCAGGAGCAATACAAACAGGGGTTAACGTTTTTACGAAACGAAACAAAAACAAAATCCTGCAAAAGTATGTGCTCTCGTTTCTTAAAAAAATCAGATACGTTAGTTTTAGAAGAAGAATAGATTCGTCGGAGGAAAGCATTGAAACATGATCTTTCAAAAAAGGGCATTTATTTCAAACTGTTGTTTTCTCCCTTTGACCACCAACATGCTTTACTGTGCTATAATGATTTATGGTATGTGAGAATTAGTTGTCTTTCTCCGAATAAAATCTATATATTACCTTTAATCTCATGTTTTGACAACTGCCGGCAATATGTGCATTACGGTTGACGTGATTTGTTGTCAGCAATTAAGAGTGCATTTAACACCAATTGAATTTGTTGTCAGCAATTAAGAGTGCATTTAACACCAATTGAATTTGTTGTCAGCAATAAATAGTGCATTTAACACCAATTGAATTTGTTGTCAACAATAAATAGTGCATTTAACACCAATTGAATTTGTTGTCAGCAATAAATAGTGCATTTAACACCAATTGAATTTGTCGCCAGCAACACATCGTACAATATCAGCATTTCATCTAATATAACAATTTACCCTTTCAATACACAAACGCTTTCTGAAGCCTCTGCAGCAGACGACTTCGAGGATTTTCTACGTTTGCCACAATATGTTTAACTCTTCAATTGTTCTTAATATGTTTATATTGATTTTCTATATTTTTCTCATCGAGACATTTTTGCAGATTTGAAAATGTGTGAAAGGGTACAAAATGTTAAAATAAATTACTAATGAATAAATTACTAATAAATTAATTGTACAATCAATCTTTTTGGGGCGCTTCAACCTAAGACTGATGGTTGTGCATGTTTCTGCTGTACCCGACCTAGAGCGGTTTGAAGAGCCGAGGCGATAGTTGATGGATCTACGGCTGATCTTGCAGAACCAGCAAAAGCAGTCCTAGACGACGCAACAGCTGAAGCAGCAACCGCTGTTTTCGGGGCGACGTGGGCGACGGCTACATTTCCTACACCGGCGGCTGGAAATCTAGCAGGCATCATGGCTGCCCCTCCTGGTGGTGGCATCATGGCTGCCCCTCCTATCGGTGGCATCATTGGCCTTCTGTCCGGAAGGTCGTAGATATCTTCCATTGCATCGTAGGACATCATCATTCCTGGCATCATTCCTGTCATCATCCCGGGCATCATCCCTGGCATCATCCCGGGCATCATCCCGGGCATCATCCCTGGCATGGCTCTGCCCATCATAGGATTCATTGCCATCATTTGATGCATTCCCATCATCGGGTTCATCATTCCCATTGGGTTCCTCATGCCTGGATGCATTCCCATTTGTGGAACAGCCGCCGCAGGTTGCTGTGCTACTGGCGCAGGGGCAGGTGCTGCAACTTGAGTTTGGGCCACCTGCTGGATTTGTGGAACCGGCTGGAAGGCTTGCGTCTGAACTGTCTGAACGGGTTGCCTGGCGACCTGTACTCGTCGAACAGGTTGTCGCCGTGCCTGCACGACCGGTTGTTGGAAAAGTTGTCCGAGACCATTATTGTTGTTATTGTTATTTATGTTGTCGGTGAAGGACGCTAATCGATTTGGATTGGTTCTGACGGGCTGACTCCAGCTACTTCCGGTTCCGGCGGCAACTTGCTGTGAGGATGACCCTCTAAATGAGTCTGAAACAAAAACATACAAAAACATGACGTTGCTGGAAAGGAATAATTTGTATCGACCATTGTAGTTGTAAGTTGTAAATATTAAATTCCTTCTTTATGTCGAGGTAAATCAACAAATTTCAACCCTTCATTGTCATTTTCTTCATGTGTTAACAGGTAGATCACTCGATATCATTGAAAAGAGATACGTCGCAGCTTTAAAATAATAAAAACTATGTGGGGGTCATGTATTATATAAGAAAGTAATCCCACTGAGACGGTGGTTCAAGTTGTATTGCCCACAATCGGACTGGAAAAAAACTGGCTTTCCACATTCCCTGTAGTTAGTATCAGACGACATCAAAACATCATAAATGATCGAATCAATTAGCTAAACTTTCGTAAACAAACTCATGGATTACTTCTTTATCTACATGTTCGAACGATTAACATTTTCCCATATATAAACGCTTTCTGATGCCTCTTCAGCAGACGTCTTTTGAAAACATTGTGGCAAGAGAAAGTTTCTTATAATATAATTTCAACTCTATTCAATAATTATACTTTCTTTCATAGAGACTGTACCTGTTTCTAAGGAGATATTTAATGTCGTCTGCAGTAGAATTGTTGTATGACGTAATTTAATCATATCTGTCATTTCATAATATCCTATAAAAAAAACACCAAGCTCCGTACAGTCCAGGAAAATTACTTGAGTGAAACGATATGTTCGAGTTTTCACATGTTCGAGTTATCATATATTCCAATTATTACATGTTCTAATCATCTACATGTTCGAATTATCACATTTTCGAAGTATCACATGTTCCAGTTATCACATGTTCGAATCATCTACATGTTCTAATTATCGCATGTTCGAAGTATCACATGTTCCAGTTATCACATGTTCGAATCATCTACATGTTCTAATTATCGCATGTTCGAAGTATCACATGTTCCAGTTATCACATGTTCGAATCATCTACATGTTCTAATTATCGCATGTTCGAAGTATCACATGTTCCAGTTATCACATGTTCGAATCATCTACATTTCTAATTATCGCATGTTCGAATTATCACATGTTCGAATTATCACATGTTCGAATCATCTACATGTTCGAAGTATCACATGTTCGAAGTATCACATGTTCTAATTATCACATGTTCGAATCATCACATGTTAAATTTTTTACATGTTCGTGTTATCGCAAGTCATATTTTGAGGACTAGATAAGAAAGAGTAACTGATATTTTCCCCACTTTGTCTGATTACTCAAAAACACGAAATGACTTGAGTAAAACGATATAGATCTATTCGAGTTATCGCATGTTCGAATTATCACTGTTCGAGTTAGCATATGTTCGAATTATCACTGTTCGAGTTAGCATATGTTCGAATTATCACAAGTTCGAGGTATCGCAAGTCATATATCGTTTACTAGATAAGAAAGAGTAAACTGGTCTTCTCCCCCACTATGTCTCTCTCATTAGTCAAACACAGAGACGGGCTTTTGTTAGTACCAACAACATTATTATTATTCAAAGGATTTGTTTCGGAGGAGTGAATGTTGGGGGTTTCCAATCAATATCTCTCAAATTAATCAAACTCTATGTTGTGAGTACTCAAAAATTCGTCTCACTGATTCGATTCTTTTCGAGTACCAACAACATAGGATTTGAGTTTCAAATAAGGATTTCAGAACATTAAAAACGCCCCCAGTCGAGAGTTTTGTCACAGCATAAGATTGTAAATTGCTGATCAGTTCATATGTAAACAGACTGAACAGAATAGAAACAACGTTCAATACACACCTGAAAGCCGGAAACCGGGTGGAGATCTTCCGCCAACTCGCACAGTCTGAAATGAGTGAAAGTTATGTCTAAATTTTGAGTTAACGGGAATGTCATTTTGACCTGTCATTGCAGATTTGTGTGCGTTTTTAAGCTATGGCCATCTTGTGCAATGCAGCAGAATAATTTGAACACTTTTGATAGAGAGCTTCTCGAAGAACGCACGTGTGAATTTTCTTTTGAATTCTAGTAAGTAGTGTAAATATAGTTAAATACGATCCAGCGAACGACAAGAAGTAGATTACTCTGACACGTTTTTCTGGCTGCTATTAACCAAAATACAGACATATGTGACGTATCTGTATCGGGGTTGTTTGAAACATTTTTGATAAAGGAGAAATTCGCTCGTGCTCAGCTGTTTCTTCTATAAACGGACTGTTTTCAACTGTGAACATTTCATCCAATATACTACATAACATATCTTTATTTAGCACTAAATATAACATATCTATATTAAGCACTAAAAATCACATAGTTATAGACAATAAACATATAAACCCTTTCCCACGTACAGACGCCTTCTGAAGCCTATAAAGCAGACTAATTTTGCCACAATGATTTCAATTGTTTACAATAACTATACTCATTTATATAGAGCCGTTTCATTTTCTTGCCGACGTGCTTTCAAAGTCAGATTATTTGTAAGTGGGGAAAAAGGTATAGAGTAATGATTCCTAAAACAGAAAATCCACTGGAGGCGAAATGCTTCTGGCCGGTTTAGCCTGAGCGGCATGCTTATGCTGATCCGGGTCGATATTTTACCCAGCAATGTTGGTTTTCTCATGGAACGTCTTATTTATATTAAGGTAGACTGCACTTGCGATAACTTGAAGTCGAAAATGATCCCGTGATTGTTACTATATTCATATATTTATCGCGAGGTTCGTAATGAGTGTAGTGTTTATCATCGAACAAAGCAAGGGATGAAATAATATCTTGAAAACAGCGCAATATTCTCATATGAGCAATCAGAACTTAAACACTTTAAAAAAAAGCCCAGATCCATTCCAGGAAAGAGTACAAGTAAAAAGCTATATTCGAGGTATGCGATATATTCGACTTATCATACGTTCGAGTTATCGTTAGTCCTCTATGTTAATATGTTTGTCCTAAGATGTCTTCTAAGCAGAAATGTCACATCAAGCAAAGATTAACAACCATTCGCCCCTCCCCCAAACAAAGATTAACAACCATTCGCCCCTCCCCCCAAACAATGACTCAGTCTGTTTGATGTTTTACGCTCCATTCAACGACTGTTCAGTTATATCACGGCGATTCCTGGGTTAGCAACCAAGATTCAAGTCCACCAACCATCCAAACTTAGCGCTTAGTAATAAGCATATTTCATCATTTTTGTTTCACTAATATGTTGTAAAACATGATTGATGGAAATGTATTGAAGTAAGGACAAAGTTGACATAATGAATTACCTTGCTGACAAACAATACTTGATTAGAAATTTAAAAGTTTGGCATTTTTATTAGGGAAACAAAAATGATAAAATATGCTGTTTAGTATTTTAGTATTTCTTAGCACTAAGTAAGCTTGGTGGAATTGGACACAGTACTACTTGTCATATATCCTGACACCGGTGAATCCGGCAGTCATAATGCCAGCCTCACAATGAAGCTCGTCGATGAGGGAAGTCCATTTCTTCCTTTTTAAAGTCTTTGGTATGACCCGGGCTGGGATCAAGCCCTCGACCTCCCCCCTCCCGAGGCATGCGCACTGCTACTATAGCACCGGTGCAATAATCACATCTGCTGTAAACTGTGAAAGTAACGAGGTATTGCTATTGTTCAAGACCTAAATGGAAATATACTTGAGAAATGTTGAAAACATTGGCAAAATGAAAAAAAGGTCATCATTACCACGTTCTATAATGTCTTTAAAAGTTGTTTCCTGAACACCCGTTAAGAATCATATGCATTTGAGAATGGGCTAAAGAATAAAATAAATACAGAGAAACAAACAAGATGAGTGTAAATTGACTTACCCTGCTAGGAAACTGGCCATAAGCCGGGCCCAAATAGGCAAAAATTAAAACGAACGCCCCAAATTTCATAATCGCGTCTTTAACGTCTGCGTTACTTCAATACATTAAACATAAAGCTTGCATTACAATTGCCTGACTTTTCTAACATCCTATGGTACCCGGGTTGCGACGTTTATGTTCAATGTCGACGAAGAGAGAAAATGGGGAACCAACGCTCTGTCCATTACGGTTGTCAATCAATATTACGTAAACGCTTGTTAACTATACCGTCAAAGGCATATCATGATCGTTAAACGCTTATGTAATATTGACGTACGCATTTGTCGTACATGTGATTAACGTCCATCAAATAAAGCGTCCTTTCACACTGAGTATACCCGCTTTTCATGTTTAAGTTACATATTCCCACATATAGACACGTTCTGACGTCTCTGAAGCAGACGACGTTTGAAAACATTGTGACCAAAGAAAATATAGATCATAATGAGCAAATTTTCCTTTTGCCACAATAATTTCAATTCTATTTAATAATGAACCTTTCATTCATAGTCAATTTCTTTGTTTTACTCCAAGAGATCTACAAAGTCGTCTTTTGCTGATTATTTGTATGAGTTAAACGATTAAGTTGCCTTTTCCTATATGCTTTCCCACATATATACGCTTTCAGACGCCTCCACCACAGACGACTTTTGAAAATATTGTGACAAAGGAAGAAATTACTCAAAACGAGCAATTTCTCCTTTTGCGACAACGCTTTCAACTTTTTACTGTAATTAAACCTTCATCTATAGAAGAGATTTTCCGCGTTTTTGCCAAACATATTTTAAAGTCGTCTGCTTCAGATTTGCTGTATATGGGAAAGGGTTTACTGGAACGAATACTGGTAACTTTGTTTTGTCTAGATAATTAGATCATTTCGAGGTCGTTTGATGCAGATTTGCTGTATATGGGAAAGGGTTTACTGGAACGAGTACTGGTAACTTTGGTTTGTCTAGATAATTAGATCATTTCGAGGTGGTCTGTTGTAGATTTGTTTGATATTGTAAATAGATGCCCGTTGGCGGAAAAAGAATTGGGCCAGTCACAATACATTTTTGTCAAGAATGTGAACAATTTACCAAGCACACACCGTCCATAGCGGCTGGTTACAATCAAGAGTACTATTGTTCATGTCCCGGTTACATATTCAAATCAGCATGATGACGTAATTATGACGTGTTTGACATGTGCGATTGACAAGTACATTAAGTTCGATTTTTATTGACAGAAACAACAATACCTGATGTCTTCAACAGTCGTTCAGTTCGCCGCCCTGTTCGTATTGTTTTAATAGTGACGCATTCTGTCAATCACGGGGATTGTGAGGTTGAACCAAGGGCTCGACCAACGTTCTGTCCGAAGATTGACAAAAGGCAAATGCGTCATGCGTCATTTGTCTTCCTTCAATGAGCTAACAGCCAATGTAAAAAGACAGCCAGTTACTTGAAAAGTCTGTTATGTTGAGCCCTGGTGTGAGAAAGCCATGACCAACTTGGTTACGTGAATGCCCCGAAAAAACGAAAGCCCTGTATCAGGTCTGCAGATTACAACACGACGCAATACAAACACTTAATTGATAACAGACCATAAGTCAATTACAATAAGATAGCAATAATAAGAATGCCCACATCTAGCGGTGAATATGTACATATGAACAATACATTCTGAATTTTGAAGTACTGAGTGGAATATAAAATGTGAAGCTGTACGTATTGCCATGGTATATTCATGGTATATTCATGGTATATTTATGGTACATTCATGGTATATTTATGGTATATTCATGGTATATTTATGGTATATTCGTGGTATATTTTCATGGTATATTCATGGTATATTTATGATATATTCATGGTATATATTTAATGGTATATTTATGGTATATTCATGGTATATGTATAGTATACTAATGGTATAGTTATGGTATATTCATGGTATATTTATGGTGCATTCATGGTATATTTATGGTATATTCATGGTATATTTATGGTATATTGTCATGGTATATTCGTTGTATATTTATGATATATTCATGGTATATTTATGATATATTCATGGTATATATTTAATGGTATATTTATGGTATATTCATGGTATATGTATAGTATACTAATGGTATAGTTATGGTATATTCATGGTATATTTTTCATGGTATATTCATGGTATGTACATGGTATATTGTTCATGGTCTATCCATGGTATATTCATGGTATATTCATGGTATATTCTTCATGGTATATTCATAGTATATTTATGGTATATTTTTCATGGTAGTAGTAGTAGTAGTTCTTTATTGCCTCCATTAACGGAGAGTGCTACATACATACAAATTATACGAGAGACAACACAATACAAACATAAAATAGACATGTGTGTGACAAAAAAAGAACATTAGTGTAATCAAACAATACAGTATGCATATATCAGCCTATACAATATATATATGAGTATATTTACAGAGAGTATTCATGAATGTGTGTATAGTAAGGAATTGTGAGATGCTGTGATTTTGAGTGTACATACATGAATACATGAATACGTATTCGTGCACGCATACAAATACACCCTCACGCACATACAATATGCTTGATATGGAACTTGTCGAAAAAAAACGAATCACAACGAAATGCGACGACATTTAGAAGAGAAAAAAACATTGTTTATAGCCCAATCAATAAACGAATCTTATTTCGAATGAAGATTCACTATTGGGCATAGATCTACTATCATTAATATGCATTTTTAATAACATTTTTAATATACAATATATATTCGCACGAGCAATTGGTCGTCGATATATTTAGGTTGAAACGTTCACCGTCGAATATCGCCTTTATAAGAAAAAGGGTACCAGTAACATTGTTGGGATGATCGACAATATCGCCTGTCAATAAAAGACGTCAATACGGCGTTAAACACGTGTCAAAACTACGTCGTCCATAATTTCACAAAACATTTGAATAAAACAAGTCACACGCGGCACGTGAATATGTACCTTCGTTCGAACGAGACCATCGAGACAATTATATATAATATGTGTATATACGTATATAGACTCCATGAACACACAAACTGATAAGAATACATGAACTTACGTACATAGACATTACCGTTAACTCTTTCAGCGCCGAATTGTTTAAAGTAGACTCTTCCATGTTCAAAATTGGGTGTCTCCATTTCTCATGTAAAAGACTATTTTGATAACCAAAAGGCAAACAATGCTGATTTCAGGTGAGACAGCTCGTTACGAGCTGACTCACATGAATCAGTATTGTTTGCAAAAAGCTCAATTTTGCCTTTGGCGCTGAAAGAGTTAAAGATAGTAACATATAGGCCGGGTGTTTTTCCAACAAACTTTGTAGTATCTTTTATTTAATCTTATTATACACATGTCACTTTAATAAAAGACTTACTTACTTAAAAACTCATGCCGATTCCCGGTAGCTCAATCGGTAGAGATACGGACTGTCGATCAAGGGGTTGTGTGTTCGAACCCAAACTCGGCCAATATTATTTTCGGCGCTTGACAAAAAGCAATGCGACAATCGACACCATGTCTTCCACCAATGTGGTGGCAGAGTTTGTGAACAAGTCGCCAGTTGCTTTGAAAGACTGTCGTATGAAGTTCTGGTGTGGAAACCTCAGGAAACACGTGGGTATATGAACCGACAACCGTGAATGACTGAACAATTATTGAAAATAGCGTTAAACTCCCGAAAATAAATCGAATCAGATCTAAACACACACCCTCAGATCTAAACACACACCCTCAGATCTAAACACACACCCTCAGATAACTTGAAAAGAAAGACTTAACATGTTTTGCTTCCTCGATATCTCTGTTAAAGGTGCTGAACTCCAGATTATAGATAGTATAGTCAAAGTTTTAAAACGGTTCAAACGTTGTCTAGAAATATTAGAAGCTTACTTGTATGTTTATAATCATATAACTATTTCAAAATGTTAAGAATATATCTCAATAATTGTTTCTGTAATATATCTCAATAACTGTTTCTGTAAAATATCTAATTTCAATTGTGTCATTCATATTGTACTATGTGTAAATATTAATGTATATGGGCCAGAGGCCTAAATACGAATAAAGAAATTGAATTGAATTGAATTGAATTAAAGCTTAGATAAAATTAGTCATGAGTAATAATGTCACTTTCCAGTACAAAGAAATCTAGATATTGATCGTGTATGCTTTATTGATCGTGTATGCTTTATTTTTACTGGGTAGCCAAATTGAGTACATTTTCATGACGTTCAATTGACTGTTTTTTCAACATTTACTGCCCAAATAGTTTTGAACTATGTATAACTCACTTTGTTGTCGCTATCAGCAATATTTGCAGAAGTTTCAACATTTCAAATTGTTGATCTCCATCTGGAGTACGGTACGTTTAACACTCATTAACATGCAGTGGGTACTCAAATAAATATTCTCACTGAGACGATTGATTTGAGTACCCACAACATAGGTTTTGGAGATCAAATAGGTGTTTTAGAACATGCAACACGCCCTTTAACCCTTTCCCACCTGCAGGCAAATTTTGACGCAATAGCAGCAGACGACTTTTGAAAACAGTGTGTCCAAAGGTGAAATTGCTCATGCTGAGCAATTTCTCCTTTAGCCACAATGTTTTCAACTTCTTTTGACAAATTAATCTATCTTTTATGGAGATTTTTCAGGTTTTTGTCAATATGTCTTCAAAGTCTTCTACTGTAGATGTGTTGTGTACATACATTTGGGAAAGGGTTAATGCGATATAACACATCCTAGAAATAATAATCACATAATTAATAATCTCATGGGAAATATTTCCGAGCTAATATGGGTTTTCTCATTCTAAATCTTAGTAGTATTATAAATATGTGATATAAGTGACTTTAGTCACCTTTGGAAAATATTGTTGAAAAAGGAGAAATTGTTCAATACCATTAATTTTTTCAACTCTGGTTTTTTTTTCAGATTTGCTGTATGCTGGAAAGGGTTATCTAGAACTCGTTCCCAAACTAAAAGAGAAAGGGCTCATTTTCAAATGCCCTTGATACATTATGTAACATTAATATGTGTACGACAGTGCGATTTGTCAGGTTCATGAATATCGTAATTATTGCTATTTTCTGAGAAAGGGGGGTGTTGATTTATTCATTTTATTTACTTCTATTGACAATATGCTTGCAAAAAGTCTCAGAACGAGGCACAAACGAGAAATATCAATGTGTGATATTAAGTGATATGTACGCATTGTGTTGATGATTTTAACAAAAAAAAAAATGACAATTTCAAATAGTGTATTTTGATCAATAATTTATCAAACATAAGTATATCAACAGTGTAATAGGGAACATACATATACCATGCAAATATATTGAACAAAAAGGTTTGACAATTTCAAATAGTGTATTTTGATCAATAATTTATCAAACATAGGGAAGATACATATACCATGCAAATAATACTGAACAGAAAGTGTACTTAAAACCACTATTTCGTTAAAGACTAATTACTGTGTATCAATAATGATAAACGTTACAACATTGATATTATGATGGTGTTCCGTGATTAGATCTAATCGATAAATCAGCTATTGAAAAGTTTGAAACACATGTAGACATTTAACAATGGCATCTAAATACTATTTGATCGCCGTAATTTTATTGTGTGTTATTTTACAAGGAATGTATGCCCAGTTTAGGTATTCACGACGATCGTCGAGCAGGGTAAAGTATATTTTATTCTCAATAATTACGGGCAATATCATTTTTTGTGTGGTATCATTTTTTTTGTAATGTAACTTATCAGTATACCCAAAAGAAGAAGTACCCCTAGTAGTGGTAGTTGTAGTTGTAGTAGTTGTTGTAGAATTAGTATTATTAGTAGAAGTAGTAGAAGCAGTAGTAGTAGTAGTAGTAGTAGTATTAGTAGTTGTAGAATCGTTAGAAGTAGTAGTAGAATCATTAGAAGTAATGTAATCATTAGAAGTAGTAGAATCATTAGAAGTAGTAGAATTATTAGAAGTAGTAGAATCATTAGAAGTAGAAGAATCGTTAGAAGTAGTATAATCATTAGAAGTAGTAGAATCGTTAGAAGTAGTATAATCATTAGAAGTAGCTGAATCATTAGAAGTAGTAGTAGTAGTTAAAGTAGAAGTAGAAGTAGGAATAGTAGACGAAGTATTAGTATTATAAGTAGTAGAAGATGATGTAATAGATGTAGTAGAAGTAGTATAATTATTATTAGTAGAATCAACAGAAGTAGTAGTAGTAGTAGTAGTAGTAGTAGTTAAAGTAGAAGTAGAAGTAGGAAAAGTAGACGAAGTATATATAGTAGTATTATAAGTAGTAGAAGATGATGTAATAGATGTAGTAGAAGTAGTAGTAGTAGTAGTTGTAGTCGTAGTAGTAGTAGTAGTAGTAGTAGTAGTAGTAGTAGTAGTAGTAGTAGTAATAGTAGTTGTAGTCGTATTATTATTATTATTATTATTATTAGTAGTAGTAGTAGTAGTAGTAGTAGTAGTAGTAGTAGTAGTAGTAGTAGTAGTAGTAGTAGTAGTTGTAGTTGTAGTAGTAGTAGTAGAAGTATCTTGTTTTGCCAAACTGTTTCCAAATAAATTTCTGGAAAGTTTCATTTATTGTGTTGTTAGATATTGGCCTGAATCATTACGCAGTCTAATGAGTCAAGTTCATCCCTTTCCCACATATAATTGCTTTCTGACTGATTTTGACAACATCGTTGCAAAAGGAGAAATTGATCATCTCTCTCTCTCTCTCTCTCTCTCTCTCTCTCTCTCTCTCTCTCTCTCTCTCTCTCTCTCTCTCTGTCTGTCTCTGTCTCTGTCTCTGTCTCTCTCTCTGTCTCTCTGTCTCTCTCTCTCTCTCTCTCTCTCTCTCTCTATATATATATATATATATATATATATATCTCTCTCTCTCTCGCTCTCTCTCTCTCTATATATATATATATATATATATCTCTCTATCTCTCTCTCTCTCTCTCTCTCTCTCTCTATCTCTCTCTCTGTCTCTCTCTGTTTCTCTCTCTCTTTCTCTGTCTCTCTGTCTCTCTCTCTATGCCTCTCTGTCCATCTGTCTCTATGTAGCTCTGTCTCTCTCTGTCTGTCTGTCTGTCTGTCTGTCTGTATCTCTCTCTATGTATGTCTGTCTGTGTGTGTGTGTGTGTGTGTGTGTGTGTGTGTGTGTGTGTGTGTGTGTGTGTGTGTGTGTGTGGTTGTGTGTGTGTGTGTGTGTGTGTGTGTGTGTGTGTGTGTGTGTGTGTGTGTGTGTGTGTGTGTGTGTGTGTGTGTGTGTGTGTGTGTGTGTGTGTGTGTGTGTGTGTGTGTGTGTGTGTGTGTCTCTCTCTCTCTCTCTCTCTCTCTCTCTCTCAAGTGACCAACGCCCCTTTTCTCTTCAATTCATATGAACCGTTCCACGGGAAAACCAACTTTATGGACTTTGCGTAATGTATCGACCCAGATCAGCCTGCACAGTCCGCGCAGGCTAACCCGGGCCGACACATTCCGTCTCAGGGGAATAGAGGTATAGAATACATTCCTGAAACAGAAAATACACAGGACTATCCGGCTCATCCGGGTCGATTACGATATTGTTGGTTTTCTCGTGGTACGGCTTATATGTATTTTTCTTTCGTTCGTCCGTTCGTCCGTTCGTTCGAACATGTATTTTTTTTTTAATTTCAGCTTTCATCCCGCCTATCACCAAGGTTACCTACACGGAGGTTACCTACACGGAGGTTACCTACACGGAGGTTACCTACACGGAGGTTACAAAGGCCACGTGAATTATCAAGGTCACTTGATCCATTGCGGACAATGTCAAGGTCAAGGATTCCGTCGTCCCGTGCGGTCCCGGGTAGAATTCGCTATAGACCGAGGTTAAGCGAGGTATCCGTCCCGTCAGTGCGTCGGACTGCCGTACCAAGACGAGGTAAAAACTATAGCTTGACATTGTCAACCTGACCCAATCTCATCAAAAACAGATCAGGGTCAAATACCACATCCATACTTATCGCTAAGTAATACTGAAATGCATAAAAGCTTATCGCTTCATTTTTTTGTGCCTTATAAAAATGACAAAAAAATAAATAATTATGTATTTGAACATTTTACATTCACTTCTTATCGAAGATAACAGCATAATGGAATGTGTTCAAGTCCTGAAACCATACAGGACAAATAAACATAAGATAAGAAAAACAGCCTTATTTTGAAAAATGTACATTCACTACTTATCGAAGAATAACAGCATAATGGTTAAACATATCCAGGACAAATCACCACAAATAATACTAAACCGTGTTACAAAAAAAATACTCCCAACGTAGGGCTTGAACCCACGACCCCGAGATTAAGAGTCTCGTGCCTATGGAAATCAATTTTGAAATATTTACATTCATTACTTATCGAAGATTACAGCATAATTGAAAACCATACAGGATATGTAAAACCATAAGATTAACCCTTTCCCACATACGACAATTCTGCAGCAGACGACTTTAAACATATTTTGACAAAACATAGAAAATCTCTTCAATTCAATGGATAACCTATGACAAAAAGTGGAACACATTTTTGCAAAAGGAGAAATTGCTCGTTTTGAGTAATTTCTTCTTTTGTCACTATGTTTTCAAAAAGCCGTCTGCTGCAGCGGCGTCAGAAAGCGTCTGTATGAGGGAAAGGGTTAAGAACACTTAAACCGTGTTACAAAAGAAATACTCCCAACGTGGGGCTCGAACCCACGACCCCGAGATTAAGAGTCTCGTGCTCTACCGACTGAGCTAGCCGGGATATAGTTAGACGGAACGGTCAGTTGCATTTCATAATATATATTTTTTTAATATATTGGTAGAAGTAAAATTATTTAAAATGCTTTGAATTATAGTAATTCAATAAATAAATAGTATTAAAATTCATAGACGATATTTTTTTTTAAAGTGTTTTTTCAATGCTTTTCTTTGAAATAAAATATTTTCAAACAAACATATTTTGTTACAAAGACTTCAATTACAAAAAAAACACCATGTAACATAAATATATTTTCTAGTGAAACAACCGTTACAACCAATTTTACATTGTTAGATAATTACTTAGTTAGTGTATGTGATTGACGATAGTAATGTTGGTGATAATTATGGTTATTATTATGAAAATGACAAAAAATAAATAATTTATGAACAAGTATTGTTAGTCAGGAAGGTAACTGTTAATGTCAACTTAGTCATTTACTTAAACATATTCCACATTTATCGCTAAGTATGTTGGTGGAATTGGATATTGTGGCAAAAGAAGAAATTGATCAAAATTGTCCAAATGTTTTCAACTCTATTCATTTATAGAATTATCTATTATTTTCTATATTTTCAAATTCATCGGCTTCGGATTTGTTTTTGTAGATATTTGGTAGAAGGTTTAACACTGTGAGCATGTGCCTGTTGAAATCTTCTTTGAAAAATGAAAAATTTATCGAAGAGCATAATGGATAATCATACAAGATATATATATATATATATAACCATAAGGTCAATAACACTAAACTGTGTTAGAAAAAAATACTCCCAACGTGGGGCTCGAACCCACGACCCCGAGATTAAGAGTCTCGTGCTCTACCGACTGAGCTAGCCGGGATATATATATATATATATGCATGTAGAGTTATTGATGACATGATTTAAGTATATTTATCTGTTATTTTTTGCCATCTAAAATTGATTATTTGATATTTTAATTGTTTTCCCGTTAATATATAAAGGAAAGGATATCTACCCATAAGTTCAGAAACAAAGAAGAAAATAGTTAGATAAATAATTTCCATATCAAAACAACCCTTTCCATTAAATGAAACCTGCATGTGAATATCTTACAGTATATAAACATGTAAACATCAACTAAGTTTTATGTTTAAAGCGGATCATACTTGTTTTAGTTGGATGACTGAACAATGTCAATTAAGACAAATGTAAAACTTTATAAATATCACAGAAAATCTTTCTAAATGAACACAAAAAATCCAGATATCGTCGGTAAAGGAGGTTTAATACATATGGCGGGAAACCGTACTATGTGAACAAAGACCTAACCAGTGAAAGCGCGCCAAAACTGAAGTATTGATTTAGAGATTATTGACATCTTGGTAGCGCTAGCCGGAATATATATGTTGAGAACGGCATTAAATGATATATTTTTTTTATATATCGATATGAGTAAAATTATTTAAATTACTTTGAATTATAGTATTTTAATACTATTTAAAGTGGAAACAAAAGGTATTTAATTCATAGAAAACACTTCTTTTTTAATGTTAAAATTTAATTTGAAAAATTCATATTCACTATTTATCGCAGATTAACAGCATAACATCGTACAGGATATATATAACCATAATGTCAAATGAAGAGTCTCGTGCTCTACCGAATTAGCTAGCCTGGATATATGTTAAATGAACGGTCAATTGTATTTAGTAATCAATTTTTTTTAATATATCGATAGAAGTTAAATTATTTAAATTACTTTGAATTATAGTATTTTGATACTATTTAAAGTGGAAACAAAAGGTATTTAATTCATGGAGGACACTTCTTTTTTAATGTTGAAATTTAATTTGTAAAATTCACGTTCACTTTTTATCGAAGATTACCAGCATAACATCGTACAGGACAAATAACCATACAGTCAATCGTGTTACAAAAGTAATTCTCCCAACGTGGGGCTCGAACCCACGACCCCGAGATTAAGAGTCTCGTGCTCTACCGACTGAGCTAGCCGGGATTGAAGTATGGTTAACGGTCAATTGTATTTGTTGATAGATTCTTTTAATATATCGATAGAAGTAAAATTATCTAAATTACTTTGAATTAGATATAGTAATTTGATAATATGTAAAGTAGAAATAAAAGGTATTTAAATCATGGTCGACATTTCAATGGCTTTTGTTTTAAACAGAATCTTTTCAAACAAACATACAAAGACTTCAATTACAAAAAAACATGTATCATAAATATATTTGCTAGTGAAACAACCGTAATAACCAATTTTAGATTGTCAGATAATTTCTTATAAAGTCTATGTGATTGGCGATAATGATGTTGCTGTTGTTGACTATAATGATAGATTTTATTATGAAAATGACAACAAATAAATAATTTATGAACAAGTGTTGTTAGTCAGGAAGGTAACTATTAATTCCAACTTAGTCATTCACTTAACTATATTCCACAATAAATGTTTTACACTTAGCGCTCAGTATAGTGTGGCAAAAGGAGAAATTGCTCAAACGTGTCACACTGTTTTCAACTCTACTCATTTATAGAATCGCTTTCTATTATTTTCGTTATTATCAAATTCGTCGGCTTCAGAGTTGTATATGTAGATATGTGTTCGTTAGTGCCTGTTGAAAATTGCATGTGGGCACTGTTATAACTTTTGTCCAGAGTTAGTTTGAAAAAATGTACATTCACTACTTATCGAAGATTAACAGCAAAATACAGCATCCAGGACACATACCCACTAAATCGTTTTACAAAACTAATACTCCCAACGTGGGGCTCGAACCCACGACCCCGAGATTAAGAGTCTCGTGCTCTACCGACTGAGCTAGCCGGGATGTACATACTGCGAGTTATGAATCTATTTATACAAGTATATTTATCTAAAAAAAAATTGCAATCTAAAATTGATTATTTGGTATTTTAATTGTTTTCCCGTCAATATATAAAGGAAAGGATATCCATCCATTAAGTTCAGAAAATCCCCAGAAAATAGTTAGATAAATAATTTCCATATCAAATCAACCCTTTCCATTAAATGAAACCTGCATGTGAATATCCATGTAAACATCAACTAAGTGTTATATTTAAAGCGGATCATACTTGTTTTAGTTGGATGACTGAACAATGACAATTAAGACAAATGAAAAACTTTATAAATATCACAGAAAATCTTTCTAATTAAACACAAACAAGAACAGATGGCGTAGCTTTGCAATTATCAATGTGTAGGCCGTCTCTTGAGAAAATCAACATTGTGGATTCTGCGTAAAGTATCGACCCGGATCAGCCTTAGCATGCCACA
This sequence comes from Serripes groenlandicus, assembly GCA_031761405.1. Taxonomy (NCBI): domain Eukaryota; kingdom Metazoa; phylum Mollusca; class Bivalvia; order Cardiida; family Cardiidae; genus Serripes; species Serripes groenlandicus. The sequence goes on along the minus strand of JASEVX010000014.1, from coordinate 52,932,611 downwards.
CAGGCCTACCCGGATAGACACTTTTCGCCTCCTGTGGGTTTTCTGTTTCAGGAACCACTACTCTATAGATCTATCCCCCTAAGACGGAATGTGTCGGCCGGATCATTCTGCGCGGTCAGCGCAGGCTGATCTGGTCGATACATTACGCAGATGTCTATCGCTTCAGCTGCATTTTGGGGCATTTTGAGAAAAAATGTGTAGGCACATGCCTACAGTGCCTAAAGGGAGCTACGCCCCTGACGAGGTAATTATTATACATGTTCACATATAAAGTGAATACCAGGCTGTATACAGAATTCTTATCCAGAGAAAAAAATAGTAAGAGAGACAAAAAAAAAATTAAATAAAATACAAACATATAATAACCCCTCTCCTGATGCCATAATGCTGCTGTAATATCACTCTTAATGTTAAGTTGGTATCGTATTGTGCTACATTATCAAGGTTTTTTTTAGAAGCGTTGTGAGCACCGTGTGTCAGGATGATACTACACAAATTAAGAGACTGATCCTGGCATACTGTGTTCCCTTTCTTGTTTTAACCCTTTCAGCGCCGAATTGTTTAAAGTAGACTATTCCATGTTCAAACTCGGACGACTCTATTTTCATGTTATAGGATTTTTGGAATATTTGTATAACTCACTGCCAAACAATGCAGATTTCAGGTGAGACAGCTCGTTACGAGCTGACTCACCTGAATCTGTATTGTTTGCAAAAAGCTCAATATTGCCTTTGGCGCTGAAAGAGTTAAGTGATGTTTTTGCAGGAGGGGGGCGGGGAAGGTGTCCAGTTATATTTATTATATATATTAATCTTAGCACATTAAAAGGGATAATAGGGAATGTAAAGTACATTGTCAGGTGGTTTCTTTGCATTTCTTCAACACAGCATAGATGAATATTGACAGAGATGTTTCTACTTGTTTGTTCGTAGAGTTCATGAGTTTTCTAAACTATACAGGACAAATAACCATAAGGTTAATAAACACTAAACCGAGTTAAAAATAATTACTCCCAACGTGGGGCTCGAACCCACGACCCCGAGATTAAGAGTCTCGTGCTCTACCGACTGAGCTAGCCGGGATGTATATATATGTAGCGAGTTATAGATCATTTTTTTTACAAGTATTTTTATCTATTCTTTTTTGCCATCTAAAATTGATTATTTGATATTTTAAATGTTGTCCCGTCAATATATAAAGGAAAGGATATCTACCAATAAGTTCAGAAAAAAAGAAGAAAATAGTTAGATCAATAATTTCCATATCCAGTGATATTAATCTTAGCACATTAAAAGGGATAATAGGGAATGTAAAGTACATGTACATTGTCAGGTGTTTTCTTTGCATTTCTTTAACACAGCATACATGAATGTCAAAAACACTAATCCGAGTTACAAAAAATACTCCCAACGTGGGGCTCGAACCCACGACCCCGAGATTAAGAGTCTCGTGCTCTACCGACTGAGCTAGCCGGGATGTATAACATCATGAATAGTTCAATTCAATAATACTACTTTTTCGATATATCGATATATATATGAGTAAAATTATTTAAATTACTTTGAATTATGGTATTTCAATAATATTAACAGTAGGAAAAGGTATTTAATTTATGGACGACACATTTTTTTAAAGTGTTACTTATTTTATATTTTCAGTTCTTTTTTATTTAAATATTTATTTTTCAAACAAACATATTTTGACTTCATTTACCAAAAAAAACAACATGTGACACAAATATATTTGCTAGTGAAACAACCGTTACAGCCATTTTTACATTGTCAGATATTTACTTAGTTAGTGTATATGCTTGACGATAATGATGTTGGTGTTGTTGATAATGATGGTTATTATTACGAAAATGACAACAAATAAATAATTTATGAACAAGTATTGTGAGTCAGCAAGGTAACTATTAATGTCAACTTATTCATACACTTATATATATTCCACAATAAATGTCTAACACATAGCGCTCAGTATATTGTAGTGCAAGAAGAAATTGCTCAAAATTTTCCCAATGTTTTCAACTCTACTCATTTATAGAATCGTTTTCTATTATTTTCTTTAATATCAAAATTCGTCGGTTTCGGAGTTGTATTTGTAGATATTTGGGAGAAAGTTTAACCCTGTGAGAAATGCCTGTTGAAAAATTGCATGTGGGCACTGTTATAACTTTTGTTTAGACTTATTTTGAAAAATGTGCATTGACTACTTATCGAAGATTAACAGCATAATGGTATAAACAGCATCCAGGACAAATAATCACAAAAAGCACTAAACCGTTTAACAAAAAAAAAAATACTCCCAACGTGGGGCTCGAACCCACGACCCCGAGATTAAGAGTCTCGTGCTCTACCGACTGAGCTAGCCGGGATGTATACAGACTTAGAAGTTATGTATCTATTTATAGAAATATGTGCATCTATTTCATTTTGCAATCTAAAATTGATTATTTGATATTTTAATTGTTTTCCCGTCAATATTGAAGGAAAGGATATCTACCCATCAAGTTCAGAATAAAAGAGAAAAAAGTTAGATAAATAATTTCCATATCAAATCAACCCTTTCCATTAAATGAAACCTGCATGTGAATATCCATGTAAACATCAACTAAGTTTTATATTTAAAGCGAATAATACTTGTTTTAGTTGGATGACTGAACAATGTCAATTAAGAAAAATGAAACACTTTATAACAAACACAGAAACATCCTTCCAAATGAACACAAAAAGAACAGATATCGCCGGAAAAGGAGGTTTAATACATATGGCGGGAAACCGTACTATGTAAACAAAGGGCTAACCAGTGAAAGCGCGCCAAAACTGAAGTTTGACATCTTGGTAGCGCCAGTCGGGTTATTACGGGTAAAGCGAACGGTCAATTGCATTAAATAATAGATTTTGTTTATACAACGATATGAGAAAAATTATTCAAATTACTTTGAATGACGATAATGTCCCGGTTGATGATAATGATGGTTATTATTATGAAAATGACAACAAATAATTAATTTATGAACAAGTATTGTGAGTCAGCAAGGTAACTTTTAATGTCAACTTAGTCATACACTTAAATTTATTCCTCAATAAATGTTTTACACTTAGCGCTCAGTATGTTGGTGGAATTGGATATTGTGGCAAAAGGAGAAATTGCTCAAAATTGTCTCAATGTTTTCTACTGTATTCGTTTATAGATTTATTTTCTATATTTTCAAATCCTTCGGCTTAGGAGTAGCTTTTGTAGATATTTGGGATACCTGTAAGTACCATGTGAGGTTTTAACCCATGTAGGCACTGCTATAACATTTTTTCAGCCTTATTTTGAAAAATGTACATTGACTACTTATCGAAGATTAACAGCATAATTGTTAAAACATATCCAGGACAAATCACAACAAATAATACTAATCCGTTTTACAAAAAAATTACTCCCAACGTGGGGCTCGAACCCACGACCCCGAGATTAAGAGTCTCGTGCTCTACCGACTGAGCTAGCCGGGATGTATACATACGTCACTCGTTATAAATCTATTTATAGAAGTATATTTATCTGTTATTTTTTGCCATCTAAAATTATTTGGTATTTTAATTGTTTTCCCGTCAATATTTAAAGGAAAGGATTTCTACCCATTAAGTTCAGAAAAAAAAGAAAATAGTTAAATAAATCTTTCCATAACAAAACAACCCTTTCCATTAAATGAAACCTGCATGTGAATACCTTCTTACAGTATATAAACATGTATATAAACATGTAAACATCAACTAAGTTTTATATTTAAAGCGGATCATACTTGTTTAAGTTCGATGACTGAATAATGTCAATTAAGAAAAATGCAACACTTTATAAAAATCGCAGAAAATCTTTTTAAATGAACACAAAAAGAACAGATATCGTCGGAAAAGGAGGTTTAATACATATGGCGGGAAACCGTACTATGTGAACAAAGGGCTAACCAGTGAAAGCGCGCCAAAACTGAAGTATCAGATTTTTATCAGATGTTTACATACAAATCCCCGTCACAGTCAGCCAGCAACGTAAAGCTAGGGTTTAAACAATTATTTTGACGCATTTTGACGCCTCTGCAGGAGACGTCTTTTTGAAACCATAGTGACAAAAGAAGAAATTTCTCAAAACGAGCAATTTCCACTTTTGCCACTATGTTTTCCACTTGTAGTCATAGGTTATCCATTCAATGAAAGAGATTTTCTATTTTTCGACAAAATATGTCCAAAGTCGTTTGCTGCATAATTGTCTTATGAGGAAAAGGGTTAAACAATCATTAGACTGGGAATAACTTGCAAGATGTGATCTGTGTTAACCCATTACCACATAGACATTTTCTGAATGAATTCTCTGCAGCAGGTGACTTAAAATTGTAAACATTGTGGAAAAAGGAAATTAAAATACTCTTACAGAGTAATTCATCATTTTGTCACATTGTTTTCACTTCTATTTGATACTTTTAAAATTCTCATTTAAGTAGAGAATGTTCACGTTATTGCCAATTCAATTCATTTTTTCATTTGCATATAACATTGTACATGTTTTTCATTTGCATATAACATTGTACAACATTTTACATGTTTTTCATTTGCATATAACATTGTACATGTTTTTCATTTGCATATAACATTGTACAACATTTTACATGTTTTTCATTTGCATATAACATTGTACATGTTTTTGCAATACAATTAACATGTGTAGTGTAATACAGATAACGTTTAGTCAGAGACATATATATATATACATATACACACAATGTGTTTATAAGTTTAGTTATTGCGTAAATTAAAAAAAGCAACTTATTCGGATTTCTATCCGTCTACGTCTCCTTGTTAAGAATCACGTTTTGTAATGCCAAAGTTTACTTTCAACATCGTCTGCTGCAGGGCTGTTGTATATGGGTATAAGTTTAATTCTTTCTGACGCCTCTGCAGCAGACGGCTTTTTGAAAACATAGTGACAAAAGGAGAAATTGCACAAAACGTGCAATTTCTCCTTTTGCCACAATGTTTTCCACTTTTTGTAATAGGTTATCCATTCAATTATGGAGAATTTCTATTTTTTGACAAAATACATTCAAAGTCGTCTGCTGCAAAATTGTCGTATAAGGGAAAGGGTTAAAACGATTAGAATTGTAAGAAATCATCTTGATTTATAAAGATTAAAAAAAAGTGTACATGCAACAAAATATCGTCGACCTTTATGTTATAGAAGTTTAATCTTATCACGCTATACGCGACCTTCAACAACACGTGTGTAAGATGTTATGCAGCATAAACAACAACACGTGTGTAAGATGTTATGCAGCATAAACAACAACACGTGTGTAAGATGTTATGCAGAATTTAAAAACTTGACTTGTGAACAAGGAATACCAATATATGAGCCGTCTCGCGAGAAAACCTACATTGTGGACTCTGCGTTACGTATCGACCCGGATCAGCCTAAGCATGCCGCGCAGGCTTACCCGGATATACACTTTTCGCCTCCTGTGGATTTTCTGTTTCAGGAATCATTACTCTATACCTCTATCCCCCCTTAGACGGAATGTGTCGGCCCGGATCAGTCTGTGCGGACTGCACAGGCTGATCTGGGTCGATACATTACGCAGAATCCATAATGTTAGTTTTCTCGCGGGACATCGCGGTCTAAAGTCTCCACTACTACATATGAGCCGTTCCACGAGAAAACCAACATTGTTGACTCTGTGAAAAGTATCGATCCGGTCCAGCCTAAGCATGCCGCGCAGGCTAACCCGGACAGACACGTTTCGCCTCCCGTGGATTTTCAGTTTCAGGAATCAAAACTCTATGACCCCTATCCCCCAGAGACGGAATGTGTCGGCCCGGATTAGCCTGCACGGATTGCGCAGGCTAATCTGGCGCGATACATTACGCAGAGTATATAATGTTGATTTTCAAGTGGAACGGCTCATACATATATATGTATAACAATTCAAGTAAACATTGTTGTCGACCTACATTTAGTGGATTTAACCCTTATTACTCTCAACAACATGTGTGTATAGTGTTGTGCATTAAGTTAGGTGGTATGTACGATACGACGCCGTTCATTGTTGATAACTGTCTAAGAGTCTTTTTTTGTATTTACATCTAATTCTGAAAGTTTGATTTAAAAATAAAAAGTAATACTTTTTAAAAATATGAAATAAGTAACACTTTTAAAAAAAATGTCGTAAAAATTAAATACCTTTTTTGAATAATTTTACTCATATCGATATGTAAATAGAAAAGAAAAAATGTTATTTAAAGCAGTTGTCCGATAAATCGTATATATCCCGGCTAGCTCAGTCGGTAGAGCACGAGACTCTTAATCTCGGGGTCGTGGGTTCGAGCCCCACGTTGGGAGTATTTTTTTTGTAACACAGTTTAGTGTTTTTATTTGTCCTGTATGGTTTTAGAACTTGAACACTTTCCATTATTGTGTAATCGAACGCAGAGGATAGTCGTACATGCTCTATGCATTAAACTGTATTTGCTGGAACCCGTCGAGTGTTTAGCCTAGCAGGTTATGAACCGTGCGTCCCGGTTTCGATCCCCTTCATGGTGGAGTGTCCTTTGGGCTAGGCACTGTTCACAGTCTCCTTTTGAAAACATTGAGGCAAAAGGAGAAATTGCTCATGATGAGCACTTTCTCCATTTGCCGCTATGTTTTAAACTTTTAAGTAATCAGAAATTCATATATATAGAAATGTTCTGTATGTGTGTAAAGAGGTTTTCTCAGTCGTATAATGCATACTTTTGTTGTAAGTGGGAAAGGTAAAGCAATGCGTTAAAATACTCATGCAATATACATATTTGTTTTCAGGTGTAGTAAACAGAATTGGTTTACCTTCTCGAAGTGCTGCATCGCCGAGCTCCAGTCAAAGGGAAATAACTCCAGTACGATTACAAACAGGAATGAATCGATTATCTCCCTTATCACAAGAGCCTTGGTCGTTGAGGGTGGGACAGGTTTTACCGGGAAATTTTCAGATATCACGAAATATATTTAACCGTATGGATGATATGAATAACAATAACAACAAAGACAATATTGATCCTTTTATACGGAGACAGGTTCGCAAACCAGTCGCCACGAGGACAATTCAAAGCCTTACCGATACTAGACGTCTTCCTCAACAACAGCTCCAGAACGGTAGACTTATCCACGCCCCTTTGCTACCCCGACGCAAAGGTCAAGTTCGATATCAACGTCCAAAGTATGAATTACCTAAGGTGTTAACTAGGCAGAGTCATCAAAGATTAACAGGCACATCGGTGAACAGACACGCCCAATATCCTCGCCAGCAGCAACAGCAGCGTCAGATTCTTTCCCCGAAATCTCCATCGTCGCCTCTCAGACCGTCCGTTCTGTTTAAGGACAATCCAGTTAAAGTTGGTCACCGCAATGCACTACCATTTCAGAGTACCTTTCGCAATGCAATTTCTTTTCCAAGCGTTCAGACGGTATCCAAGAATGTCCCAGCGCATGTCGGTCATATACACATTGAAACAGGACGCGGTGACGGCGATTCTGGCACGGTTGTCGTCCAGACAAGGTTCTCAGGTAAGGCTAACACCATGCCAGTAACAGTGGTCCACTCAGGTCAAGACGAAGGCAACGTGGAGATTCGAACACAGGTAGCGGGTCGGACAGGTCAATACAATACCCAGCCATCGGCTTTCAATGTGGAACCAGTGCCTGTCGTAGTTCAAACGGTTAAGCAACATGCTGAAACGATTCCTTTGTTTGAAAACGGAAATACTAAGGTTCATACCCAGATCCTCGGTCAACCAGTTCAGCAACCAGTTCCAGTAATAGCATCGAAGCCGGTGCATACTGTTGGACATGTTCAAGTTCAAACACTACCATCGGTTCAAATGGTGGATCACTATTCTCCTTCTTTAGGAGCTAACGTGGTATCAGTTCCTTTGCACGATCCAATCGGCATTCAGGTCCAAACACCATTCGTTGGTCAGGTTCAAACACCAGTCGTCGGTCAGATTCAAACACCAGTCGTCGGTCAGCCATTGCAAGAAATTGTTCCCTCGGCACCCAATACATATCATCAAGATCTCGTAGACGCTTTTACTTCTGTCATTGAGAGCGTTTTGGACCCACAGGGCAATGTAGGACTAACCTCCGGTCATCCAATTGTCACTGGACAAACCGTTAATAACAATATACAATTGCCAATCGCAACCTCTGGTGTAGGTGTAAGCCACCAAGGCGTCGTGCAGAGCAATGTGCTTCCACAACAAACTGGTATGTCTCAATTCGTGCCGGCACGCATGCAGGGAGGAATGTTCGGTAGTCGTCAATTCAGCCCTTACAATCAGTTTGGTCAAGTGTCGCCTTACGGGTACATGAACCCTTGGATGACGCCGGAGATGATGCAGGAAATGATGTACGGAGACACAACAGACCCGCCAGATGGCTTAACAACGACGGCCGCACCGCTGAACGTTTCGGCTACGAACGTTACGGACACTAATGCAACTGCTATACCTCTTACAGTTGATATTGTACACACTGTAGATATACCGGTCACTGTACCAACACCCGTTATTGATGTGATCGCACATGTTGCAATTGAGGCTAACGTTAATGATGTTATTGCACAAGCCCAATTCAAAGATACGACGTTAGATATCAAAGCATCCGAGAAAGCTGTTGAGTCTTTGTTAAATGCAGAGGCCCCGGTGCAGGTCATTGTGAAGGCTAAAGATAACACAGTCGATATAAAAGCATCTACGGAACTTGTAGAGCCATTTTTAAATGCAGAGACACCTGTCCATGTTGTCGTTAAAGGTAAAGTTAATACTTCATCTAATGACAATGGAACACCTGCTGTCACTGTAGTTGAAGTCAACCCAGGCATTAGCAGTATTGGTAATGTAGACGTCGCTGTTGTTGATGCAAATACTATAACCGACACGATTGTAGATAACATCAAGAAAGTCGCAACGAATCAAGTGGATATACCTGCTGATATTAACCCGCGTGTAATTGTTGTTGAAGTAAAACCTGAGGTTATGAAAACTAAAGACTTAAATACAAATGTTGCAGTCGTCCAGGTTGTGAAAAATAGCGATGTCCATGCACATGCTGTAGATAATTTACTTGATTTAGCAACATCGAAAGATATTGTTCAAACTATCTATGAGTCTAATAAAGTTGCAGACGCTAATATAAAAGTAGATATTAGCCATGTAAAAGGTGAGTCTAAAAGTCTTTCAGAAACACTGTCAACCATTGTGGACGCGACAGCAGATGTTAAAAGTCCCGTAGTAGAAGTCAAGTTAAAACACGATTCTGCTGTGACTGTGGTAACACGTAAGATCAGTGATAACATCAAATCAGAGTTAAAGCCGGTGATAAAAGTTCAATCCAAAGACAAGAGCAAACAATTGATATTAGATATAGCGTCTCTGATACGGCACTCAAAGGTCGATATGGGAAAACTTGCTAAAATGATAACAGGCCAGGCGTCGTCGAAAGTTGACATTAAGCCTAAACCAGAACCATTCCCAACAGCAGATCAACTCGGTATCAAATTACCTCATCCTGATCAACACAACCCAATAGTACATGCCGTTCAACGTCCAACCCTACCGTCTGTAACATACACGCTTCAACCGAAACAAACACCTACGATTCCACCTGTCCCAGAAGCAGCTGTTATTGTGCACAAATTATCTGCTCCTGACGTTGTTGTTGTTGACGACAAAAAGGTTATCCCTGAAGTAGCTGTTGTTGTTGGCAAAATATCTGCTTCCGACGTTGTTGTTGTTGACAACAAACACGTTGTCCCGGAAGCAGCTGTTGGTGTTAGCAAGATATCTGCTCCTGATGTTGTTGTTGTTGTTGACGACAAAGCAGTTGTCCCTGAAGCAGCTGTTGTTGTTGGCAAGATATCTGCTTCCGACGTTGTTGTTTTTGACAAAATAGCAGTTGCTAGGAATCCCCTACCAGTACCCACTTTAATCCCTAAGGGTCTTGTGTTCACAAGACAGCCCGAGATATATAGAACAATACGGACACTTCTTAAACACAACCCAGACGCCTTGAAGAAGATCATGGCAACGGTTCCTACACCAACTCATCACATTGTTGAACCCGAAAGTTTTAAGAATATTTTGGACAACGCAAACACCATTCTGAATGACCAACTACCTATCATTGGTCATCCAAAGAATGTAAAGCACGTTGAAGTTACGAAAGGTAATGAAAACAAAGCACATCGCCGTGAACCTGTCCGCATACATAATCTTATTGATAACACGAAGGACGGCTCCGCACCAGCTTTGGTTTCCATCCTGGCGGAGTTAACTAATACCCAGTCTAAAACAAGCTGGACAGCAGCACCGGAAACGCCAGTACTGTCTAACGTTGTTGAGCATAGTGTTAGAATTGAACAAATTGAAGCAGCAAACAACAGCAACGTACATGACAAGACCAATACAGACAGCAATATAGAGGTACCTGCTGCTAATGGTGTGAGTGTCAATTCAACTGCAAGAGTTGATGGTGCAGTTTTACACGAGCAACTTATACACTTGAACGTAACGGATAAGATAGCGAATGCTGAAGCCGGAATCGATCTTGCAAAGTATCTGTCAGATCCATCGTTTCTGAAAATTCTGCGTGGCATGTTGCAAAGCATGGCGGGTAAACAACAGCAAATGACATCAACGACATCAACGACATCAACGACTAGTCATCCTGAACCGGAAACGACAACATTTTACCCAGAATCCAGTACAATGACGTTTCCGCAGACGTCAACGGAAGAAATCGAGTTGGAAGACCTAGTAACAGTGGAACCATGATAACAAATACAAGGGACCCGCGAAAACTGGAACATGTGACATTTTAGATGTATCGAAACAATTAATAGAACGGATCAGTCGTTTGACAACATCGTAGTAGCAATTTTAACTGCGCAAACAAGCATTCAGAACTGCTGCTGTGCTTGATATGATTTTTTTCTTGATATGGTTATAACACTGACTTGCTTTTCATCATACACTTTTTAATAAAAAGAAACAACTAAGCAGTTATTACATAAATGATTTTAGAACACATCAATGGATCACTCGAACACATCGATAACTCGAAGTAATTTATGTTTCCCTCTTGATTTCGAGTTAAAGCGAATCCCCTGTATCTGTGTTAAAATGACATTATTATGTAAACCTTTTTTTCTGCGGACAACGCTATACATAACATATCTTGGTTGCGTTCAAAAGGCACTAAACGTTTACTCAACGTTGTCGGTTGCCACGGACCACTTCTGTCTCAGTGTCTTTTGAAAGTACAGTGTGTTGAAACAGACATTAAATAAATTCATACATCTCTGGTACATAATACTGCCTCTGTGGTATTGGTACAGTAATGAGATACTTAAATAAACCATTAAATATATTGATTCAATCGAATGTTATTGACCAAACTATTCCTATTTTGGGAGCAATGCTACAATCAAACGATAATGTACAGTTAATTTACCCCAAGGAACCCCTTTCCACCTTTGCTCATGTCTAGTACCGCTTTTCTGAAAACGTAAATACTTTTTCGCACTGTACCTTGAACAGTATGTTGCATTGGGTTATTTCAACAATATATGATCAAGTTTTGAAGGTCGGGTGTAAACGAAAATTATCATTACATCTAAAACAAAGTGTATCATTCATATTATGTGAGTACTTACCTCCAATTTGAGTCTTTTGTACTTCTCGGGCATGCGCAATACCACATAACGAAACGCTTTCTGTAAACCAAGTTAAATTATTGAAATACGTTATATAGCTCAAAAGTGTTTATTTAATGTAAATTTGCGATTATTTGCTTCTCTTTGCTTCAAATAAATCTCAATTTTGAAAAATTGTATGCTTTAAACTATGCGTAAAAGTGATTTAAACAAACAGTTTATATAATAATTATTCTTTTATTGTGAAAAAAAAGCTCACCGATCTTAAATACATTATATATGATACAAACGTAATTCCCGGTTGCGGAAAGTAACAACACAGCAGAGAAGTTTGTATTGAGAAAAAACCTACCTTTGCAAAGACTTTTATTAAAGGTAAAATCAACGGTATTGTATGGCAATGACTTTTGTTCCTATAAGCATTATCTGTTAGTTTCATTAGAACAGGGATTTTTCTAATTACTATATAAGGTTTTCACTTTTAGTAAATTAAAAATGAAATAGTGGACTCTCATTAACACGAACATGTGATACTTCGAATATATCGTTCAACTCGAACAATTCCCTGTCACGGACCTGTTATTTAAAAATAAATAAAAAAATAAGTGAAATAGCAGTTCTGACTTCTTAGACGAGCAATGAGAACTGCTGATGTGCTGATTTTTCTTAACTCTTTCAGCGCCAAAGGCAATATTGAGCTTTTTGAAAACAATACTGATTCAGGTGAGTCAGCTCGTAACGAGCTGTCTCACCTGAAATCAGCATTGTTTGCCTTGTAGTTATCCAAATATTACGAAACTCTTATAACATATGAAATAGAGACGCCCGAATTTGAACATGGAAGAGTCGACTTTAAACAATTCGGCGCTGAAAGAGTTAAAACTGATGTTATCACTGGCTTCTAAGAATGAATACATTACGAAGCTGAGAATACATTAATTAAATCGAACACGTAGATGACTCGAATTTATTTAAGGATCCCTTAAAATCGTGATATCGCGAGGCCACTGTATATTATGGTTTACCACCAATCTGTTTCAGTAGATTCTCATTAAACTATTTATAATTTAATAGTATAAAGGTATGCATAGAATCTAAACGAAAATCGCGTTTGAACAAAATTACTTTAAAAAAAGATAAAAAAAACCAAAAAACGTATGAAATGCAAATATTTATTTTTCAATATTCATTATTTATCTATTTATTAAAGGTTATCGAAATATGAATAGTCTTTATTTTTCTTATCAATTGTAAGTTTATTTTTGTTTTATGTAATAAAAACCAAAACAAAACTATAAAAAATAGAATATAATCTAACGGAATATAATAAATGATCTGAAACATTGAAAACATACTATCAAAACGGCATTGATTTTGAAGGATTTCCTTCCCACTATACATTTTATCCATTTGTTTCTATCTATGTATACACATGTTATTATTTTTGTTTTATTTGCGTTTTACGGCGTTTCTAACATTATTCCAGTAATTATACGGCGATAGTTTACCTCTTTATAATCCTTGGAAATGTGCCTCGCCACCATGACCATTGCGACTTGGGATCGAACCCGGGACCAACATTTCCTATACTTAACACTCGGCGATGGCGGATGTATACATCTAACATGCTAGACTTTCTGTCTATTGACAGTATGTTTAAGTGAACAACATATTAATTCAGGATATTATCTCCTTCCTAAATACCTTTAGTATTCAGATTTAATCAGGCATAAAAATTATTAAAATATACATTGCATGTCTCATTTCAGTTGTTAATTTTCTTCCTGTAATACATGTGAACAATATAATACAATCATGATATATTTTTCCTAACGATTAACAATGTGTAAAACATTATGTATGCATTTTGTTTTTGTTCTTTTTTAAAAGAAATTGTGTGTGTGTATTGTAATTTGTGTTTATATTGTAAACATGACAAGAAACTGTACAGTTAACCTTAATACAAGTATTGTCTATAATTGTATTTTTCTTTACGCCATATCAATGTGATGTACATGTTTGCCGAGCACCGGTAGCGACGCTGGCTGTCTATCCAGGGGTATTGAGTTCAAACCACATCTAGGCCAGCTATTTGGAAAAGGCAGTCAGTTGCTTGGAACGACTGTCGCGTAATGTACTGATGTGAGAAAGAAAGGAAACAGGCTGGTAGGCGACGTGGGATTCGCCTTGATTGTGGGTCCTTAGCAACGAAACTCAAACGCGCACACCCTGACCCCGTATGGCACATGTTCACCAAGTTTCATCGGAATCGGCCCGTCGGTTAGGGCTGTGGAGCGTCAATTTACAAACAAACAGACAGACAAACAGCCGGAAAAGCCTGACAATAAGGGATATCTAACGAAGCGAATCCCAACAGATGGGGGCATTAAACTGGCCACCGTGATCCGACTGAATAATTGTTGAAAACGGCGTAAAACCCCGAATGAATCAATACAGCAATATTCATATTTTAAAATACGTGTTAGATTGTTAAAATATACATTGCATTACTAATTACAACTGTTAAAATATACATTGCGTTTCTAATTACAATTACTTATATATAGTCTTCCTGCATGCTTAATTAGATCGCTGAAATGAACAATGTATGGGCTGGGCTGCCTCTAGCGATTGTTGGGGTCTTAATACATCATCGGCCTACAGCGAAGACGCCGACGAGACTCCGACGAGACTCCGACGAGACTCCGACGAGACTCCGACGAGACTCCGACGAGACTTCCGACGAGACTCCGACGAGACTCCGACGAGACTATCCACCCGCACAGTGTTCACCGCGCGATTACATGTTATACATACCTCAAGACATACACTGACAACAAGATTGAAGTGTAACTCCAGTAGCTGCACCCCTTTCCCTCATATAGACGCTTTCTGACGCCTCTGCAGCAGACGGCTTTTTTTTAGCAACGTAAAAGATAGGGTATAAACAATTATTTAAGACGCTTTCTGACGCCGCTACAGCAGACGGGTTTTTGAAAACATAGTGACAAAAGAAGAAATTGCTCGTAACGAGCAATTTCTCCTTTTGCCACAATGTTTTCCAGTTTTAGTCAAAGGTTATCCATTAAATTATAGAGATTTTTCATTTTTTTTTACAAAATATGTTCAAAGTCGTCTGCTGCAGAATTGTCGTATGAGAGAAAGGGTTAAATGATGTCAAAACGGAATGTCTTTTACATTTTCTCGCTTGTAAACACATTTTGACGAATTTTCAGCAGACGATTTTTGAAAACATTATAACAGAAGAAGAAATTGTTCAATATGAGCAATTTCTCCTTTTGCCACAATGTTTTCTACTACAGAGATGTTTCATATCTGAGCATAGTTGTATTCAAAAATCGTCTGGTAAATATTTGCAGTTTGTGGGAAAGGGTTATGGCCCACACTGGCTTGACCTGACCCGTGAATATGATATATTAATAATATCAATTCCTGACTGAATACCTTTGTTCACTTATTGAAATTAATAATACATTTGTCAAAATTCACCCGCGTAATTCATATCCTATTTACCACAAAGCAAGGCACAAGTTTCGAATTGTTATATTTACGACCATCACAGTCGTTCCTTTATATTGATTCATAGACAACTTTAGCCTTAACGTGGGAAAAGGTACCATACGGCATTTTTTTAACAGCGTAGAACATTGTAGATCCAGATCAGCATTTGCATTCACACAGTCTGGGGGAATATTTGGTATTTTGAACTATTTTCACATTGTGCTTAAAGAAGCTTGATAGAAGCGTCTCCGTGAACTTGTGTAGATTCTGATAAGACTGGGTGATCTGAACATACACTGTTAACCCTATCCCACCTACGGAAGCATTTTGACGTATCTGCAGCAGACGACTTTTGAAAACATTGTGACCAAAGGGGAACTTGCTCATGATGAGCAATTTCTCCTTTGGCCACATTTATTTAACAATTAACCCTTTCCCACCTGTAGACGCATTTTGACGCATCTGCAGCAGACGACTTTTGAAAACATCGTGACAATAGGATAAACTGCTCAAGACGAGCAGTTTCTCCTTTAGCCACAATGTTTTCAACTTTATTTAACAATTAAGCTTTCTTTAATGGAGATTTCTCAGGTTTTTGTCACTATATTTTCAAATTCGTCTGCTGCAGATTTGTTGTATGTGGGAAAGTGTTAAGAAATAATGCCAACTTCTACTTGTTACCATGGACTGGCTAATCTATTCATGATATGTACCGAGACGCTGAACATTACCATTGTCCTAGTTACAGACACATTTTGACGCATCTGCGATAGACGATTTCTGCAAACATCGTGACAAAACGAACAATCGTCTCGTATGACCTTTACCACTTAAATACCACTGATCACGTGCTCGGTCTTTATGTCCAATGGCACAATTGAGACGTCGTGGTATAACCGTGTTATAAAGAGGCCAACAACAAAATGGCTCCATGAAGACGCCATGGTATAACCGTGTTATAAATAGGCCAACAACAAAATGGCTCCATGAAGACGCCATGCTATAACCGTGTTATAAATAGGCCAACAACAAAATGGCTCCATGAAGACGCCATGGTATAACCGTGTTATAAAGAGGCCAACAACAAAATGGCTCCATGAAGACGCCGTAAAATAACCCCGTCATTAAGAGGCCAACAACAAAATGGCTCCATGAAGACGCCATGGTATAACCGTGTTATAAATAGGCCAACAACAAAATGGCTTCATGAAGACGACATGGTATAACCGTGTTATAAAGAGGCCAACAACAAAATGGATCCATGAACACGCCGTGAAATAACCCCGTCATTAAGAGGCCAACAACAAAATGGCTCATGAAGACGCCATAGTATAACCGCGTTATAAAGAGGCCAACAACAAAATGGCACCATGGAAACGCCGTGAAATAACCCCGTCATTAAGAGGCCAACAATAAAATGGCTCCATGGAAACGCCGTTGTATAACCGCGTCATACGGAGGTCACCAATAAAATGGCGCCATGGAAACGCCGTATTATAACCGCGTCATACGGATGTCACCGATAAAATGGCCCAATAGAAACGCCGTAGTACAACCGGGTCATTTGGAGGTCTCAAACAAAACGGTCAAAGTTAAAACGCCGTGGTATAACATCGTTATTTGGAGGTCTCAAACAAAATGGTCCCAGTTGAAACGCCGTGGTATTACATCGTTATTAGGAGGTCTCAAACAAACTGGTCCTAGTCGAAACGCCGTGGTATAACATCGTTATTTTGAGGTCTCAAACAAAATGGTCCCAGTTGAAACGCCGTGGTATAACAGCGTTATTTGGAGGTCTCAAACAAAATGGTCCTAGTTGAAACGCCGTGGTATAACAGCGTTATTAGAAACCCTCAAACAAAATGGTCCTAGTCGAAACGCTGTGGTATAACATCGTTATTTGGAGGTCTCAAACAAAATGGTCCTAGTCGAAACACCGTGATATAACATCGTTATTAGAAAGTCTATAACAAACTGGTCCCAGTTGAAACGCCGTGGTATAACAGCGTTATTTGAAGGTCTCAAACAAAATGGTCCTAGTCGAAACGCCGTGGTATAACATCGTTATTTGGAGGTCTCAAAAAAAAATGGTCCTAGTCGAAACGCCGTGGTATAACAGCGTTATTTGGAGGTCTCAAACAAAATGGTCCTAGTCGAAACGCCTTGGTATAACAGCGTTATTTGGAGGTCTCAAAAAAAAATGGTCCTAGTCGAAACGCCGTGGTATAACATCGTTATTTGGAGGTCTCAAACAAAATGGTCCTAGTCAAAACGCCGTGGTATAACAGCGTTATTAGAAGGTCTCAAACAAAATGGTTCCAGTTAAAACGCCGTGGTATAACAGCATTATTAGAAATTCTCAAACAAAATGGTCCCAGTTGAAACGCCGTGGTATAACAGCGTTATTAGAAAGTCTCAAACAAAATGGTCCCAGTTGAAACGCCGTGGTATAACATCGTTATTAGAAAGTCTCAATCAAAATGGTCCCCGTTGAAACGCCGTGGTATAACATCGTTATTAGAAAGTCTCAAACAAAATGGTCCCAGTTGAAACGCCGTGTTATAACAGCGTTATTAGAAAGTCTCAAACAAAATGGTCCCAGTTGAAACGCCGTGGTAAAACAGCGTTATTTGGAGGTCTCAAACAAAATAGTCCTAGTCAAAACGCCGTGGTATAACATCGTTATTAGAAAGTCTCAACAAATTGGTCCCAGTTGAAACGCCGTGGTATAACAGCGTTATTAGGAGGTCTCAAACAAAATGGTCCTAGTCGAAACGCCGTGGTATAACAGCGTTATTTGGAGGTCTCAAACAAAATGGTCCTAGTCGAAACGCCGTGGTATAACATCGTTATTTGGAGGTCTCAAACAAAATGGTCCTAATCGAAACGCCGTGGTATAACAGCGTTATTTGGAGGTCTCAAACAAAATGGTCCTAGTCGAAACGCCGTCGTATAACATCGTTATTTGGAAGTCTCAAACAAAATGGCCTAGTTGAAACGCCGTGGTATAACAGCGTTATTAGAAAGTCTCAAACAAAATGGTCCCAGTTGAAACGCCGTGGTATACTAGCGTTATTAGAAAGTCTCAAACCAAATGGTCGCAGTTGAAACGCCGTGGTATAACAGCGTTATTTGGAGGTCTCAAACAAAATGGTCCTAGTCGAAACGCCGTGGTATAACAGCGTTATTTGGAGGTCTCAAACAAAATGGTCTTAGTCGAAACGCCGTGCTATAACAGCGTTATTTGGAGGTCTCAAACAAAATGGTCCGAGTTGAAATGCCGTGGTATAACAGCATTATTTGGAGGTATCAAACAAAATGGTTCCAATTGAAACGCCGTGGTATAACATCATTATTAGAAAGTCTCAAACAAAATGGTCCCAGTTGAAACGCCGTGGTATAACAGCGTTATTTAGAAGTCTCATAAAAAATGGTCCCAGTTGAAACACCGTGATATAACATCGTTATTAGAAAGTCTCAAACAAAATGCTCCCAGTTGAAACGCCGTGGTATAACATTGTTATTAGAAAGTCTCAAACAAAATGGTCCCAGTTGAAACGCCGTGGTATAACTTCGTTATTTTGAGGTCTCAAACAAAATGGTCCCAGTTGAAACGCCGTGGTATAACAGCGTTATTAGAAAGTCTCAAACAAAATGGTCCCAGTTGAAACGCCGTGGTATAACATCGTTATTTGGAGGTCTCAAACAAAATGGTCCTAATCGAAACGCCGTGGTATAACAGCGATTTTTGGAGGTCTCAAACAAAATGGTCCTAGTTGAAACGCCGTTGTATAACAGCGTCATTTGGAGGTCTCAAACAAAATGGTCCCCATTGAAAAGCCGTGGTATATCATTGTTATTAGAAAGTCTCAAACAAAATGGTCCCAGTTGAAACGCCGTGGTATAACAGCGTTATTTGGAGGTCTCAAACAAAATGGTCCCAGTTGAAACGCCGTGGTATAACAGCGTTATTTGGAGGTCTCAAACAAAATGGTCCCAGTTGAAACGCCATGGTATAACAGCGTTATTAGAAAGTCTCAAACAAAATGGTCTTAGTTGAAACGCCGTGGTATAACAGCGTTATTTTGAGGTCTCAAACAAAATGGTCCTAGTTAAAACGCCGTGGTATAACAGCGTTATTAGAAAGTCTCAAATAAAATGGTCCCAGTTGAAACGGCGTGGTATAACATCGTTATTTGGTGGTCTCAAACAAAATGGTCCCAGTTGAAACGCCGTGGTATAACAGCGTTATTAGAAAGTCTCAAACAAAATGGTCCCAGTTGAGACGCCGTGGTATAACATCGTTATTTAGAGGTCTCAAACAAAATGGTCCCATTGAAACGCCGTGGTATAACAGCGTTATTGGAAAGTCTCAGACAAAATGATCCAAGTTGAAACACCGTGGTATAACAGCGTTATTATGAGGTCTCAAACAAAATTGGCCAAGTTGAAACGCCGTGGTATAACAGCGTTATTTGGAGGTCTCAAACAAAATTGTCCTAGTTGAAACGCCGTGGTATAACAGCGTTATTAGAAAGTCTCAAACAAAATGGTCCTAGTTAGAACACCGTGATATAACATCGTTATTAGAAAGTCTCAAACAAAATGGTCCCAGTTGAAAAGCCGTGGTATAACAGCGTTATTAGAAAGTCTCAAAAAAATTGGTCCCAGTTGAAATGCCGTGGTATAACAGCGTTATTTGGAGGTCTCAAACAAAATGGTCCTAGTCGAAACGCTGTGGTATAACAGCGTTATTTGGAGGTCTCAAACAAAATGGTCCTAGTTGAAACGCCGTGGTATAACAGCGTTATTTGGAGGTCTCCAACAAAATGGTCACAGTTGAAACGCCGTGGTATATCCTCGTTATTAGAAAGTCTCAAACAAAATGGTCCCAGTTGAAACGCCGAGGTATAACTGCGTTATTTGGAGGTCTCAAACAAAATGGTCCCAGTTGAAACGCCGTGGTATAACAGCGTTATTTGGAGGTCTCAAACAAAATGGTCCCAGTTGAAACGCCGTGGTATAACAGCGTTATTTGGAGGTCTCAAACAAAATGGTCCCAGTTGAAACGCCGTGGTATAACAGCGTTATTTTTGAGGTCTCAAACAAAATGGTCCTAGTCGAACTGCCGTGGTATAACATCGTTATTTGGAAGTCTCAAACAAAATGGTCCTAGTGGAAACGCCGTGGTATAACAGCGTTATTTGGAGGTCTCAAACAAAATGGTCCTAGTTGAAACGCCGTGGTATAACAGCGTTATTTGGAGGTCTCAAACAAAATGGTCCCAGTTGAAACGCTGTGGTATAACAGCGTTATTTGGAGGTCTCAAACAAAATGGTCCTAGTCGAAACGCCGTGGTATAACAGTGTTATTTGGAGGTCTCAAACAAAATGGTCCTAGTCGAAACGCCGTGGTATAACAGCGTTATTTGAAGGTCTCAAACAAAATGGTCCTAGTCGAAACGCCGTGGTATAACAGCGTTATTTGGAGGTCTCAAAGAAAATGGTCCAAGTCGAAACCCCGTGGTATAACAGCGTTATTTGGAGGTCTCAAACAAAATGGTCCTAGTCGAAACGCCGTGGTATAACAGTGTTATTTGAAGGTCTCAAACAAAATGGTCCTAGTCGAAACGCCGTGGTATAACAGCGTTATTTGGAGATCTCAAACAAAATGGTCCTAGTCGAAACGCCGTGGTATAACAGCGTTATTTGAAGGTCTCAAACAAAATAGTCCTAGTCGAAACGCCGTGGTATAACAGCGTTATTTGGAGGTCTCAAACAAAATGGTCCTAGTCGAAACGCCGTGGTATAACAGCGTTATTTGGAGGTCTCAAACAAAATGGGCCTAGTCGAAACGCCGTGGTATAACATCGTTATTTGGAGGTCTCAAACAAAATGGTCCTAGTCGAAACGCCGTGGTATAACAGAGTTATTTGGAGGTCTCAAACAAAATGGTCCTAGTCGAAACGCCGTGGTATAACAGCGTTATTTGGAGGTCTCAAACAAAATGGTCCTAGTCGAAACGCCGTGGTATAACAGCGTTATTTAGAGGTCTCAAACAAAATGGTCCTAGTCGAAACGCCGTGGTATAACAGCGTTATTTCGAGGTCTCAAACAAAATGGTCCTAGTCGAAACGCCGTTGTATAACAGCGTTATTTGGAGGTCTCAAACAATTTGGTCCTAGTCGAAACACCGTGATATAATATCGTTATTAGAAAGTCTCAAACAAATGCTCCCAGTTGAAACGCCGTGGTATAACAGCGTTATTAGAAACCCTCAAACAAAATGGTCCTAGTCGAAACGCCGTGGAATAACAGCGTTATTTGGAGATCTCAAACAAAATGGTCCTAGTCGAAACGCCGTGGTATAACATCGTTATTTGGAGGTCTCAAACAAAACGGGCCTAGTCAAAACACCGTGATATAACAGCGTTATTAGAAAGTCTCAAACAAAATGCTCCCAGTTGAAACGCCGTGGTATAACAGCGTTATTAGAAACCCTCAAACAAAATGGTCCCAGTTGAAACGCCGTGGTAAAATAGCGTTATTTGGAGGTCTCAAACAAAATGGTCCTTGTCGAAACGCCGTGGTATAACATCGTTATTTGGAGGTCTCAAACAAAATGGTCCTAGTCCAAACGCCGTGGTATAACAGCGTTATTTGGAGGTCTCAAGCAAAATGGTCCTAGTCGAAACGCCGTGGTATAACAGCGTTATTTGGAGGTCTCAAACAAAACGGTCCTAGTTGAAACGCCGTGGTATAACAGCGTTATTTGGAGGTCTCAAACAAATCGATCCCAGTTGAAACGCCGTGGTATATCATCGTTATTAGAAAGTCTCAAACAATAAGTCCCAGTTGAAACGCCGTGGTATAACAGCGTTATTTGGAGGTCTCAAACAAAATGGTCCGAGTTGAAACGCCGTGGTATAACAGCATTATTTGGAGGTATCAAACAAAATGGTTCCAGTTGAAACGCCGTGGTATAACATCATTATTAGAAAGTCTCAAACAAAATGGTTCCAGTTGAAACGCCGTGGTATAACAGCGTTATTTAGAAGTCTCATAAAAAATGGTCCCAGTTGAAACACCGTGATATAACATCGTTATTAGAAAGTCTCAAACAAAATGCTCCCAGTTGAAACGCCGTGGTATAACATTGTTATTAGAAAGTCTCAAACAAAATGGTCCCAGTTGAAACGCCGTGGTATAACTTCGTTATTTTGAGGTCTCAAACAAAATGGTCCCAGTTGAAACGCCGTGGATAACAGCGTTATTAGAAAGTCTCAAACAAAATGGTCCCAGTTGAAACGCCGTGGTATAACATCGTTATTTGGAAGTCTCAAACAAAATGGTCCTAATCGAAACGCCGTGGTATAACAGCGTTTTTGGAGGTCTCAAACAAAATGGTCCTAGTTGAAACGCCGTTGTATAACAGCGTCATTTGGAGGTCTCAAACAAAATGGTCCCAGTTGAAAAGCCGTGGTATATCATTGTTATTAGAAAGTCTCAAACAAAATGGTCCCAGTTGAAACGCCGTGGTATAACAGCGTTATTTGGAGGTCTCAAACAAAATGGTCCCAGTTGAAACTCCGTGGTATAACAGCGTTATTTGGAGGTCTCAAACAAAATGGTCCCAGTTGAAACGCCATGGTATAACAGCGTTATTAGAAAGTCTCAAACAAAATGGTCTTAGTTGAAACGCCGTGGTAGAACATCATTATTTGGTGGTCTCAAACAAAATGGTCCCAGTTGAAACGCCGTGGTATAACAGCGTTATTAGAAAGTCTCAAACAAAATGGTCCCAGTTGAAACGCCGTGGTATAACAGCGTTATTATGAGGTCTCAAACAAAATTGGCCAAGTTGAAACGCCGTGGTATAACAGCGTTATTTGGAGGTCTCAAACAAAATTGTCCTAGTTGAAACGCCGTGGTATAACAGCGTTATTAGAAAGTCTCAAACAAAATGGTCGTAGTTGGAACACCGTGATATAACATCCTTATTAGAAAGTCTCAAACAAAATGGTCCCAGTTGAAACGCCGTGGTATAACAGCGTTATTTGGAGGTCTCAAACAAAATGGTCCTAGTTGAAATGCCTTGGTATAACAGCGTTATTTGGAGGTCTCAAACAAAATGGTCCTAGTCGAAACGCCGTGGTATAACAGCGTTATTTGGAGGTCTCAAACAAAATGGTCCTAGTTGAAACGCCGTGGTATAACAGCGTTATTTGGAGGTCTCCAACAAAATGGTCCCAGTTGAAACGCCGTGGTATATCATCGTTATTAGAAAGTCTCAAACAAAATGGTCCCAGTTGAAACGCCGAGGTATAACAGCGTTATTTGGAGGTCTCAAACAAAATGGTCCCAGTTGAATCGCCGTGGTATAACAGCGTTATTTGGAGGTCTCAAACAAAATGGTCCCAGTTGAAACGCCGTGGTATAACAGCGTTATTTGGAAGGCTCAAACAAAATGGTCCCAGTTGAAACGCCGTGGTATAACAGCGTTATTTTTGAGGTCTCAAACAAAATGGTCCTAGTCGAACTGCCGTGGTATAACATCGTTATTTGGAAGTCTCAAACAAAATGGTCCTAGTCGAAACGCCGTGGTATAACAGCGTTATTTAGAGGTCTCAAACAAAATGGTCCTAGTCGAAACCCCGTGGTATAACAGCGTTATTTGGAGGTCTCAAACAAAATGGTCCCAGTTGAAACGCCGTGGTATAACAGCGTTATTTGGAGGTCTCAAACAAAATGGTCCTAGTCGAAACGCCGTGGTATAACAGCGTTATTTGGAGGTCTCAAACAAAATAGTCCTAGTCGAAACGCCGTGGTATAACAGCGTTATTTGAAGGTCTCAAACTAAATGGTCCTAGTCGAAACGCCGTGGTATAACAGCGTTATTTGGAGGTCTCAAAGAAAATGGTCCAAGTCGAAACCCCGTGGTGTAACAGCGCTATTTGGAGGTCTCAAACAAAATGGTCCTAGTCGAAACGCCGTGGTATAACAGCGTTATTTGAAGGTCTCAAACAAAATGGTCCTAGTCGAAACGCCGTGGTATAACAGCGTTATTTGGAGGTCTCAAACAAAATGGTCCTAGTCGAAACGCCGTGATATAACAGCGTTATTTGAAGGTCTCAAACAAAATGGTCCTAGTCGAAACGCCGTGGTATAACAGCGTTATTTGGAGGTCTCAAACAAAATGGTCCTAGTCGAAACGCCGTGGTATAACATCGTTATTTGGAGGTCTCAAACAAAACGGGCCTAGTCAAAACACCGTGATATAACAGCGTTATTAGAAAGTCTCAAACAAAATGCTCCCAGTTGAAACGCCGTGGTATAACAGCGTTATTAGAAACCCTCAAACAAAATGGTCCCAGTTGAAACGCCGTGGTAAAACAGCGTTATTTGGAGGTCTCAAACAAAATGGTCCTTGTAGAAACGCCGTGGTATAACATCGTTATTTGGAGGTCTCAAACAAAATGGTCCTAGTCCAAACGCCGTGGTATAACAGCGTTATTTGGAGGTCTCAAGCAAAATGGTCCTAGTCGAAACGCCGTGGTATAACAGCGTTATTTGGAGGTCTCAAACAAAACGGTCCTAGTTGAAACGCCGTGGTATAACAGCGTTATTTGGAGGTCTCAAACAAAACGGTCCCAGTTGAAACGCCGTGGTATATCAACGTTATTAGAAAGTCTCAAACAAAATAGTCCCAGTTGAAACGCCGTGGTATAACAGCGTTATTTGGAGGTCTCAAACAAAATGGTCCCAGTTGAAACGCCTTGGTATTACAGCGTTGTTTGGAGGTCTCAAACAAAATGGTCCAAGTTGAAACGCCGTGGTATAACAGCGTTATTTGGAGGTCTCAAACAAAATGGTCCTAGTCGAAACGCCGTGGTATAACAGCGTTATTTGGAGGTCTCAAACAAAATGGTCCTAGTTGAAACGCCGTGGTATAACAGCGTTATTTGGAGGTCTCAAACAAAATGGTCCCAGTTGAAACGCCGTGGTATATCATCGTTATTAGAATGTCTCAAACAAAATGGTCCCAGTTGAAACGCCGTGGTATAACAGCGTTATTTGGAAGTCTCAAACAAAATGGTCCCAGTTGAAACGCCGTGGTATAACATCGTTTTTTGGAGGTCTCACACAAAATGGTCCAAGTCGAAACGCCGTGGTATAACATCGTTATTTGGAGGTCTCAAACAAAATGGTCCCAGTTGAAACGCTGTGGTATAACAGCGTTATTTGGAGGTCTCAAACAAAATGGTCCCAGTTGAAACGCCGTGGTATAACAGCGTTATTTGGAGGTCTCAAACAAAATGGTCCCAGTTGAAACGCCGTGGTATAACAGCGTTATTTTTGAGGTCTCAAACAAAATGGTCCTAGTCGAAACGCCGTGGTATAACAGCGTTATTTGGAGGTCTCAAACAAAATGGTCCTAGTCGAAACGCCGTGGTATAACATCGTTATTTGGAAGTCTCAAACAAAATGGTCCAAGTCGAAACGCCGTGGTATAACAGCGTTATTTGGAGGTCTCAAACAAAACGGTCCTAGTTGAAACGCCGTGGTATAACAGCGTTATTTGGAGGTCTCAAACAAAATGGTCCTAGTCGAAACGCCGTGGTATAACATCGTTATTTGGAGGTCTCAAACAAAATGGTCCTAGTCGAAACGCCGTGGAATAACATCGTTATTTGGAGGTCTCAAACAAAATGGTCCAAGTCGAAACGCCGTGGTATTACATCGTTTTTTGGAGGTCTCAAACAAAATGGTCCAAGTCGAAACGCCGTGGTATAACAGCGTTATTTGGAGGTCTCAAACAAAATGGTTCTAGTCGAAACGCCGTGGTATAACAGCGTTATTTGGAGGTCTCAAACAAAATGGTCCCAGTTGAAACGCCGTGGTATAACAGCGTTATTTGGAGGACTCAAACAAAATGGTCCCAGTTGAAACGCCGTGGTATAACAGCGTTATTTGGAGGACTCGAACAAAATGGTCCCAGTTGAAACGCCGTGGTATAACAGCGTTATTAGAAAGTCTCAAACAAAATAGTCCCAGTTGAAACGCCGTGGTATAACATCGTTTTTTGGAGGTCTCAAACAAAATGGTCCCAGTTGAAACACCGTGGTATAACATCGTTATTAGAAAGTCTCAAACAAAATGGTCCCAGTTGAAACGCCGTTGTATAACATCGTTATTTGGAGGTCTCAAACAAAACGGTCCCAGTTGAAACGCCGTGGTATAACAGCGTTATTTGGAGGACTCATACAAATTGGTCCCAGTTGAAACGCTGTGGTATAACAGCGTTATTTGGAGGACTCGAACAAAATGGTCCCAGTTGAAACGCCGTGGTATAACAGCGTTATTAGAAAGTCTCAAACAAAATAGTCCCAGTTGAAACGCCGTGGTATAACATCGTTTTTTGGAGGTCTCAAACAAAATGGTCCCAGTCGAAACGCCGTGGTATAACAGCGTTATTTGGAGGACTCAAACAAAATGGTCCCAGTTGAAACGCCGTGGTATAACAGCTTTATTTGGAGGACTCGAACAAAATGGTCTCAGTTTAAACGCCGTGGTATAACAGCGTTATTAGAAAGTCTCAAACAAAATAGTCCCAGTTGAAACGCCGTGGTATAACATCGTTTTTTGGAGGTCTCAAACAAAATGGTCCCAGTTGAAACGTCGTGGTATAACAGCGTTATTAGAAGGTCTCAAACAAAATGGTCCCAGTTGAAACGTCGTGGTATAACAGCGTTATTAGAAGGACTCAAACAAAATGGTCCCAGTTGAAACGCCGTGGGATAACCGAAATACTATTGAACGTGGAGGTTTCGTTGAAACACGACGTTTATTAGTCGCCGGGCAGAATTGAGTTAGAAACGCCCGAATGTCTTTAATTTAATCATAAAATGATCACTGAATGTCATTATTAAAATTACTCAAACTTCGTTCCACACTTCTGAATCATGAATGGACCACTAAATGCCGGGTCATACTGAAGATTTTAAACAGGGTAGTGAAGGCCTTAACTTCTTGGCGCTTAGGTTGTTGGGGACTCGCTTGTGTCTGAATACATGGACCAGGAGTATTGGTACCTTACCCAGGAGCTTACCTTATTTCACACATACAGACGCTTTTTGACACCTCTGCAACAGTCCACTTTGTGAAAAATGGTGACAAAAAGATAAATTGCTCATGAACAGCAATTTCTCTATTTGCCAAACTGTTATACAATAATTGTTCTTTCATTTATATACTCACACGAAAAAGAAAGTGTGCACTTTTAAATTGGGCATAAGTTTTTTGTTACAAAGTTTAGATATACGGATTTATCATCATGAGTGGAGAAAATAACGATCTAGAATACTTGCGTTGATCCGTAGACGAGGAGGACACAACAGATACTGATAAATTGTCACGTAACTTGACAAATATCCGAAGACAAAAAAGCAGTTATAAAACATTACAAATATGCAACTTTTACTTTTCACACCTACGTTATTCACACGTAAAACAATGTTCTGATAATTATCAAATTTCAATTAAAAGTAAAACATCGTATAGCCAATACATTTTGATACCAAACTTGCCTATATTTTGCTTCTATAAGTATAAAAAAAAATCCCTCTAACCAGGTGCACACTTTCTTTTTCGTGTGAGTATAGATGTGTTTCCATATTTTTGCCAAGAAGTTTTGGACGTTGTCAGCTTCTTAATGCCAATAAACTACGCAAACTTTGTATCACGAAATGGATCAGCACCGGAGCCCCTGACAATTATTATAGGTCGGTAAGTATAAATTGATCATTGAACACGTGACAAGGCGTCGTTTGACACCAAGGTGACAGGTCACGTGATATATGGTTATTTGTTGAAAAGAAGGAAGTGTTCTATGATGACAGGGAAACATTCATCAAATACCGCCATGTTTTAATTTCATAGATCATTCATGACTATCATGTTAACTACATGTATATTACCAGCCGCTTCTCACAAAAGGGAACCAGCTGACTCGGATTGGGTTTTCGGGACACAGACTAAGGATTGAAACTTTCATTTTGTTTTGGTATGTGATATCAATCTTCGTAACGGGCACAACTATGACAACACGGTGTAGTGGTACAGCGTCCGCCTCGGTGTGGGAGGGTCGCTGGTTCATGGTTTCGGGGTTAGCATTACGACTGACCTGCTGGTGTCAGGATACATGGACCAGTAGTACTGGTAACTTTCATAGCCGTGATATAACTGGAAGAATTGTTAGTTTAAACTTATTTATTTTACATCGATTTCGAAACAAGCGTAAAGCTTATATTAATCACGCTCGACGTCTGGTTCCTGGAGACATAACCAGTACTCGCGCCGTTTGTGTGGACAATTCTCAAAGGCAGAACCAACTCATCACGGGATTCGAACCCTGGACCTTTGGTACGAGACGCCGACTCTCTACCACTGCACCACTGTTGTCCACAAAGAGTTAAGACCCCAAATGGCCTGACGAAGCATATATATTTACACATGTTATAATGAAAGACATGCATATAAAACACAATCATCTATAAATAGAGTGAATGTTCATTCGAGTGCTCATTTTACCCTTCAGGGGTCGACTTTCTTCACTTTTTATTATATTTAAGACGAAATTATCATCCGAATCCTTTATTTGTACCATATAGATACATGCTTGTGATACAGATCATATTTTTGGCTTGACATTAATTTACACATACATGATCGTCTCTTACATTTCATTTCATGAAAGGCCATGAAAGGCCACGTGCGTTTTATTTGTTATATTATGTGTACAATACATGTAAATAAATAAAATTGTACATGGACGAGACTATATGAAACTTTGATCTTGCGGTTAGCGAAGTGTTCGTGCGCATACAATAACATTAATTCAATACAAGAAGAATTAATGTCACAACAGTTTAGTTAAACATGGTGTATCATATCCATATGCAATATATCATATGATAGGTGAGTGCATATCTGACTAATTGATGCATACTTAATTAATATATGCGCTCTTAACACATTGATATCTCATTGTTTCGTCTGTTAGAACAGTTGAATAGGTACACATGGCTCGCTGGTAAAATTGATTGATTTGGGTTTAACGCCGTTTTCAACAATTTCTCAATCATATCACGCTATCAATTTCTCAGTTATATTCACATACACTCATGTGTTTCCTAGCTTTCTCACACTAGTACTTCGCACAACATCCTTTCCAATGTCCTGGCTGCTTTTCCATATAGACTGTTAGCCCATTGGTGAAAGACGAATGTCGCTTGTCACAGTAACTCTTGTCAAATGTCGGAAAGAATGTTGGCCGAGCTGGTATTCGAACTCGCAACCCCTGGATCGCCGCTGGTAAACTATTTTATCGAACGAAACATATTTTAGATTTCCCCGAGGTCCCCAAATTTACTTAACCCCTTCCCTCATATTAACGCTTTCTGAAGCAACGGCTGCAGACGGCTTTTTGAAAACATAGTGACAAAAGAAGAAATTGCTCAAAACGATAAATTTCTCCTTTTGCAACAATATTTTCCTATTTTAGTCAATAGGTTTTCCATTCAACTACAGGGATTTTTCTATTTTTTGTCAAAATGTTCAAAGTTGTCTGCTGTAAAATTGTCGTATGAGAGAACGGGTTAACGCTTTTCAACATGTTAAAGCTTTCTGAAGCATCGGCTGTGTGACCAAAGAAGAAAATGCTCATAACTCTGTTCAATAGCTGAACTTTTATTTTATAAAGAGTTTCCATATATTTGCATTCATGTATTAAAAGTCTTATGCTGCATAATTTGTTTGTGTATGGGAAAGGGTTAAAACTGTTTAGTATTTTGATAATAAATATACTCAAAAGTTTCTTAAGATTGCATGATGTTTGGTTTGAAATAGAGACATTAAGTTGAAAATATTCAGGCGATTAAAGACATTTTCTGGGATGAATTGTTATCGAATTTCATTGAATACTGGTCATATCTAACGGGTATGGTATTTCATTCATTACAGATTCTGTGGTTAGTAGGAATACTATTCCACATTCCAATGTCGATTGGTAGATGTTGACTTCTAATAATGAACGAAATTAATGCAATACTTAAATTTGTAGATACAGTAGCAATGGATTGATTGGGAACTAGTATGCATTAATTAAGGCAAGCGTATAGAAAGGATTTACCTTCTTTGAATATGTAAGAATATGTCTTTAGATTTCAGTATTTAAGATAATGAAGTCAGCAACTTCGAATTGCGTCCCGTAAACCCAGAACATCCATAAGTTTTAATTTAAGTTTTACGTTTTCAATCCATTTGTACTTAAGTCTATAATTGTTGTGGGCATTATATAGATACTATCGTTGATACATTTTTAGTATTATTAACTCTTTCCTTCTTGACGCATTTTAACGCATCTGTACGGATATTGAACATAGTGTGACACAATGGGAAATTGCTCATAATTTGTCACACAGTGTTTTCAACATAACACATTCATTAATCACACTTTTCATCTATATTATATTTCCCACATATTTGCCCTGAAGTTTTCAAAGGACGTCTGCTGCAGAGGCGTCAGAAAGTGTCTATAGGTGGGAAAGGGTTTCTGACGCCTCTGCAGCAGACGGCGTTTTAAAAACATAGTAACAAAAGAAGAAATTGCACAAAACGTGCAATTTCTTCTTTTGTCACAATGTTTTCCACTTTTGGTCATAGGTTATCCATTCAATTATAGAGATTTTCTATTTTTTGACAAAATATGTTCAAAGGGCGTCTGCTGCAGAATTGTTGTATGTGGGAAATGAGCCTTCCCGCGAGAAAACCAACATTGTGCTGCTTCTGTTAGCCCATTTGGGGGGAAAAACGAATGACGCTTGTCACAATGACTTTTGTCAATCGTCGGAAAGAATGTTGGCCGAGCTCCTGGATTGACAGCTCGCGTCGCTCCCGACTGAGCTACCGGGCTCGGGCCTTCTCTTCTTGGTCAATAGCAGTCGCTTCTGCGGCAAAATGTTGATAACGTTGAGGACCCTTTTTCCAGTGATATATTTTTATTTAATTTAATACATTGAACGATCCATCAGTAGATGTATGGACGTTTTAGATTCTCCCCTGTGTAATCATGTAGAATAGTTATGGCTTTAATAATTTCCTCTTTTCAGTCTAATTTAAGCATGGTTAAATCCAATTAGCTACTTCATTGCGTCATGTTGTTTTTGAGTTATACTTGTTATTTCGGATTACTTTTTGATGTTTCAGATATAAATTTGCATATGTAAATGTATGTAAATGATGATACACATGTATATCTATAAGTCAAATAAAATGTATCAATCCGATCTATATATCTA
>JASEVX010000014.1:52778432-52900807 GCA_031761405.1 Serripes groenlandicus | reverse complement strand
TAATCGTTTTAACCCTTTCCCTTATACGACAATTTTGCAGCAGACGACTTTGAATGTATTTTGTCAAAAAATAGGAAATTCTCCATAATTGAATGGATAACCTATTACAAAAAGTGGAAAACATTGTGGCAAAAGGAGAAATTGCACGTTTTGTGCAATTTCTCCTTTTGTCACTATGTTTTCAAAAAGCCGTCTGCTGCAGAGGCGTCAGAAAGGGTTAAACTTATACCCATATACAACAGCCCTGCAGCTATTACACCATTACACCACCATTACACCATTACACCACCATTACACCATTACACCATTACACCATTACACCATTACACATTACACATTACACCATTACACCATTACACCATTACACCATTACACCATTACACCACCATTACACCATTACACCATTACACCATTACACCATTACACCATTACACCATTACACCACCATTACACCATTACACCATTACACATTACACCAACCATTACACCATTACACCATTACACATTACACCATTACACCATTACACCATTACACCATTACAAATAGTATTTAATACTCCATTTAACCATTATGAGCCGTTCCACAGAAAACGCAATAGTGTGGACTCTGCGTAATGTATCGACCCAGATCAGCCTGCACTGTCCCCGCAGGCTAATTCGGGCCGACACATTCCGTCTCAGGGAGGGGGGTGGGGGGGGGGTGGGGAAAGGTATAGAGTAACGATTCATGAAACAAGAATATCCACAGAAGGCGAAACGTGTATGCCTGCGTGGCATGCTAAGGCTGATCTGGATCGATACTATACGCAGAGTCCGCACTGTTGGTTTCCTCGTGGACGACTCATATATACACCTATTCTTTAACCCTTTCCCTTATACGACAATTCTGCAGCAGACGACTTTGAACGTATTTTGTCAAAACATAGAAAATCTCCATAGTTGAATGGATAACCTATGACAAAAAATGGAAAACATTGTGGCAAAAGACGAAAATGGACGTTTTGTGCAATTTCTTCTTTTGTCACTATGTTTTCAAAAAGCTGTCTGCTGCAGAGGCGTCAGAAAGCGTCTATATGAGGGAAGGGGTTAATACTCCATTTAACCATATGAGTCGAATGAACGTCGAGTCTCTAAGACACATTATGCGAAGCAGACATTTGAGCGTTCCACGAGAAAACCAACGTTACGGACTCTGAGAAAACCAACGTTACGGACTCTGAGAAAACCAACGTTACGGACTCTGAGAAAACCAACGTACGGACTCTGAGAAAACCAACGTTACGGACTCTGAGAAAACCAACGTTACGGACTCTGAGAAAACCAACGTTACGGACTCTGAGAAAACCAACGTTACGGACTCTGAGAAAACCAACGTTACGGACTCTGAGAAACCAACGTTACGGACTCTGAGAAAACCAACGTTACGGACTCTGAGAAAACCAACGTTACGGACTCTGAGAAAACCAACGTTACGGACTCTGAGAAAACCAACGTTACGGACTCTGAGAAAACCAACGTTACGGACTCTGAGAAAACCACGTTACGGACTCTGAGAAAATCCAACGTTACGGACTCTGAGAAAACCAACGTTACGGACTAAAAAAATCTACAGGAGGCGAACACTGTCTGTCCGGGTTAGCCTGTGGGCATGCTTATGCTGATCTGGATCGATACTTTACGCAGATTCCACACTGTTTGTTATCTCGTGGGACGACTCATATATACATCAAACGGTATCATCATTACTTCTTATAGTATGTGTTTGAATGATGCTTTACGACGCTTTCATAGTAGTTCCGTTATATCAGGGTGTTCCTCGTTAGATTACCAGTAATACCGGTACGAACCGTCTCCGCTATCAAGGCTGCGCTCTAACAAGTCCAAACACTTTCAATGATTTTGCCATAGTCTTTCTTAAATATAAATGAATTTGATACATGAATAGCGAATAATGTATAAAACAATATTAACCCGCACGAATGTGCAAGCTAATACTAGTTTATTTTCAAAATGTAGAGAAACAAGTAGGCAAGATAAGGGTGCAAAAATATGCCATATTTATGAATTATGATCTTTGTAATTGTTTGGCTGCTTTTCCGTTGATGATAAACAAAGATGGCTCCTTGAATATGCAGGAACGTGCGACGAGCCGCAAGAGTACAGTGTGATTTTATTTGGGTGGGCGGGGGCGGTACCGTGCTTCTGTTGAATAATTGTG
The DNA here is from genome assembly GCA_031761405.1 of Serripes groenlandicus. Classification (NCBI taxonomy): domain Eukaryota; kingdom Metazoa; phylum Mollusca; class Bivalvia; order Cardiida; family Cardiidae; genus Serripes; species Serripes groenlandicus. The sequence continues at coordinate 52,898,589 of JASEVX010000014.1, read as the reverse complement.
CATGACGCCATTTTCGTTGGCGGCCAGTTCATATGATTCTCCCGGCTTTCTCACTCCAGTACTCACTCAACATTTTGAGTTTCAAGTTATACTGTTCGTAATAACAACCTCTAGATTTGCAGCCCGCGTCGCTACCGGGTTCGGAAATGGCTTTATGATAAACAAATATGCAGGAATATGTCAAAGATCACGGGTGAAATACGAGACGCAAACTTTCGTCAACGGCCGAGCTTGTGTTCGAAATAAAGATATGTTTGACCAATCGCATCACTAACACCTGATCCTGACATTTAAACGACCAAGCTTGTGTTCGAATAAAGACATGATTGACCAATCGCATCGCTACCGACTGAGCTACACGGGCACGGCACGCCGGTTTCGAAAGTAATTCAGTTACATCACGGCGACAGAGCACTTTTATCATGTTCTCTGACTAGGAATCCTGTCTCCACAACTATCATGCTATACTCTCGATTCAGCCGTTGTGCTCAGGTATCTGATTGGTCAGTCTAACGAACTTAGTCTTGCTTTGCCCCAATTATCTCATTTGTCAGAAAGAATCCGGTATCCACAACTTTAATGCTATACTCTGGCCCCAGCCGTTGTGCTCAGGTATCTGATTGGTCAATTAAAAACATTTAATCGCAACTGACAATTCAGAAGTTTTGCTTTGTCCTAGCTATCTGTTGGTCAGTATCAGTAAGAAAACCCTAATTGCAGTAGACCAATTAGGAATCTTACTTTGAATAAAAGAATCAGTTCTGTGCTCAGACGTTGTGTTCAAGTATCTGACTGGTCAGTAAGAAATTCCTAATCGATATAAACCAATTAAACGTCTTGTTTCCTGTCTGAGCATACAGAACATTCACAGTGAGTTTTGTAGTTTCGGGGGCCAAAACTAGCGTTGAAATTGTACCAGAAGTATAAGGGTTCACCCTTTCCCACATATAGACACATATGAAGCAGACGACATTTGAAAACATTGCAGCAAGAGGAGACATGTCGCCTTCTGCCACACTGTTATCGGCCATGTTAAACTATTTTCAATGATTTAACATTCATTTGTTAGGATCTCCCATAGTTTTTCCTAGACGTCTTCTCCAAGTCAGCTTGACATGTGTTGTACATGGGAAAGGTTATTATAACAAAGGCACGATTCACCGAACTATATCACGTTTTTAAAAGACATTGTGATTGAACACTTTATGGTAATTTTACGACGTTTAGGGGAAACTATTTGAATTATGGCTGAGCTACGCCACTGGAAAACCCAACTATCGGAGGTTTTAACCCTTTCCCTCATACGACAATTCTGCAGCAGACGACTTTGAACATAGTTTGTCAAAAATTATAACATCTCTATAATTGAATGGATAACCTATGACTAAAAGTGGAAAACATTGTGGAAAAAGGAGAAATTGCTCGTTTTGAGCAATTTCTGCTTTTGTCACTATGTTTTCAAAAAGCCGTCTGCTGCAGAGGCGTCAAAAAGCGTCTATATGAGGGAAACGGTTAACCCTTTCCCACATACAGCAAATTTGCAGCCGACGACTTTCAAAACATGCAGCCAAAATACGGAAATCCTCTATAAACGAAAGTTATATTATTGAAAAAAGTTTAAACAGAAATTGGCTAAAGGAGAAATTGCTTACTTTTGCCACATTGTTTTCAAAAGTCATCTGCTACAGAGGCGTCACAATGCGGGTGTATGTTGGAATGGGTTAACATTGATTTTACTCTTTTTATCATAAATATTGTTTGCCAAGAAGCGTTTTTGTCATTAACAAATGTTAATATATAGGTCTAGTCCATGATTTTTACACCTCGTTTCCTTATCAATGTTTGTTTTCTTCTTTTCATAATGTTTTTTTTCATAATTATCAATTAACTACGGGTTTGTTTCTTTTCATTTATACTATGAACGTGTGTATTGTTTCTTTATTATTATATTTGTAATAGGAGGAAATAAAGCTACATAAGTATATATATATATTTATAACCTTTGTCTAGAAGAAATACACTTCATTATCCACAGACCAGACATGTCTTCTTTGAACAAAAGAAACGAACTCACAAGTGCATGTCGCCATAGGAAAAAACATCTATTGCGCAACTTTAAACATAAAATATAAACAGTTATAATCTCTGAGTGACATTTTGTGACCAATTTTCATTATATAAACTCCCAGGTAATCCTTTGTGTATAAAACAAATCATGCGCTAACATGATCACATTGGTATAGTAATTGAAATATCACTATGTACTTAGTTTCTGATGAGTGAAGCCATACATTGTCCTTATGAAACAAAATTTTAAAACTATGTAAATATAACCAATTCCAAATTCCAAATTGTATATATATATATATATATATATATATACTTACTCAGTAAGAAGTCTTAGTATATAATATACTATACAAAGCTAACATCAGAAGAGAAATGACTAGGTGTTAAGTGTTATTATACTTTTTCATATTGAGACCACTTAAATCAAATATCCGAATTCTGCATAATACATATTCCTTTCATCAAACAATTGTTGTGTTAATTAAATCATTGTTTATATATTTGTTTACGCTTGTACTTGTATATTATATTCTATTTATGTTGACGATGAACTATATGTCAATTCAATGAATAAATCTTCTGTTCTTGTCTCTTATATATTCATTATTTATAATGTTTTATTGAGACGACGATTGTTGGAGAGTGTTTGAGTTATGATTGTTCCACGTCACATAACAAATGTTCTTTAGTTCATACATATGTAATTATCCAAAGCAAACATAAATTATGAAAATATTACCCTAATTTATATGAGCCGTTCCACGAAAAAAACCAAACACATTATGGACTCTGCGTAATGTTTCGACCTGGAAAAGTCTAAGCATGCCGCGCAGACTAACCCGACAGATACTTTTCGCCTCCGGTGGATTTTCTGTTTCAGGAATCATGACTCTATATCCCTATCTCCCTGAGACGAAATATGTCGGCCTGGATTAGCCTGCGAGGACTAAGCAGGCTGATCTGGGTCAATACAGTACGCATAGTCGATACTGTTGATTTTCTCGTGGAACGGCTCATATGTATATTTATATTTAAACATATATATAAACGAAGGAAATACTTAAATAAATAAGAGTTGATATTGCCCCCACTCCGTACACTCCGTACACTCTCCGTACACTCCGTACACTCCGTACACTCTCCGTACACTCCGTACACTCTCCGTACACTCCGTACACTCTCCGTACACTCTCCGTACACTCCGTACACTCCGTACACTCTCCGTACACTCCATACACTCTCCGTACACTCTCGTTACCAGCAGAACCCTTTCCCCACATACAACAAGTCTGCAGCAGGCGAATTTGAAAACATATCGAGGGCTTGGCGTGAAACGGTTGTAACTAAAATTGGTATTTTTTTACCAAGGTAAATCACCTCGCCATAAAGTCTCTATAAGAGTTAAATCATTTTTCTTTGTAAACAATGGAAATTTAGGTGCCATTGCTCGTTCTTTGCAATGGCACCTAAATTTGCATTGTTTACAAAGGGGTCAAAATTGCCCCTAAACCACGGTTTTCAAAATAGTGTTTTAGTTACAACCGTTTCACGCCAAGCCCTCGATATAGTCAAACATATGGAAAACGTCGAAATATTGAAAAGATTTGAAAACATTGATGATTTCTTGGTTGAAGCACAGACTCCATTATCGAACACGGACAGCGAACGTTTACATATTTTTGGACTGTCTCGGTGGTGAAGTGTCCGGAGTAGAGCGCCCGATTTGAGAGCGGGATACAATAGTTCGATCCCCGCTTGGGTCATTCTTGGAGACAGGTTTGGACAGGCCGGCCTCGGAGGTGATGTTTAGAGTGTCCGTCTTGGATGCGGGTGTCAAGGGTTAGATCCCCCGCTTGGGTCATTCTTGGAGACAGGTTTGGACAGGCCGGCCTCGGAGGTGATGTTTTAGAGTGTCATCTTTGATGCGGGTGTCAAGGGTTAGATCCCCAGCTTGGGTCATTCTTGGAGATAGGTTTGGACATGCCGGTCCCGGAGGTGATGTTTTAGAGTGTCCGTCTTAGATGCGGGAGTCAAGGGTTAGATCCCCCGCTTGGGTAATTCTTGGAGATAGGTTTGGACAGGCCGGCCTCGGAGGTGATGTTTGAGAGTGTCCGTCTTATATGCGGGAATCAAGGGTTAGATCCCCCGCTTGGGTAATTCTTGGAGATAGGTTTGGACATGCCGGTCCCTGAGGTGATGTTTTAGAGTGTCCGTCTTAGATGCGGGAGTCAAGGGTTAGATCCACCGCTTGGGTAATTCTTGGAGATAGGTTTGGACAGGCCGGCCTCGGAGGTGATGTTTTAGAGTGTCCGTCTTAGATGCGGGAGTCAATGGTTAGATCCCCCGCTTGGGTAATTCTTGGAGATAGGTTTAGACAGGCCGGCCTCGGAGGTGATGTTTTAGAGTGTCCGTCTTAGATGCGGGAGTCAAGGGTTAGATCCCCCGCTTGGGTAATTCTTGGAGATAGGTTTGGACAGGCCGGCCTCGGAGGTGATGTTTTAGAGTGTCCGTCTTAGATGCGGGAGTCAAGGGTTAGATCCCCCGCTTGGGTAATTCTTGGAGATAGGTTTGGACAGGCCGGCCTCGGAGGTGATGTTTTAGAGTGTCCGTCTTAGATGCGGGAGTCAAGGGTTAGATCCCCCGCTTGGGTAATTCTTGGAGATAGGTTTGGACAGGTCGGCCTCGGAGGTGATGTTTTAGAGTGTCCGTCTTAGATGCGGGAGTCAAGGGTTAGATCCCCCGCTTGGGTAATTCTTGGAGATAGGTTTGGACAGGCCGGCCTCGGAGGTGATGTTTTAGAGTGTTCGTCACTGATGTGGGAGGTTGTTGGTTCGATCTCCGGCCGGGTCATACTGAATACTTTAAAACCGGAAGTAACTTTCCATCCTTGGTACTCAGGACTGTGGGGATGGTATTATACGACTGACTCACCGGTGCTAGGATAAATGAGCCGCTTCACGTGAAAACTTACATTTTGGACTCTGCGGAATGTATCGACCCGGATCTGCCTAAGCATGCCGCGTAGGCTACCATGGACCTACACTTTTCGACTCCTGTGGATTTTTTGTTTCAGTAATCATTACTCTATACCTCTATCCCCAAGAGACTATATGTGTCGGTCCGGATTAGCCTGCGTGGACAGCGCAGGCTGATCTGGGTCGATACATTACGCAGAGACCATAATGTTCGTTTTTTCGTGGAACGGCTTAAATGTTACGGATTCACTGGTAACGTACGCAAGAAACGTCGTGATATGAATGATAAATTTGTTGAAAGCAGCGTTAAAACACCTTATAAAACATTAAAAGCACAGATGCATGAAAACTTAGGACTGCAAAGTAGCGCTAGTTTTCCGATGTTATAATTGTTTTAATTGTTTGGGTATAAAGCCACTTTCAACCGTTAATGTTATATCGCGGCGGGCAGAAAAGAGGACATTGGTCCTTCATCTTATATTTACATCATATTTACGAAACAAATACCCACCAGCTAGAGCTAAAGATTGGCATTGACTCTAACCGTTCAGATCCATTTACCCGGCTATCACGGTTCAAAAATACGTCAGAATGTGGCTGCCACTTATACTGAGTGTCCCCAAGCCACAGGGTCCCTTCCGATGTTGTATTTTGGCACACCAGTACCAACGTCTATTCGATATTCCCCGTATATATATAACGCACTTCTTTTACTTCCGGTACGATATCGCAGACCCGTACGGATAGAGACGTCGTGTACCGTAGAACACTGTGCTTGTTTTAGTGATGTTTAATGTCGATATTCCCCGTATATATATAACGCACTTCTTTTACTTCCGGTACGATATCGCAGACCCGTACGGATAGAGACGTCGTGTACCGTAGAACACTGTGCTTGTTTTAGTGATGTTTAATGTCGATATTCCCCGTATATATATAACGCACTTCTTTTACTTCCGGTACGATATCGCAGACCCGTACGGATAGAGACGTCGTGTACCGTAGAACACTGTGCTTGTTTTAGTGATGTTTAATGTCGATATTCCCCGTATATATATAACGCACTTCTTTTACTTCCGGTACGATATCGCAGACCCGTACGGATAGAGACGTTGTGTACCGTAGAACACTGTGCTTGTTTTAGTGATGTTTAACTCTTTCAGCGCCGAAGAGTAGACTCTTCCATGTTCAAAATCGGGTGCGTCCATTTCTTAATTTATGAAAGTGTTGGACTATTTTGGTAACTAAAAGGCAAACAATGCTGATTTCAGGTGAGATAGCACGTTACGGTCTGACTCATCTGAATCAGTATTGTTTGCAAAACCCTCAATTTTGCCTTTGGCGCTGAAAGGGTTAACGTAGAAACGTTTACACGGTAAAAAACATGTGTTACTGGTACAAAACCGTCGCGTAAAAAAGAACGCCGCCCGCTTTCCACAGTATTTCATTTATATCACAATGCTTACGGGGTAACTCTAGTCGTGACGCAAAACGTTGAAAACACTGATGCAAAAGAAGAACAATTGCTCTCCAATATTATCAGATGCGTCGAAATATGTCTCTGCACGTGGAACAGCCCCGAACCCGGTGTAACCTTGACCACCTGTTCGAACCCTTATATTTATTCATTTAGGTCTAGAAAAGAAATTAGACAGACAAACCATATAGAGCACAAAACAATTTTATTTTTTTCAATTTGTCAACAATAACCATAAATAACCATTTCAGCCAAAACCCACGGGAACACGTATCACAAAACATAGAAAAACAGAAACAACATATAGAACATGTTAAGTCTTCGCGGATATTCTAACAGGTAACACCGAATAAAATATGTCCACTTTTAAAACTTTAACCGAATAAAATATGTCCATTTTTAAAATGTAAACCGAATAAAATATGTCCATTTTTAAAACGTAAACCGAATAAAATATGTCCAATTTTAAAAAAGTTAATACTTGAGCCAGTGCATGAGAAAAGGAACACGTTGGCATTTCTGAAGCGGAGTTTTCAAGAACATATTGTCCACCTTCTCAGTCTTATCAAGATATACACACATTGACAAAATATTCGTACAGGCTTGTGTATGCTATATGTTAATAGTGTAGATCTTGACCAGAATGCGCGGATGCACAGGCTGATATGGATATATACTGCTCTCAAAAGCCAATGTGTTCCCATGCACGGGCTCACCGATGTAAAATTGATGTAAAACACATCGAAAATCTTCATAAATGAAAGTTAATTTAATGAGAAGAGTTGCAAATATTTTGGAAAAAGGATAAATTAATCATCATGGTCAGTTTTCTTTTTGGTTACAACGTTTACTAAAGTCGTCTGCTGCAGTGTCATCAACATACGTCCGTATGCGAAAATAATTGAAAGATAACTGTACTTCAAATACACAAGGTGTATACACTCATTCCTGGCATATAACGCAAATATTGTATTCAATGTGGTGAAAAGTCTCATATACTTACATGAGAAAGATGGCAAATAAATAAACAACAATAAATAGGAATAGGTGAGGAATAAATAAGAGATTCAAATAAATATTTTTTTCCGTTTTTTCCGTTTTTCCCTCCTTAAGACGTCACTTTCCCATTTACAGACGCTATCTGAAAGCAGAAAACTATTAAAAACATTATGGCTAAAGATGAAGTTGCTCATTCTGAGCAATTTTACATTTTGCCATTTTGTGTTCAGCTTTAATTAATAATTGATCTTTCCTTAACAGAGTGATCCAACAAAGCCTTCAAAGTCTTCTGTTGCAGATTTGCTGTATGTGGGAAAGCGTTAATCCCGTCATGTGAATACAAAGGAAATATTATTTTGCAGAAGCCAGTTTGTATTGGTTCTTCCTTATCAGTGCTGCAAGATAAGACACAGACGCGACACAAATAAATACCCACAACGCCCCGCATAAATACATAAATATGACATAAATATGACAACATACAAACGTAAATACGTGAATATGACATAAATATGACTACATACAAACGTAAATACGTGAATATGACATAAATATGACTATATACAAACGTAAATACGTGAATATGACATAAATATGACTACATACAAACGTAAATACGTGTATATGACATAAATATGACTACATACAAACGTAAATACGTGAATATGACAGAAATATGACTAACAGTATATACACATATAAATACATAAATATGACTAACTGTATATACAAAGATAAATACATAAATATGACATAAATAAGACTAACTGTAAAACAAACATGTAAACGAATGTTCATGTCTGTAAACGGTAAGCTATATAATTTTAAATAACAACTAAACAGTATAACATTGAGCACATACGTGTGTAAGTTGTAGTAGAACAATGCGTACACAATACAAAGTAAACATGTGTCAGTACGTGTATAGTGCATTCGAGATATTGGAAACTTCGAATATATCGTTTAACTCGAACATGGGAAACTTAGAATATATTGTTTAACTCAAACAAGAGAACAATTCGAATATTGTGTTTAACTCCAAATTTGGAAACTTTCAAAATATTGTTTAACTCAAACTTGGGAAACTTCGAAAATATTGTTTAACTCAAACTTGGGAAAATTCGAATATATCGCTTAACTTGAACATGGGAAACTTCGAATATATCGCTTAACTTGAACAAGGGAAACTTCAAAAATAGCGCTTAACTTAAACATGGGAAACTTCGATTATATTGTTTAACTCAAACATGAGAAAACTTCGAATATATTGTTTAACTCCAAATTTGGAAACTTCGAAAATATTGATTAACTCCAAATTTGGAAACTTCGAAAATATTGTTTAACTCAAACTGGGAGCCTTCGAAAATATTGATCAACTCAAACTTGGAGACTTCGAAAATATTGTTTAAATCAAACTTGGGAAAATTCGAATATATCCTTTAATTCGAACATGGGACATTCGAATAAAAGGTTTAACTCAAACATGGGAAACTTCCAATATATCGTTAAACTCGAATATGGTAAACTTCGAATATATGGTTTAACTCGAAACCTTACCTAAAACGGATCTGTCTTTTGAAAGAAAGCTTAGTTGCAATTTGCTTGATATGATTGCGATCACTCGAAACATGTCGAAAACTCGCAAATGATGTATTGGTCCCTTTCAAGTTTGAGTTACCGCGAGTTAACTGTAATCGTACATTTTCGACATGAGTAGATAATTCAATGTTACTTTTAACCCATGAGTACGAAATGCGTGCAGTGTTGTCTCCCTTGGTTATTAATTGAGCTACATATGAAGTCAAACTGAGGACTAGTATTACTTAACACAATGATCCTGACCCTGAAGCATTCAAGCTGTATATATGCCTGTATAACACAGACACAATCAAACATTTATATTCGCTTATATAACACAGAAACATTCATGGTGTATATATGCCTATATAACACAGAACAAATTCAAAAGTGTATATTCTCTTATATAACCAAGAAGCATTCATGGTGTATATATGCCTGTAAAACACAGACAAAGTCAAAAGTGTATATTCGCTAATATAATACAGAAAGATTTAACGTGTATATTCGCTAATATAACGAAGAAGCATTCATGGTGTATATTCGCTAATATAACGAAGAAGCATTCATGGTGTATATTCGCTAATATAACGAAGAAGCATTCATGGTGTATATTCGCTAATATAACGAAGAAGCATTCATGGTATATATTCGCTAATATAACACGGAAAGATTCAACGTGTATATTTGATAATATAACGAAGAAGCATTTATGGTATATATTCGCTAATATAACACGGAAAGATTCAAAAGTGTATATTCGCTAATATAACGAAGAAGCATTCATGGTATATATTCGCTAATATAACACAGAAAGATTCAAAAGTGTATATTCGCTAATATAACACAGAAAGATTCAACGTGTATATTCGCTAATATAACGAAGAAGCATTCATGGTGTATATTCGCTAATATAACGAAGAAGCATTCATGGTGTATATTCGCTAATATAACGAAGAAGCATTCATGGTATATATTCGCTAGAATAACACTAGCATTCATGGTGAATATTCATTCACTAACATTTAGAGTACATCAGCCAGGCACCGACACTATAACACTTTGACATCGTGCAAAGAAATGAACTCTATGCTCCAAATAAGACTTCTGACTGATAAATGTCGAACAATAATGTGCTGCTTACCAATCCGTTATTTAAGCACACACTCTGACACACTGACCATCATTTTAAAGCGTTGTAGCGACAGAACATAAAGCATATTTATCTTAAGTCATGACTACGTTAAGGTTGGTTTTCCCGTGGCACTGTTCAATTTAGACTCATTGCTAAATATTGCACAAAGCTAATGACCACGTCAATAGTGCCGAGAAACGCACCACTTTAGTTACTTCTTAACAAGTACGTTAGCTTCTCCCGGAGGAGGTAATTGTCATCTTCTGCCCAATTTACTGTTCTTTTTCTTCACCTCCAGCCTTATTGGAAGACTTTGATGACCGCCATGTATCCCTGAGTCTGAATCCACTATCCACAGACCGTCTATTACCAAACATATTCCCGCGCCAGTTGTTGCCGCCTGATTCACGCAAAGGGGGTGGATCTCCCCATGCACCAGGCCCCGCTCTTGCACCAACTGGCTGTTTCCACGTGTTACGTGAACCACCAGTGAACCTCGGACCATTATTATTCCAACTGTTTCTTGCAGGTGAATTCCACCTACTTGGGGGCGTGACCCTTTGCCACGAGCCAGCACCACCCCCTGACCAACCAACAGTTGCTGGTTTGGTTGCTTCTTCTTCTTCTCCGCCTGATTGCTTAGCGTCTTTTTTAGGTTTAACTGGAGCCGGAGGTAACTCCCATGCAGTTCCCCTCCAACTAGGGGGTGGTCTTGAGGCCACCCATTGCGTATTTGCAGGTGTTGTCACAGCATTATTTACGCCCAAATTTGAAAAATGCACCCTTGATTCAGATCCCCATGCTACCTGTGGTGGCAACGTTTTAGGACCTTGGTCATTCCCAAAAGAAGATGTAACTTGTGAACCATCCATATAGAACCCGTATGTAGAGTCGTCAGGTATGTCAGTTGTTGTCATTGAGTCTGTCGTCGTCATTGCTTCAGTCGTGGAAACCATATCCTCTGCTTCAATTTCAGGCGGTTCTTCGGTGGTGGTGGTCTTTGGTTTTTGCCAACGACGCCTTTTTTGTTGTTTGTTCATTCTACGTCTATTGTTTTTTACATTCTTCTTATTTCCATTGGGATTATTCTGACGTCGACGCCCTGCTTGTGGTGGGTTCTGTCCTTTCATAGGCGGCCTAACGACACCGTTGCAATTGCAGTCGCACACAGATTTCACACAGCCCCTCTCCCGACAAGTCTCTATACACCATTTTCCCGTAGTCTCTAAAGTCGCAAAAAAATCTTTGCCCTTACATTGAAATCCCGGATGAAGATGCGTACACTTAAGTTGTTGTTGCTTTCGTGGTTCGGGCGTGTTTGTACTTTGAGGCGGTGGTGCTGTAGGAGAGACAACGTTTACTTCAGCTTGTGGAATACTTGTTGCAGTTGTTGAAGTTGTCATTGTTTGACTGGTGGTTGTAACAAGACCAGATTGCATACTTGACAACAGACCTATTAGAAGATCAAGCGATGACTCGTTAGTAGCACCTTTGCTGAACTCTAACATTTTAAGCGCTTCATCGATACTTACAGAAGGAATCTTAGCCGTAGTCGATGCCGAAATATGTGTTCGATCAACAATTGGCAATGGCAACATAATATGTGACTTGCTTTCAGCTGGCAACGGTGCCGTTACAAATGACTTGCGTCCAGCCGGCGCGAATGTTGAAATAGGTGTATGACTTTCAATTGGTAATATTGCAATAGTAGTTGCCTTCTTTTCAGTTGGTAATAGTGGAAGAATTGGTGCATTGCTTTCAGATGGTATTGGTGCTGCAATGGGTGCTTGATCTACAGCTAGTGTTGATGTCGGGATAAATGTCTTACTTATAGACAGCAATGGTGCCATATTATTATCTTGAGTTTCAACTGACACCGGTGTCAAGATAGATGCTTGTGTTTCCGCTGGAAATGGTTTATGCGGTTGGGTTTCAACTGGTACTGACATACTCGAGCCATTAGAAACGTGTTCAGGTAATTGTACCAGACCAGCTAACGAGAATTCCCTTATCGGAGACATGATTTCTTTTACAGCTGGTGCTAAAGGCTGGGCCGTTTCTACGATGGGCAGACGTGCAGCTATTTTGATTTTCAGTGTTGCCTTAATTGGATTCTGGTACGGTTTGTCGATTTTCACTGCTGGAGGCCGCACAATACGCTCAACTTTTACGCCACCAATTTCATTACTCGATTGAAAAGAAGAAAGGGAAACGTCCGGCCTAGTATTTTTCATAGTACCAGGTAGATATTGAACAACTGATTCATTAGTGCTTGGTTCAGCAGTATTCATGCTGTGTGGACTAATTGTGCTACTATCGGTGAATTTACTTGGTGGTAAATCAACATTCAACGCCTTCAGAAAATCGTTTGCTGCAGCATTACCATTGTTCATTAACGAAATCAATTTTTTCGCAAGAGACACTGCGACATCGGTCGGATTTGGTGTAGTAGTGGACGGTTCAACATTTAAAGACACAAGAGGGATTACGGGTGTGGTTGGTTGTAAGGACGTCGGTTTCGTCCATGCTGGCTGTTTATTCCCTTTTCGCTGCTTCTGTTTATTCCCTTTTTGCTGCTTCTGTTTATTCCCTTTTTGCTGCTTCTTTTTATTCTTCCTCCAGCCCTTTCTTAGCTTATTCTTAGTCGCGTTGGACTTCTGCGTTGTCAATGGGAGATGGGTCGTTGCTATTACCACTCCATCAGTGGCACCCACAGTTGTGCCAATAGTTGATGGCGTTGGGACTGTGGTTGGATCTGGTGGGTCAATGGAATCGCCGAACATCATTTCCTGCATCGCCGGACTAAGTTGACTACCATGTGTTATACCCATCTGTTGCATTGCTAAGGGAACGCTGGCAGAGCTACCGTCCCACGAACCAATCATTGATATCTGACTGTAGGGTTGCTGTGGTGCGAATGAAGCAAAAGGGTTAAACATTCCCGTTTGTACCTGGTTCATTGCGCCGCCTATGGCATGTAAATTGCCTACGTTGCCAAAGTTCCCTGCTAACGACTGTCCTGGATTGTTCAACAGGGGGGTCAATGATTGGGGAAAGTTTTGCACGTTTACATTTGGAACTTGATTTTGCAAAGTGTTTGCATTTGCGAATTTTGATAGCATAACACTAATATCATTTATTGGTGACAACCGAGGAGACGCAGATTGTCCTTGAATATTATGCACATTAACATTTGGGACTTGATTTTGGAAAGAGTTTGCATTGACAATATTTGACAACATTGCACTAATATCCGTTAGTGGTGGCAACCGTGGAGGAGGAAGAGCAGTTGGACCTTGATTATTATTAACATTTGAAACTTGATTTTGAATAGAGTTTGCATTTCCGATATTTGCCAACATTGAACTTATATCAGCCATAGATGATAATTTAGGAGAAGGAATCGGAACTGGTGGAACAGGAATCGGGATTCTTTGTCTGTTCGTCGCGGGAATAAATACTGGTGGACGATAAACAATAGGCGTCGCTGGTATTGCTACTTTATCTGGTAGACGTACACCTGGTGACATTGGAGCACTTACACTTTTTGTTTTATTCACGCCAATCCCGGGCCGCTGCATCTGTATTAGCTTTCTTGCTAGTTTACCATTCTTCTTACGAATAATAACAATGTACGGTTTGTTGCGACCTTTTTGACGCAGAATAATCGGTCCCATTGAGGATGCATTAAATTTATTGTCTTTCAACGAATTTATAACACGTGGGCTGATATCTTTGTCCACGAGTGGCTGTCTTATTAAAATAGGAGATTGCTTCTGTTGCACAAGATAGGGCGCCATCATGGCTTCTTGAGGTACAGCTGTCATAGCGGAAAGTTTGTCTTTAACATTTGTTCTTTCCAATACTGTCTTAGGTTTAACCTGAACAGTCGATCTGTCTACTATAGGCACTTGTCCTTTTGCTCGCATAACAACTGATGGTCTAGCACCATTATTTGTAATGACAGTGTTGGCAAAGTTTGAGGGTTGAGCTACACTATTAATTGGAACGACCGAAAGTGGATTAGGCTTGACTACAACGCTGTTGGCATTCACAAGCGGTGGTCCTCTAGCGCCATCCGGGTTATATATCAGAGGTCGTTGAGGTCTTTGTTGTGTCGGTAGCTGAGGTTGTATATTGGTATTATAATTGTTATTGTCATTATTGTTTAAGTTTGCAGTGTTTGGTTGGTTAACCCACTGTGTATTCACTCGCACTCGAGGTCTATTTCTATCCACTGTTGGCCTATTCACATTCCCATTATTCCTGATTTGCGTGTTTTGCCTATTATTACTACTTCCATCTTGGTTGTTCCGTCTATATGACACATCAAATCTCCCAGATCGTACCTGAGGTTGTGTATTTCGAAAACGTTCTTGTGGCGGTCTGTTTACTTGTCTTTGGGCATTGCGACCGAAAGCTTGTTGATTATTCTCTATTTGGTTTTGTATCCCTTGTCCACCTCTTCCTTGATTGGCCTGCAACAAATAAATAAAAAGTGTTGTTTTAAAAACTAAATATATATTACGATAACATAGAAAATAGAAATAGCTGAATATAAGCAATGTCTAATACCTACTCGAGATTTCACCAGCTAATAAGAAACCAGTCTGGAGTAACCTGTCCCTACCATCACATTACAGGATCAGGCATACGCCAATAGTGGCGGCGCCCTTTGGGAATAGTGTAGCAATCAACGGGCTATAGAGACAACCTTTTTATGGACCAGCCGGTTAACATATGAAACATATGAGTAGTTTGCTTAATTCTTTATGTATTGATTCCAAACATCAAATTTAAATTGTTCACTGTAAAGTTTACGAAAATCGTTTATTTACTAATTGCATGTATATGCAATAGGGAAGGTGACCAATCTAGTCGTTGTATGACCATGTCAGACGTACTAATTTACTGCATGACTTGTATATACTCACCATTTGTTGAAATCGCTGCAGACGCCTGGGCGATATTTGTTGCTGATATTGTGCCTGTTGAGAAGACCATGCTCGTCCGCTACCCCGACGTTGGAAGCGTGTGGACGCCTGTAAATAAACAAACAGAAACATAAATTAACGAATTAAAATAAATCTGGGAAACTTACAATAATACAAAATTCTTATAACTTTCAATCTCATTAAAATCAGACTAAAATACCTCGCTGTACGTATATTGTATGTGACGATATTGCATAAAAGGTTGACTCGAAATGACCCTATACACAAATATATTCATGAGCAGGTTGTAGTTTATGTAGTCCAGTGAAATCACACTATGCAACGCTCGGTTATATACAATCGGAACACTCGACAATCTCTTCTCTGTCTCGTGTATTTAAATGGGTTATCTCTCCTGGTCTATACCTAACGAGTTTTAGGCAAACATTCGATAGCCTGACGCAAAGGTCAATCTTAGACGACCTGTATGAGACAGTCATAAGATCTATATACATGTACGAGCGAGCGAAGTTTAGGTCTGGTTTTAATGAGATTACATAACTGCAGTAGTTACCGCCCTTTGCGCCCATTTGCATAGACAACTATTGAGAAGAGAAAGATAAAACAAACTCTCATTAAACAATAACAGGTAAAACAATAATAACAGCAAGAACCTGATATATTGAGATAAAAAAAAAAGCTTGTTCATATTTTAACTTTTTCCCACATGAAGTCACTTTCTGTAGCAGATGACGTTTGAACGCATTGTGGTATAGGAGAAAATGTCATAATGAGCAATATTCCTTCTGCCAGAATCTTCTCAATTTTATTAAATAATTTTTCTTTCATTCATAGAGAATTTCCATAATTTTGACTAAATTGTATAATAGTCAGTCGTCTGCTGCTTATTTGTTGTATGTGGAAAAGGGTGATCATTATCTAGTAATGCTCTATAACGAAATAATTTGAGCCGTCCCTCAAAAATAAATAAAAAATATGGCCACTGCGTAATGTATCGACCAGATCAGCTTGCGCAGTCCGTGCATACTGATCCAGGCCGACACATTCCGTCTAAGGGGGATAGAGGTATAGATTGATGATTCCTGAAACTGAAAATCTACAGGAGGCGAAAAGGGTCTATCCGGGTAAGCCTGCGTGGCATGCTTAGGATGATCCCGGTCGATACTTTACGCAGAGTCTACAATGTTGGTTTTTTCGAGGGACGGCTCATTTTGCGGCCCACAGAAAAGGCAATGTGTGTCATTAGTTTCTGGACTTTACACGGCATGGTGTTTTTGTTTTTTATACAAAAAATAACAATATGATGAAGATTAACAGTATCTGGCTATTTCAGCGCCAAATTTCCTAGAAGTAACTTTTCCATGTTCAAAATAAGAAGACTCAATATTTCATGTGATAAGAGTTCGGCAATATTGTGATAGCTAAATGGCAAACAATGTTTTCAAAGTCGTCTGTGCAAAATTGTTAGATGTTGGAAAAAGTTAAATCTAAAAGATAAATAATATCAGTAATATTTATAATATTACCAATGCATATACGCAAATAGTAATAAGCAATATACGCTTATGCTTAAAGTACTTAAAGAGTACAGCCGTTGACTATTAAAACAGCAATATATCATTGCTGCACATAAACAACATTTGCATCGTGCTGACAAGTTTACTTTCGTATAGTAAAATATCGTATATCTAAAATATATATATGGTTCTGTAATATATATATTTGTAATATATTTCTTTATAATTATAATATATCAATTTATAATATAAACGTGTCCGTATGTGTGTGTATATATATAGCGTGTTGATATTTATGTTCAGTGCAATTCAGTTATATAAATAGATAAACCCACGTCATACAGAACGAGACTTCTTGGTGCATGTCGGATTTGGCACCAGATGACGATTGTTTGCGTCTTTTTCTTGTTTCTGTCAGCATTAACATCTTGATTAACATCTTGATTAAGCGTACTAAGATATACACTATGCTTCAATGGTTCAGCCGTTGAATAGTAATACCGCAATATAGCATTGCTGAATAGGCGTGCACATATACACTATTTGCATCGTGCTGACAAGTTTCCTTTCGAATATTAATATATCGTATATCTAAAATATCTACAAGAGAAAGTTGATGCAAGGCATCAATGTCGCCGGAAAAGACTGCATTGATTTATTTATGTATTCTTGACTTTCCTTAGTCTATTCAAACATTAGGCACGTTGAAATGAAAACATTTAACTTATAAATTTTATATTCACCTATACACTAGGGTATCTATAAAAAATTAACGAAATGTGTACACATTTATCTTGGCTTAAATTTAATTTTGCTGTTGTTACTTATTTAAATAATAGTATTCATTCATATAATTTCAATGTTTGTCAATCTTATTCGAATCACAAGGTAAATATCCTGGTATTGCTTTAAAGGGAGGTAATTGGAAGAAAACAAAAGTCTTCAAAAGGAGAAATATATCAGCATTACCGTCTACAGTTTAAATTGTTCTATTGTTTGTGGATTTAAAAATGTTCTTTTTTTCTTATTTCTACATGTACAACGAAATATTGCGGCTTCTCTTTGACGCTTTGCGTCAAACATTCGTCTTGTACTTGTCTAAAATAAAATAATATCACTCGCTTTTTCATATCGAAATGCGCATGCGCGAAAATCGATGTTAAAGGTCACGAACCTACACAACAGAATAGGGTCTATATTTAGCTTAGAAACAGTTCCTACTTTAGATATTCATGGATTAACATTATTAAATGAATTCTACACAAATCAAGACATCTCTTTGAACATGAAAACAACATTTAGTAAGTTAAAATTGCTATTAAAAGGAGAATCCGAAATTGACCTCAATGATGACACATAAGAGTCTGCATTAGGGGGTGTTGGTTCACGTCTTGAAGGGACCACTTTTGTCTTCGTAAATAAGACAAAAAACTTAAATGCGAGTGAAATAAAAAAAACTGCAAACATTAAAAAATCGGAATATTTATTTCATTTTAGATGTGTCATTTATTAGTGTTCGTAAACAACCACAATTGTAATATGTTCAAATCATCTAGATTTGTTTCTTTCTAATAATAAGCCGCCCTCCCATGTGATTTCCGAAAAGCTATTAAAAATAGAAGTCGCGGGCTTCTGCCCGGCGACTAATAAGGCCCTGTAAATGTTCTATTTGTAATATATTTCTTTATAATTCTAATATATCAATTTATAATACATATGTGTCCGTATGTATAGCCAGCGTGCTGATATAAAAAATAAGAAAAGTATCTATTGGCAAGTGTTTCCTTTTGTCTCAATGTTTTCAAAAGTCTTCTGCTGCAGATGCTTCGAGGTGCGTCTACATATGAGCCGGCCCAATATAAAACCAACATTGTGGACACTGCGTAAAGTATCGACCCGGATCAGCCTAAGCATGCCACGCAGGCTTACCTGGACCGACACTGTTCGTATCCTGTGGATTTTCTGTTTCAGGAATAACTACTGTATACATCTATCCCCCCTAAGACGGGATGTGTCGGCCGGATCAGTCTGCGCGGACAGCGCAGGCTGATCTGGTCGATACATTACGCAGATATATTGATATGAGCCGTCCCTCGGGAAAACCAACATTGTGGACACTGCGTAAAGTATCCACCCGGATCAGCATAAGCATGCCGCACAGGTTAACCCGGACAGACATTTTTCGCCTCCTGTGGATTTTCTGTTTCAGGAATCATTACTCTTTACCTCTATCCCCCTGAGACGGAATGTGTCGTTCCGGATCAGTCTGCGCGGACTGCGCAGGCTGATCTTGGTAGATACATTACGCATATGCCATAATGTTGGTTTTCTCGCGGGACGGCTCATATGAAAAAAGGGTTGTGCTCGCCCGAGTCTCTGCAATGTGCG
Source organism: Serripes groenlandicus (assembly GCA_031761405.1). Lineage (NCBI taxonomy): Eukaryota > Metazoa > Mollusca > Bivalvia > Cardiida > Cardiidae > Serripes > Serripes groenlandicus. The sequence goes on along the minus strand of JASEVX010000014.1, from coordinate 52,879,495 downwards.
CACGTGCAGTAAGCTTCACTTTACCCGTTGCGGTTCAAGTATTTGATACATACGTTCAGGTTTTCTGTATATGGCTCCTAGAAACGAAAGCAGACACACACATTTTACTTTGAGTTCAATTCAGAATTATGCCTCCACATATTTGTTTTCACCTCAAAACTGCAGTTCGTACATGTATAAGCTACCAATTTGATGTATAGAGGAACTGCTTAAATCCGAAGGACACGAGATAGACTACGCAAGTCCAGCTCCGGTACTGGGTAGTAACCGATTGTATAATTGATTGACCGAGCTTTTACGCCGTTTACAGCAATTCGTCAGTCATATCACGGCGGCCAGTTCAACGCCACATGTGTTTCCTGGCATTCGTACGCAAGTACTTCCCAAAACAGTCTGTCCAGGGAACTGGCGGCTTTTCCACGAGGACTGTTAGCACATTGATGGGAGCCGATTAACGCTTGACGCATTTTTGTTTGTTTATGAAACGTCGGCCTGGCCGGGGTTTGAACTCACATCAGTCTGCGTCGCTACCGACTGACCTACCGGCGCCCGGCTAGGTAGGTACCGTGCAATCATGAATAAAAAATGTACTGTTGTCGTGACATAGCTAAATACAACGAACTGTCACCGTGATATAACTGAAATGACGTTGAAAACGGCGTAAAACACACAAAAAATAACAAATGAAAATACAACACTTTGTTGAAACCCGCGTTCAACCCATAGTAGAACAAAATGAAGTCAATCATCCCCCATGTTTGATCTATATGCCAGGCTATGATGGGGAGTCGTTATTTACGACCATATGACACCTTTAACCCAATTTGCTAATGAGGGCTATTATAAACTTCGTAAATGTCAACCCTTTATCCACGTCCAACAATTCTACAAGAGACGACATTTAGTGATATCTAACCCACCCAACATGGCAATTCTCTATAAACAAAAAGTTTAACTATTACACAGAGATGCAAACATTGTGGTAAAAGGAGTAATTGCTCATGATGAGCAATTACTCCTTTTTGCAACAATCTCTCCGAAAGTCGTCTGTTGAAAATTCGTAGAAATGTGAATGCAAGAAGGAACGGGTTAACCTGATGCTAATGATGGTTCTACAGGAGAAGATGGATGTAGCAGCCGCGTCACGTAGAAAAACAGTTTTCCCTTTCATTACGAAATTATACAAAGGAAAATGGACCAGTAGTACTGGTAATTTACCCAGGAAACGCCGAGATATAATTGAAACCGGCGTTAAACACCAAACAATCAATCAATTTCCAAACATGTCCCTCATACAGACAGCAGACGATTTTTAAACAAATTGTGGCAAAAGACGATATTGCTCATATTGAACAATTTCTGCTTTTGCCACAATGTTTTCAACTCTGTTCAATTATTATACTTTTTATTTTCAGAGATTTTCCATATTATTTGCTAAGATGTTTTTTGCAGACGTCAAGAAGCGTGGAACATGTGAAACACCGGTTTTGTCCGAGTCCGATTTGGTCCAAAATGACGATAACCATTTTCGCCTGGTGAATTCTTTCTTGCATAAAGCATACCCGCCCATATTTTAAACAAGCAAGAGAGACGTTAATAATTAACGATATATCTCGAACAGTTGGAAGGGAAAATGCGATGCACTTAACTAGGCTAGGAAAAGTCGATTTTGCTTGTGCATTACTAGGCGCAACGCAGGAGAATATTTCCATCGAGCAGAACTATGATTTTTACAAATGTGTATTCATATTTGTGAGAACCACAGTATCTGAATATGATTTTCAACAAATTATTGTTGATATATAAAGCTCTGCTATAATATCATCACATAAACAGTATATTTATATATTGAATATCAGACTCATCATGTCGCTATAAGCATTGGACGCTGGTTGTAACTATATTTTCTTTTATTCTATCATATTGTGTATGTATATATTATATTTTCTTTTGATGTTAACAAATCTCTCACGAGGAGGATGAATAAATAAATAAATAAATAAATAAATAAATGTTCTTTTGTTAACTAAAATGATACAATCTTCATTAAAATTGACCATGTGTTTCTTCTTCAAAAAAAAGAAAGCCATAAAATTAATGAAGATACTTCTAAATTAGAGGAGCAAAATTAGCATAAGTAGTTCGAATTTGTTTGATAGGTTTAATATATGAGGAAATGTTTCAGACCTCGTGTTAAAAAAGTTGTAACTGAAATTGTATTACAAAGTATAGTTTCAGCGACCTTTGCGTGTAACATCAAGTATAAGTAGTCTGAGTTTGTTTGAGATAATATTGAGCCTTTTAATGTGAGAAAACCAACAAAATGGCCTCTGCGTAATGTATCGACCCAGATTAGCATGTGCAGTCCGCGCTGGCTAATCCTGGCCGACACATTCGGTCTGAGGGAGATAGAGGTATAGAGTAATGATTCCTGAAACAGAAAATCCACATGAGGCAAGAAGTGTCTGTCCGGGTTAGCCTGCGTGGCATGCTTAGGCTGATCCGGGTCGATACTTTTCGCAGAGGCCATAATGTTGGGTTTCTCGTGGAAATGCTCATATGGTCTCTTAGTCGGGATAAACTATGAGGAAATATTTCACACAAGGAGTTATAAAGTTGTAACTGTATTTGCTCACAAAGTATAGTTTCAGCAGGTTTTGATTTAATGATAGTATAGGTAGTTTGAGTCTGTTAATATCCTCTCATGTTTGAGGAAATATTTTAGACTTCGTGCTGTAACTGTATCGTACTATAGCTACAAAGTAACATTTCAGAGCACATGTTATAAAGTTGTAACTGTATTTGATAACAAAGTATAGTTTCAACGAGTTTTGTTTTTTAATATTAATATAAGTTATTCGTACTTAATTGATATATATATTCTCTTCTTAGCGATAAGTTATGAGAAAATGTTTCAGAGCACATGTTATAAAGTTGTAACTGTATTTGATAACAAAGTATAGTTTCAACGAGTTTTGTATTTTAATATTAAAATACGTTATTCGAATTTGATTGATATATATTCTCTTGTTAGCGATAAGATATGAGAAAATATTTCAGACCTAATGTTATAAAGTTGTAACTGTATTTTATACCAAAGTATAGGTCCAGCGAGTTTGTATGTTACTTCTAGTACAAGTATTTCGAGTTTGTTTGATATATCATCTTATTTGTGGATGATTAACGAAGAAATATTTCAGAATATGTTAAATATGTGTAACTCTATGTTATAACAAAGTAAATGTTCGGCGAGTTTGCATGAACAAATTATGGAAATATTTCAGACCACGTGGTATAATAGTCTGCTGCAGAGGCATGACAAAAGGTCTGTATGTGAGTAAGGGTTGACATCTCAGGTTTATTTTTCTGAATATTTCAGAATAGCATAGAAAGCATTGTGGCAAAAGGAAATATTGCTCTTTCTGAGCCAGTGGTGGCGTAGTGATATCCTTATCATTTCTACACTTAAATATGATATTTACACATTAAGAGACTTAATTTTATTTGGTTACCTAGACTAAGTGGATTTTATTTGACTTACTTGACTTTTGCTTAGGTTTGCATTCGCAATTCAGTCTAGAGTTGTTTGCGCTATTGTTTTTGGCGTACTAATATGATAGAAATGGTGTTCTCAATCATTCGCATCACGTGACTTCAAAATCTGACTTGTAACTATGGTAGACTTGCTATCTCAACTCCACCAAAAATAGTTACTGTATGTTATGACAAAGTAATATTACAGACCACGCGTAATAAAGTTTCAACTGTACTTGATAACAAAGTATCTTTTAAGCGGGTTTTGTATGGCAACCGCCAGATGTCAACGTGACTGATATGATATTAAATATTGTTGAATAAATTACCATCATAAATCGATATGACCCAGTGCGCGGGAAAAAGAGTACAGCATCCGGGACATTTGGGTCAGTAAGCGGACACAATGCTAGGCCAGAACAGACTTGTCCATCCTATTATTTAACAACGAATACCCGAATACCCAAAATAGCCCGAATACCCAGTCTCAAACAGTAATGTACTTGTAATAAAATATGATCAGTTCTGTTCTAGACATACTAAACAATCAACAAAACCAAAACCGCAACCCTTAAAACCCTTAAATACCCCCCCCCCCCCCCCCACACCAATATATCAAAAGATATTTTACTGATATGGAGAATAAATGTGAGCCGTTCCACGAGAAAACTAACAGTGTGGACTCTGAGTAAAGTATCGACACGGATCAGCCTAAACATGCCGCGCAGGCTAACCCGGGCAGACACTGTGAGCCTCCTGTGGATTTCTTTGTTTCAGGAATCATTAATCTATACCTCTATCTCCCCTGAGACGGATTGTGTCGGCCCGGATTAGCATGCGCGAACAGCGCAGGCTGCTCTTAACCCTTTCCCTCATATAGACGCTTTCTGACGCCTCTGCAGCAGACGGCTTTTTGAAAACATAGTGACAAAAGAAGAAATTTCTCAAAACGAGCAATTTCTACTTTTGCAAAAATGTTTTCCACTTTTATTCATAGGTTATCCATTCAATTATAGAGATTTTTTACTTTTTGTCAAAATATGTTTAAAGTCGTCTACTGCAGAATGGTCGTATGAGGGAAAGGGTTAAGCTATACACAACGCAGAGTCCATAATGTTGGTTTTCTCGTGTAACGGTACATGTGTATTACTGATGATTCTATGGTGATTTTAATGTTTAAATTAAGGTGGGGGATTTGTTTTATAACAAAGGTTAACAATACTACTAACAATTAACTTCACAGTGTTTAGCAAATCAACCCTTTCTAACATGAAAACCTATTTTAGGATAAAGGAGGAATTGCTCATTATGGGTTTTCAAGACTTATCAATAGTCTTTCTATTTTAGAGATGGTCCTTAGTGTTAAACCTTTTTTTTCAATTGCAGATGCGTTTTGAAGCACATGCGGCAAACAAATAGGAGAAATTGTTCATAGTGAGAGATTTCGACTTTTACCAAAACGTTTTAAGATTAACAATCATTTAAAGTGATTTACCATCGCTATCTATGTTCAGAAACAAAATGCGCAGCAGACGACTTTGAAATTATTTAGAAGACAAATGAGAAAATTCACCCTTCAGTCAATGTATAATTATTGAAAATAGTTTATTGGATTGCTTGATAGTTAACGTAGCTTTCCGCTTCGACAATTTTCCAGTTATATCACGGCGTTTCCAGGGTAAGTTACCAGTAATACTGGTCCATTTGACCTGTCACCAGCCAGTTAGTCGTTATGAAAACCCCGCAATCCTGAGCGCAAAGGAGGGCAAGAAGTGTCCGAGATCACAGCCGATGGACTTATACAGCTCATTGGGCATCTTTGAACAACATTTACAAACAATATAAACCAAGATCACTCTGTTCCTTTTGTACTAGTTGATAACATTGTATAGCAAAGAACACATTATACGAGCAATTTAAAAATAACCAACAAGACTTTGAACAATTGGAAAAACCCAGATTAAAGAAATTTCGCGGGAAAATGGTTAAATGTAGAACATTTACCTTAGCGTATTAAGCAATCTGATCTAAATATACAACCTTTGTCAAATATGCTGTGTAGCAATACAATCCGATCTAAATATACAACCTTTGTTAAATATGTTGAGTAGCAATACAATCTGATCTAAATATACAACATTTGTCAAATATGCTGTGTAGCAATACAATCTGATCGAAATATACAACCTTTGTCAAATATGCTGTGTAGCAATGCAATCTGATCTTAATATACAACCTTTGTCAAATATGCTGTGTAGCAATACAATCTGATCTAAATATACAACCTTTATTAAAAATGTTGAGTAGCAATACAATCTGATCTAAATATACAACCTTTGTCAAATATGCTGTGTAGCAATACAATCTGATCTTAATATACAACCTTTGTTAAATATGTTGAGTAGCAATACAATCTGATCTAAATATACAACCTTTGTCAAATATGCTGTGTAGCAATACAATCTGATCTTAATATACAATATTTGTTAAATATGTTGAGTAGCAATACAATCTGATCTAAATATACAACCTTTGTCAAATATGCTGTGTAGCAATGCAATCTGATCTTAATATACAACCTTTGTCGAATATGTCTGTGTAGCAAATTAGCAATACAATCTGATCTTAATGTACAACCTTTGTCAAATATGCTGTGTAGCAAATTAGCGATACACTGATCTGATCTAAATATAAAACCTTTATCAAATAGGCTGTGTAGCAATGCAATCTGATCTAAATATACAACCTTTGTTAAATATGCTGTGTAGCAATACAATCTGATCTAAATGTACAACCTTTGTCAAATATGTATTTAAAACTTTTTGTTCATATGATTTTGCGGTATTACGAAAATTAACCCTTTACCACATGTTAACGTATTTTAACGCCTCTGCAGCAGACGTCTTTTGGTGTCAGGGTATACTGTATGGACCAGTAGTACTGTACTGGTACTGGTAAGTTGAGGGAAACGCCGCGATATAACAGAACAATTATTAAAAGTTACGTAGAGCACAACACAAACTAACAAAATCCCCAGTTTTGCCCCCGACGTGATCCACATGAATTACGTTGCCGGGTCCGATCATTTGTTAACGAGCTTGTCAATAACGCGGCCGTGTCTAAAACACACACAGACTGGTGTTACATAATCACATCCCCGTCGTCTGGATATGAACATTTATTATATAAACTCGATTTTGGTGCAAAATGAATGACAGCCGATGACCCAATCTCGTTAAAATCAGACCAAAACTACTTCGCTGTACGTATATACGAGCGAGCGAAGTTTAGGTCTGATTTTGATGATATTGCCGTTGACTGCGCATGTCATTTAGGTGTGAACTGAGATCTATCAAGGGCATTGATGTCTTTATCTCATCAAACAGTTCAAGTAAACTGCAAACAGGCCGGGCACCGGTATCCCGAGATCAATCACGGGCGTTTATGTCTTTATCACATCAAACAATTCTCGTAAACCGCAAAGGCCGGGCACCGGTATATCGAGGTCAATCAAGTTTATATTGTTGTAAACGCCGCTTTCAACAATAATTCAGTTATATAATTGCAGGTTCTGGGTAAGATACCAGTGATGCTCGCCAAATTATCCTGACATCAGTGAGTCAGCCGTAATGATAACCCCACAATCCTGACATCAGTGAGTCAGCCGTAATGATAACCCCACAAACCTGACATCAGTGAGTCAGCCGTAATGATAACCCCACAAACCTGACATCAGTGAGTCAGCCGTAATGATAACCCCACAATCCTGACATCAGTGAGTCAGCCGTAATGATAACCCCACAAACCTGACATCAGTGAGTCAGCCGTAATGATAACCCCACAATCCTGACATCAGTGAGTCAGCCGTAATGATAACCCCACAATCCTGAGCACCAGTGAGTCAGCCGTAATGATAACCCCACAATCCTGACATCAGTGAGTCAGCCGTAATGATAACCCCACAAACCTGACATCAGTGAGTCAGCCGTAATGATAACCCCACAATCCTGACATCAGTGAGTCAGCCGTAATGATAACCCCACAATCCTGAGCACCAGTGAGTCAGCCGTAATGATAACCCCACAATCCTGACATCAGTGAGTCAGCCGTAATGATAACCCCACAAACCTGACATCAGTGAGTCAGCCGTAATGATAACCCCACAAACCTGACATCAGTGAGTCAGCCGTAATGATAACCCCACAAACCTGACATCAGTGAGTCAGCCGTAATGATAACCCCACAAACCTGACATCAGTGAGTCAGCCGTAATGATAACCCCACAATCCTGACATCAGTGAGTCGGCCGTTATGATAACACCACAATCCTGAGCACCAATGAGTCAAAGCCATTTATATCTATTTATAAAATCTTTTAATATAAACTGAAGAATAAAAGATACAGCTACAGTCCGGTTATTTATAGACCACCCCTCGTATATCCTGATTAAGTCGGGCGGATCAAGGGCATTGATTTAATTAGTTTACCATTAAGGTCTAATAATCCGCAGTGACCGAGCCCCAGTACCTCAGTCTTTTTCGTCGCGAGCTGAATATCCAGGGGTTGTGAGTTCGGACCCGAGCTTGACATTAAAAGCACCCATGAAGTGTGACAATGCCCATCAGGTTCAAAGACATCTACGAATTACCCTCCACGCAGAAACCACTGAATGTCGGCAGTCTTTTGTCATATACCCTTACAGTTAACCCTTACAGTTAAACCCTTTCACATTAGCGCATGATGATGCATCTGAAGCACACGGGACATTTAAATAAAACAAATGTGGAAAAAAGGAGAAATTGCTCATCATGAGAAAACAATTTAAAAATTATATGTATAATTTAAATTTATTTTCATATTTCTGCCTATATGTATTCAAAATCGTCGGCTGCAGATTTGTTGCATGTTGGAAATGGTTAAAACACAATCCTATTGTATGCTGACTGACAAACAAACAGTGAGAACGTAAGGAACCGTCGGGAGAATCCCATGCTATATATAGTCGCGGCTTCTGGGTTATAAACGAATTGTTTAATAATTACCTCAATGATACATTGATCGATGGATGTAAACTATTCGACTTGACCCTATCAATCACATATCATAAATTAAAAACACATGTGCGAAATACAAATTTATTGTCCCACTTTCCGATACAGACTTTTTGAAAATAATGTCGGACAATTAGATGTTAAGTTATCTATTGAAACTATTTCCGCGAGAATACCTGGCACAGAGTACAATTATGTTGAGCATTGTTGATTGTAGTAGATAGATCGCTCTATTCAACATCGAATGAACAATTAACCTGGCAACATATAGATGAGCCGTTCGACGAAAACACCAAAACTGTGGACTTTGCTTAAAATATCGACCCGGATCTGGGCCGACACATTCCGTCTCAGTGGGATAGAGGTATAGAGAAATGATTCCTGAAACAGAAAACTCCACAGGAGGCGAAAAGTGTCTTTCCTGGTTAGCCTGTGCGGCATGCGTAGGCTGATCCGGATTGATACTTTTCACAGAGTCAACAATGTTGGTCTTTTCGGTATACGGCTCATATATATTAAGACATACATCAGTAATAAAACCTTTATGAAATGTTTAAACTTCTGCAAATATTGCTATTAGTGAAAACAAAGTATGTAATAAATAGTTCAAAACTGCTTTTGCAGTAATTGTCGAAAAAGAGTCATTTGAAAGTCATGAAAATGTACAAAAGTTTGGCCTACAGGATATGTTTACCCAGTAAGAAAGAAATATAATTGATAATTTAGATGTTTATTGTACTCGAAAGTGAAATAATTTTTCTAATTTTTTACCAGATATTCTAATATTTCAAGACAACATTTGAACAATTTTTTAAAACTTTGACTATAGTATCTATAATCTGGAGTTCAGAATCTTTAAGATGACATAAAGTATGATCCCTATCACTGCATTTTAAATAATATATAATTTTGGAGTCTCTCAAATCATGTGGCAAACAACTCAAGAAAGCAGACATTTATGTTGATTGATAGAGGACCGACCGCAAGTTTAACAAACATAGAATTTGAAAAGAAAAGCTCGAAGCTATTAACAATCACTTTCACACTTGTACAAGCATTTTGACACATCTGCAGCAGATGACTTTTGAAATCATTGTGGCATTCTCATTCTCAGCTTTATTTTCCGAAAACAATGTTTTACAAAAGGACCAAATGGTCATTATGAGCAGATTATTATTCCATAGTTTTGCCTTAATATGTATATAATATAAGTTATTTGTTTAATATTTGTTGCATTTCGAAAATCGTTATACGACCTCTGATTGTTCAATTTTGTTGCATTTCGAAAATCGTTATACGACCTCTGATTGGTCAATTCTGTTGCATTTCGAAAATCGTTATACGACCTCTGATTGGTCAATTTTGTTGCATTTCGAAAATCGTTATACGACCTCTGATTGGTCAATTCTGTTGCATTTCGAAAATCGTTATACGACCTCTGATTGGTCAATTTTGTTGCATTTCGAAAATCGTTAAACGACCTCTGATTGGTAAATTCTGTTGCATTTCGAAAATCTTTATACGACCTCTGATTGTTCAATTTTGTTACATTTCGAAAATCGTTATACGACCTCTGATTGGTCAATTCTGTTGCATTTCGAAAATCGTTATACGACCTCTGATTGGTCAATTCTGTTGCATTTCGAAAATCGTTATACGACCTCTGATTGGTCAATTTCGATAAATTTGCTTCAGAACATCCTCCACTCGAGTACAAATTCTGATGATGATGGTTTGGGGTTATCTACCCTCGCCTTTTGGCATAAAGCCATTTGGCGAGCAAAGAGTACACACTCTAATGACAGAGTAAACTTTTATAGTTTTGTAAGCCATGCTGGTTTCACGAAACTAGTTTGACCTTGAACTCTTTCAGCTGCAAAGGCCATAATGAGGTTTTTGCAAACAATACTGATTCAGGTGAGTCAGCTCGTAACGAGCTGTCTCACCTGAAAACAGCATCGTTTAACTTTTAGTTATCAAAATAGTCCAAACTTTTATTACATGAGAAATGGAGACGTCCGATTTTGAACATGGAAGAGTCTACTTTAAACAATTCGGCGCTGAAAGAGTTAACTCTTACAGACACACGTCGACGTGTTAACAGCAGACGGCGAACTTTAAAAACAGAATGAGAAATGTCTCGATGTTGTCACAATGTTTTCAACTCTACGTTAAGTGTGTGACCTTGGTTGCTTCATAATCTAGGACAGTGAATTAACTATTAAAAGAATAGCGCTAGAAAGGTCAAATACTTAGTGATTTAAGATCGTCAGACGTAAACATACAGCCAACTGCACTCTATATATCGTGGACTTCATGCAAAACGGTTATAACTACATCGTATTACTATATGTCGTTACAACCGTTTTGCACGGAGCCATCATCGATGTAATTGCCAAATAGGTGTCGCTCATGATCACTAATTCATTGATTTGATCTAAAATACAGATTATCATCGTACAAACATATTAACATAACATAACATACGTGAATGTGTAAAAGAAAATCAAAGGTTTGTCTTGAAATATTAGAACACATTTATTACTAACTCTTTCACTGCCGAATTTCACAAAGTCGACTCAATTGGACCACTCAAGTTTCTTCAAACAGGGAATTTGGTAAAATGTAATGTCTAAGTGGCATACAATGCAGATTTCAGGTGAGACAGCTTGTTTCGAGCTGTCTCACCTGAATCTACATTGTTTGCAAACGCCTTTAACTGCCTTTGGCAGCGAAAGAGATATACATGTTTTGTTATCGGGGCAACTGACTATACTTTAACATGTGGTTAAGATGTATTGCGAAGACATTTGTAGATAAGTCCTTTGAAGTGCGTTATTTAAGGTAAATGCTTTGTTTATAGAGCTATAAGACACGTTATTACGTTAAATAGCATTAATAAATATATGTTTGATGTCCCTAAACAAGCTTCTTCCTCTTTCAAGCTCTAAATCGGGCTGTGCTCTGAGTTGCAAATTGGCGTAAATCACATCTTGTTTTAATTTCACCCTTTCTTTGATACAATGAATTTACGTACTTTACAAAGATCTATGATTTTTCAGTAGATTTAGAAACATTGTGGCAAAAGAAAAATGTTAATATCAGTGTGAGCAATGTAGTCAATTTGCCAGAATGTTTTCAAAGGTCGTTCACCTGCAGTTGCGTCAACATGCTTCTGCAAGTGAGGAATGTGGGTTTAGTTGCAGATCAGAAGAGGTTACTTTACATAAGCCATCTCCCTCATACAAAAATAAACTTAGCAGCAGGCGAACTTTGAAAACATTTAGGTTTTGTATAAAGGAAAACTTGTTCAATTCCAGCAAGGTTTCACGCTTTTTATCACAATTCTTCATCCAGTTTCAAAACTGAATGTGTTCCCCTGACGACTTCCAAGAATTGGAACTCGGTATTAACTACGACAACCCTCCTGAAGCTCTAACTATCAACCGTTATAAAACGTTCAAAGAAGATAAAAAGTATAAAATATCTTATATTAGTTTAAAATTCAGTATTTAAAAAGAGATTTTATTTAATACTGAATTTTATTTTATATAAAAAGTTTATTTTGTTATTGAAATGGCGGTTAAACGCATATGAGCCGTCCCGCGAGAAAAGCAACATTGCGCGTAAAGTATCGACCCGGATCAGCCTAATCATGCCGCGCAGGCTTACCTGGATAGACACTTTTCGCCTCCTGTGTATTTTCCGTTTCAGGAATCATTACTCTATACCTCTATAACCCTGGGACGGAATGTGTCGGCCCGGATCAGTTAGCGCGGACTGCGCAGGTTGATCAGAGTCGATGCATTAAGCAGAGGCCATAATGTTGGGATCACGAATGGTTACTCGTACATACAACAAGTGCCTCTGCTTAAAAACAGACATCAAAAGAATACATCAAAATCAAAAACAGACGCCAAAAGCAGACGACAATGAAAAAACATCGTATCAACAAAAATACGGGCATTATATACCCTGCCAGAGATGCACCAGTCCTTATGCTATCTCTGAATTCATGAACGTTAAAGATAAAAGCTATTACTACACTTGTTAAAAATATTTGGTATGACGCGCCCGGGTATCGAACTCTGGTTTCACCCCTGAATTGACAGCTCGCGTCGCTACTGACTGTGCTACCAAGACTCGGTAGTACGTCGGTCTCTCGTTCGAACTCCGTGATGAGCTCGTTCTGCTTTCGACTTCGTTCAACACGAACGGGGCGAGTACTGGTTTAGTTACCGGGAAGTACGCATTGAGCGTTATTTGTATATATGCTCCAAGCTTGTTTTGTATTTATATTTGATGTGTAACTGTTTTATTTAAGCTTGTTTTGTATTTATATTTGATGTGTAACTGTTTTATTTAAGCTTGTTTTGTATTTGATGTGTAAGGGTTTTACTGAACAGGCCGTGCTCCGGTCAGTCAGTAGCGACGGGGGCTGATAATCCAGGGGCAATAAGTACGAATCCCAGATAAGAAAACATTCTTTCCTACGTTTGACAAAAGTCGCGTCATTCATCTCCCTACAAAGTGCTAACCCTACTTCTTGCGAGTTCGAGCCACCGAGGTTTGACTGTATTTAAAACATATTTTCAGTACAAGACAAAATCCACTGCTGTTTCCCGGAAGCTATTCCATGCTTTAAAAAATCGCACTTTTGGTAATTATGACAAAAAGTATATCCCAAACATACGTACATCGAACACAAGTGTTTAGCTTGTTTCTTTTATTTTCATTTGAGCCGAATTACGATAAAACAAACATTGTTGTCCCTGCGTAAAGTATCGACCCGATCAGCCTAAGCATGCCGCGCAAACTAACCCGGACAGATACGTTTCGCCTCCTGTGGATTTTCTGTTGCAGGAATCATGACTCTATACCTCTATCCCCCCCCCCCCCCCCCCCCCAGACGGAATGTGTCGGCCCGGATTAGCCTGTGCGGATCGCGCAGGCTGATCGTGGTCGATACATTACGCAGATTCCACAATGTTGGTTTTCTCGTGGAACGACTCAATCATAATTTAGATGGTGTTTTACGCCACTTTCAACTTCAACAATATTCTGGTAACATGACTACCATTTTTAAAGACTTTGTTATGACTCGACCGGGGAATTTATTTAATAAAAAATAGATTAATCAATCAATCAATCAATTGACAAGAGACCAGGCGTTATTGTGTACCATTAGTTCAATTAAAATGGCCTTTCCTAGGGAGGTTTTGGTTCGAGCTTTATACACGAAATCAACGCGAGTTCATTACACAAACAAAGTTGATCTGGATCGATACATTACGCTGAGTCGATACTATTTGTTTTCTCGTGGCACTGTTCATGTACTGATGAACGCAGATTACACAGTAGAACTTATCACTTGTAAAGACAATGTGATTTTCGAGACGCGTTCCACACTGTTAGTTGTAATTATTTCAATTTAATAATTCTTAATAATCCACGGAAATAACTCTTAGTAAACCACTGAAAAGTGTTTAATGATTCTCAACATTATACGGCTAAGCATGCAATATAAATCGAAAGAATGTAATAATTATCGATATTACACTGAAAACATGTAATAATTGTTGATATTCCACTGATAAAACATAGGTAATAATTGTTGATATTCCACTGAAAAAAACATAGGTAATAGTTGTTTATATTCGACTGAAAAAAACATGTAATAATTGTCGATATTCCACTGAAAAAATACATGTAATAATTGTTGATATTCCACTGAAAAAATACATGTAATGATTGTCGATATTCCACTGAAAAAATAAATGTAATGATTGTCGATATTCCACTGACAAAAAACATGTAATAATTGTTGATATTCCAGTGAAAAAAACATGTAATAATTGTCGATATTCCACTGTAAAATATTATATTTATTACAGTTATACGCTGGCTATGTTTGAAAATAAATATATATGTAATTTAATATTTTTAAAGTTTATATTACCTGTGATAATATGCACATTGTTAAATACTATATTACTGTCCACTGTATTTCTAAATAAACTTGTATTAAAACGAAAACAATATATAAAATGTGCTTACCGGGACGAATCTTTCCGAATGAACGGCCGAACATTGCAGGAACAGCGAAACGAATACCAATGTCACGAAAATCCAAGAAACGTTTAAAGTCCAAATGGAATTGCACCTAAAAACTCTCATTTTCATATAAAAAAGTAACAACTAATATTTTATAACTTTCAACTTGTTGTCTGTTTCCGTCTTTTTATCCTTCTGCTTCACTATTTAATCATTCTTCCAGTTCTTTGACGTCTAAATAAGGGATTGTTATTTTCTTTAATTTTCTGCAAAATATTTTTTTTCCATATCTATGGTAATGTAAAGAAAAATAATCACGAAATATCTGTCATTTTCAATTACCACTGCAGAAAGACAAATATTTCTCCACAAATCTTGATCGAAGACCTATATCATTGAAACGCTTGTTTTCACCTGGGGTAAGTAACGTCGACGTCGTTAGCTACACATTGACACCTTCATGATCCGGAAAAACGCTTACGTAATGACGTACATTAAAGCGTCAGGCTGACACAGATAAGTGATCATTATCACAGAGAGCGTTTGAAAGCTTGACAAGCTCTTTGACGTGCGGCTGTCAGAATTTATGTCTTTATCGTTTAATACTGAACCTAAAAACCGGGGAAACACAGAAGGAGGAAGAGTTAATCAAACGTTTAAAAACGATGATTGTGAAGTTAAAAATAACTAAACAATACACTGTTGAATGACGTTTTGTTTTAGGGTTTGGTTATTTCCCACAAACCTTTATCATCCTGAGCGTGACATTACATCCCGTTTACGTAGGTCGTAAATGTTAAACACAATTTAAAATAACATTTGCGCACGTTGTGCACGTTGAAGACCAAGATCAGCCTGCACATCCGTACAGTCGAATCTCTGATTTACAAAGTTCGCCACTCATGTATCGATATGTAGGAAACATAACTCCATTACATTTGAAAAAAACGTAATTTTAACAAATATGATGTCTCGCATAAATTCAGCGAGACAAGGGTTATTAATATGCTTTACTGTAGAATAGAATACTATTTCAAGCGCCTTTGATATTCTATTTTAAACCCGACTAAATCGAAACGCTTCAACATTTTCAGACAATAGAATAAACAACAATAAACCATTTCCCAAATGTATGAGAAGTTTAACCTAACTGCAGAAGACGGCTTTTGAAATCATTGCGACAAAAAGGAGATATTGTTCATTATAAGAAATGTCTTCTTTTGTCGCAATATTTTCAAGTTCATCAGAATGACAATAAAAAACATGTTCATGACAAAGAAGGAAATTAATCGCTGCGTGCAGTGTGACGTGTTGATTTTTCCATAATTATTTGATATTTTGTTCAACGGAAATGGCCAAAGATATGGATCTATCTTAACCCATATTCTCCTATATTCCCACGATAGACAACAGCTGCGGAAAATATAGCCTAATTGATTTACTGATTGATTGATTGATTGACTGACTGGATCTTAACGTCGTTTTCAATGACCTTTCAGTAATAACACCAAGAAACATGACCATAGACAACAACTGTGGAAAATATAGCCTAACTGATGGATTGATTGATTTATTGACTTGATTTTAACGCCGTTCAGTAATAACACGGCGGCCAGTTCACTTAACGTGTCTTTCCGCCCAAACACGGCGGCCAGTTCACTTAACGTGTGTTTCCGCCCAAACACGGCGGCCAGTTCACCTTACGTGTGTTTCCGCCCAAACAAGGCGGCCAGTTCAAGTAACGTGTGTTTCCGCCTAAACATGGCGGCCAGTTCACGTAACGTGTGTTTCCGCCCAAACAAGGCGGCCAGTTCACCTTACGTGTGTTTCCGCCCAAACACGGCGGCCAGTTCACCTTACGTGTGTTTCCGCCCAAATAAGGCGGCCAGTTCACATAACGTTTGTTTCCGCCTAAACAAGGCGGCCAGTGCACGTAACGTGTGTTTCCGCCCAAACAAGGCGGCCAGTTCAACTTACGTGTGTTTCCGCCTAAACATGGCGGCCAGTTCACCTAACGTGTGTGTCCGTCCTAGCTTTCTCGCACCAGTACTCCATACACCATCATCCCCAAGTAACTTGCTACCTTCCAACATACACTATTACGCCCACTGGCGGAAGTCAAATGAGGCCAGTCACAACGGCTTCTGTCAGTTATCGGAAAGAATGATTAGCCAAACCGGGGTTCAAACTCACGACCCCGGATTGTATAGCATTCGGCGTTACCGACCGCACTATGGCAGTTCTACGGAATGTATAGACCTCGTCGATATCGACTGAACTATGGCGGGTCTACGAAATGTATAGCCCTCGTCGATACCGACTGAACTATGGCGGCTCTACGAAATGTATAGCCCTCGTTGCTTCCGACTGAACTATGGCGGCTGTACGAAATGTATAGCCCTCGTTGCTACCGACTGAACTATGGCGGCTCTACGAAATGTATAGCCCTCGTTGCTACCGACTGAACTATGGCGGCTCTACGAAATGTATAGCCCTCGTCGATACCGACTGAACTATGGCGGCTCTACGAAATGTATGGCCCTCGTTGCTACCGACTGAACTATGGCGGCTCTACGAAATGTATAGCCCTCGTCGATACCGACTGAACTATGGCGGCTCTACGAAATGTATAGCCCTCGTCGATACCGACTGAACTATGGCGGCTCTACGAAATGTATGGCCCTCGTTGCTACCGACTGAACTATGGCGGCTCTACGAAATGTATAGCCCTCGTCGATACCGACTGAACTATGGCGGCTCTACGAAATGTATAGCCCTCGTCGATACCGACTGAACTATGGCGGCTCTACGAAATGTATAGCCCTCGTTGATACCGACTGAACTATGGCGGCTCTACGAAATGTATAGCCCTCGTCGATACCGACTGAACTATGGCGGCTCTACGGAATGTATAGCCTCGTCGATACCGACTGAACTATGGCGGCTCTACGAAATGTATAGCCCTCGTTGCTACCGACTGAACTATGGCGGCTCTACGAAATGTATAGCCCTCGTCGATACCGACTGAACTATGGCGGCTCTACGAAATGTATAGCCCTCGTTGCTACCGACTGAACTATGGCGGCTCTACGAAATGTATGGCCCTCGTCGATACCGACTGAACTATGGCGGCTCTACGAAATGTATAGCCCTCGTTGCTACCGACTGAACTATGGCGGCTCTACGAAATGTATAGCCCTCGTCGATACCGACTGAACTATGGCGGCTCTACGAAATGTATAGCCCTCGTTGCTACCGACTGAACTATGGCGGCTGTACGAAATGTATAGCCCTCGTCGATACCGACTGAACTATGGCGGCTCTACGAAATGTATAGCCCTCGTTGCTACCGACTGAACTATGGCGGCTCTACGAAATGTATGGCCCTCGTCGATACCGACTGAACTATGGCGGCTCTACGAAATGTATAGCCCTCGTCGATACCGACTGAACTATGGCGGCTCTACGAAATGTATAGCCCTCGTTGCTACCGACTGAACTATGGCGGCTCTACGAAATGTATAGCCCTCGTCGATACCGACTGAACTATGGCGGCTCTACGAAATGTATAGCCCTCGTCGATACCGACTGAACTATGGCGGCTCTACGAAATGTATGGCCCTCGTCGATACCGACTGAACTATGGCGGCTCTACGAAATGTATAGCCCTCGTTGTTACCGACTGAACTATGGCGGCTCTACGAAATGTATGGCCCTCGTCGATACCGACTGAACTATGGCGGCTCTACGGAATGTATAGCCCTCGTCGATACCGACTGAACTATGGCGGCTCTACGAAATGTATAGCCCTCGTCGATACCGACTGAACTATGGCGGCTCTACGGAAAGTATAGACAGTGAACAGCTGCACATTCGTGATCATTTTTTCCTGATTTAAAAAATGATAAGCAAATAATTAAAAATAAAAAAATGTATAAAAGTATATACTTACAGGTTAAACAAGTTATTTAGTTGTGGTAATTGCGTTTAATATAATTGGATACGTTTATTCAATCATTTCTAAAAATATTGAAATAATATTGTGTTATTTTACAGTAAGTGTACCTAAAATATGGATTATTTTATAGCTATGGTTTCTTAAATAGTGTGGTATTTTACAGTAATTGTTCCAAAAGTATTTAGAATTATATTATGGTATTTTGAATGAATATGCCAACACTATTTGTCCCCTACAGTTCGTTCATCCCCCAGTTTATGGGTTTTTGTGAAATTCATTGCGGTTTATATATATGCCTAAATCCTGTAGTCAAGCATACACAACGTTAACTAAGTAACCCTTCCATATAACTGACGCATCTTCCATATTACTGACGCATCTTCCATATAACTGACGCATCTTCCATATTACTGACGCATCTTCCATATAACTGACGCATCTTCCATATTACTGACGCATCTTCCATATAACTGACTGACGCATCTTCCATATTACTGACGCATCTTCCATATAACTGACGCATCTTCCATATTACTGACGCATCTTCCATATAACTGACTGACGCATCTTCCATATTACTGACGCATCTTGACGCCTCTAAAGAAGATAAGTTATCGAGGGCTTGGCGTGAAACGATTGTAAGCAATGTCAATTTAGGTGCCATTGCTCGTTCTGAGCAATGGCACCTAAATTTGCATTGTTTCCAAAGGGCTCAAAATTGCCCCATAAACCAGGGTTTTCAAAATAGGTTTTTAGTTACAACTGTTTCACGCCAAACCATTTTTATGAAAACCTTGTGACAACAGGATAACTGGCTAATATTGAGCATTTGTTTTCTTTTGCCAGACTGTTTTCAACCCTTTTGAATTTTGCATTTTTAATATAAAGATATCCTGCATATTTTTTACTAAATGTTTTCAAAGTTGTCTGATGCAGATTTGTTGTAAGTTGGAAAGATTTGAAAGATTTGAATGACATGTCGCTATGACTAACAAGGGGGAACACAAATGAGCCGTCCCACGAGAAAGTCAACATTGCGCGTAAAGTATCGACCCGGATTAGCCTAAGCATGCCGTGCAGGCTAACCCGGACAAACACTGTTCGCCTCCTGTGGATTTTCTGTTTCAGGATTCATGACTCTATGCCTCCCTATCCACCTGAGACGGAATGTGTCGGCCCGGGTTAGGCTGCGCGGACTGGGCAGATTGATCTGGATCGATACATTACGCAGAGTCCGTATTGTTGGTTTTCTCGCGGGATGGCTCAAATGTTACCATTTTGTTATAATGTTATCATGTGCATTGGGCGGACGACGTTCGACTCCGCTGCCATATATATATAGTCAATTATTGAACATATTGAGGAAAAAGGAGAAATTGATCCTCATTAGGTTTTTACTCCGTGTCAAAATCTTAACTATTTTTCTACAATCTAGAAATCATTTCTACATTGTAATTTTTGTATTTGACGTCTGCTTTTAAATCGTCTTATGGAAGAAAGTAACATTTGAGAAATTGTTGATACTTATATATCTGAAAACATCGCTGGGAAAAAAGGAGAAATTTGGGGCAATTTACTCTTATTCCACTAATGTTTCTAAATGTTGTCTCCCTAAAGAATAACCTAAAACAAATCACTATAAAAGAAAGGATCACATTGATATGATCCGTTCCGCGAGAAAACCAACATTATGGCCTCTGCGTAATTATCGAACCAGATCAGCCTGCGCAGGCTGATCCGGGCCGACACATTCCGTCTCTGGGGGATAGAGGTATAGAGTAATGATTCCTGAAACATAAAATCCACAGGGGGCGAGAAGTGTCTAACCGGATAAACCTGCGCGGCATGTTTAGACTGATCCGGGTCGATACATTACGCAGTGGCCATACTGTTGGTTTTCTCGCGGGACGGCTCATATGTTGGTATGGCGGAAAAGAGTCAATTAAATTCATACTTCTACACCGATCTGATTGACCAATGAGATGAACTCTCCCATATAATTACCATAATCATGAATATTGATGAGGTTGTACGTAATTATTCAAATTAAGGTGAATGGTTTTAATTATATTTAGGTGCTCCCTCTATAAAAACGGCATTATTTGAGCCGTTCCAAGAGAAAACCAACTTATGGACTCTGCGTAGTGTATCGACCCAGATCAGTCCGCGCAGTTTAATCCGGGCCGACACATTCCGTCTCAGGGGTATATAGGTATAGAGTAATGATTTATGAAACAGAAAATCAACAAGAGGCGAAAAGTGTCTGTCCGGTTAGCCTGCGCGGCATGCTAAGGCTGATCAAGGTCATTTCTTTACGCAGAGTCCACAATGTTGGTTTTCTCGTGGTAAGGCTTATTTACGTAATTTGTACTGTCTCGTTCTATAATAATTAGTGTACGTCATTCAACCCACGTACAACAAATCAGCAGCAGACGACTTAATCTTAAAAAAGTCTTTAAATGAATAGTGTTATTCTTCAAGCAGAAGACTTTGAAAAGTATGATATTTTACATAAGTCAAAATACATCTGTCAGTGTTCCCACATTCAGAGTAGACAATACAAAGCCGTGTATCGCTGATGCAACATTATTTTCCATTTGTTTTATACAATTTATATATATTTAAATGTTTTCAATAACGTAATAATAGAGTTTACACATGAGTCGTTCTAGGGGAAAACCAAGCCTTTGGACTCTGCTTAAACGTAAAACCTATCGACCCGGATCAGCCTAAGCATGCCGCGCAGGCTAACCCGAACAGACACTTTTCGCCTCCTGTAGATTTTCTGTTTCAGGAATCATTACTCTAGATCTGGGCATAATGTTGGTTTTCTCGTGGAACGGCTCATATGTTTTTTTGATAATGCATTATACATATCGAGGGCTTGGCGTGAAACGGTTGTAACTAAAAACCTATTTTGAAAACCCTGGTTTAGGGGCAATTTTGACCCCTTTGTAAACAATGCAAATTTAGGTGCCATTGCTCAGAAGGAGCAATGGCACCTAAATTTCCATTGTTTACCAAGAAAAAATGATGTAACGCTTATAAAGAATTTAAGGCGAGGTGAGTAACCTTGGTAAAAGAAAAAAAATCAAATTTCAGTTACAACTGTTTCACACCAAGCCCTCGATATGTTTTCGATTATGAAATAATACATTTGACATATGATTTTCAATAATGAAATGATTTTTTTTTGTGTGTTTGTCAAATATGGAATGTTTACCCCGCCGTGTTGTATAGGAATCCACTGTGGTCGAGTGGTTAGCGTCGGGGATTTCGAGGAATCCACTGTGGTCGAGTGGTTAGCGTCGGGGATTTCGAAACCGGGTGTCTCGGGTTCGATCCCCAGTTGCGGCACTACGGTCATAGTGGAGTGCACTTGGGCAAGGCACATTTCCTAGCCTAGTACTGGTTTGTTTATTACCCAGGGATCATGAATAAGTGAACTGTCGCCGTGATATAACTGAACTAATGTTGAAAGCGGCGTAAAACCCAAATAAATAAATAAATGTATTTGTGCGCGACATTATGCATGCCGTAAGCCTGAATATTAATTCATCCTAGCTCTACACTCCCTAGCTCTACACTCCCTAGCCCTACACTCCCTAGATCTACACTCCCTAGCTCTACACTCCCTAGCTCTACACTCCCTAGCCCTACACTCCGTAGCTCTACACTCCATAGCTCTACACTCCCTAGCTCTACACTCCCTAGCTCTACAATCCCTAGCTCTCTACATGAATATAGTAAGTAAGTAAGTAAATATTTTATTATAGTGACATGTGCATATTTTACAAGCAATTCAAACAATACAACATAATAAATAGCACTCGGCCCCTTGGGCCTATTAGTCACCTTTATATAAGTACAAGTGTCCATTTCCTTCATAAATATATATACATGTATATATCAAATATAAATGGGTTGAGAAGAAATAATTTAACGTATAGTCTAGTTTACTACATAATTACATAATTATAATATATAACCATCAACAAGTTATTTAACACCTTTTCAGATGGCTGCTAATACAAAGAAGCACGAGAAAAGGCTATGCAAAATAAAGTCAGGAACTCGGGTTGTTCACGACGTTGGAAAGTTTTGAACGCCTTGACTGTATTGAATCTACAACGACAGACGGAGATTTGGATGTGTTTAAACATGACCACTGCACACATGTTTTCAATCGTAGCTACGGTAAAACGTGGACCACGGGTTTGGAACCATTTTGTGAAACGGTAAGTCTGAGTTGTGTTATTCCAATTAAACACACTGGGTCCAAAACCGTCCCATTACTGTTTCATTGATTGATTGATTGATTGATTGGGGTTTAACGCCGTTTTTAACAATTTATCAGTTATATCACGGCGGCCAGTTCACCTACTCATGCATTTCCTGGTTTTCTAACACCATTACTCCACACAACAATCTTCCCAAGCAACTGGCTGCTTTTCACATAGACTTAGCCCATTGGTAGAAGACGAATGACGAATGTCGCATTGACTTTTGTCAATCCTCGGAAAGAAAGTTGTCCGAGCCGGGATTCGAACTCACAACCCCTGGATTAACAGCCCGCGTCGCTACCGACTGAGCTACCGGGGCTCGGCTACTATTCCATTGAAATGAACAAAAACAAAATGTGCAGAGTTTCTCACGTAAACAAAGTATTTAACCATATTTATATTGTTAGTTTTGTGAGTGGATTTAATTTTCTGAATATTATTTTAAACAGTATTAATTCCTTCACACATACAGCACATCTGCAGCAGACGACTTTTAAAATAAATCTACAAAAACGTGATAACGCTAGACATAAACAAGTTATTTTATGGGGGAAACAATGACAACATTGTGACAAAAGAAGACATTTCTCATCATGGGCAATTTCTCTTTTTGTCATATTGTTTTCAAAAGTCGTCTGCTGCAGATGAGTCAGAAAGTGTCTGTATGAGGGAAAGCGTTATAGGTTTATTTCAAAACAAGCTCCACACAGGTAGGTATCAGGAAATGTTATCCCATTCAAGGGGAGGATAAATTTATCCTCCGGATCAGTTTCTCCTTTTTTCTCGGTGATTTCAATAGTCAAATTTGGCAGCGGAGTCAAACGTCGTTTGCCTCAGGGAAATTGTTAATATTACAAAATGGTAGCATCTTTGTTCCGCCTAGAAACTCCACACGATATGTCACTCAAGTTTGTATTACTTCCATCTTTCGCTCTTAAGATTGCGGATGTATCTACATTTGTTGTAAGTTACGGTTAATCTACACCGCAAATGCCGTTATATGACAGAAATAATGTCGGAAAAGTAAGTTTTAAAGTTGCTTGGAAAATAAATAATGCCTCCTGCCCGTTTACGCCATATTTACACACATATTTACACCATAGTCACACACATATTTACACCATAGTCACACACACATTTACACCATAGTCACACACATATTTACACCATAGTCACACACACATAGTTACACCATAGTCACACACATATTTACACTATAGTCACACACACATTTACACCATAGTCACACACATATTTACACCATAGTCACACACATATTTACACCATAGTCACACACACATTTACACCATAGTCACACACACATTTACACCATAGTCACACACATATTTACACCATAGTCACACACATATTTACACCATAGTCACACACATATTTACACACATATTTGCACCATATTGACATCATATGTATACCATATTTACACACATACAGTATTTAAAAAGACAAACATGATAGCTTAGAGATTGGCGGGGTAGTCCAGTGGTCAACACACTGGACTGTCAATCCAGAGGTTTTAGTTTCAAATCCCGCTCCAGGTTCTGATATTTATAGGGTTGCTTTTAAGCGTCTCCTACTCAACTAGAGGTCAAGCAATTGCCCATTCCAGGAATATGCCGCGTATATCGGTGTAATACACCGGGCACTTAAAAGAAGCAAGGTGTTTTTTCGGAAAGAGCTATGGTATCGCACCTGGACTCCTTTGTATCTTACTTTGTCTGCTCGCAAGTTAGTTAATTATGCACGGCGGGAGTAAATAAAACAAACAAACAAACAAACAAATAAACACTGTAAGCTTAGACTAAACATTGAAATGAAACAGCACGTATCATTGTATTTGCAATATTAAACGTATACAAACAAATACATTATACACATTTATGCATGTACTATTTGAATAAAACCATTGCCTAGTATAAAGAAGAAACCTATAATATAAGTCCGGTATAAGCCCGGTATAAGTCCGGTATAAGTCCAGTTTAAGTCCGGTATAAGGCCGGTTTAAGTTTAAGATTATATGTATGGAGAGCGTGTAGCCTTCATTGTGACGTCGATGATTATATGTATGGAGAGCGTGTAACCTTCATTATCACGTCGATTCAGATAGTACTACATGATTCTATGTATGGAGAGCGTTTAGCCTTCATTGTCATGTCGATGCATGTATTACTACATGATTATATGTATGGAGAGCGTGTAACCGTCATTGTCACGTCGATTCAGGTAGTACTACATGATTCTATGTATGGAGAGCGTTTAGCCTTCATTGTCATGTCGATTCATGTAATACTACATGATTCTATGTATGGAGTGCGTGTAGCCTTCATTGTTACGTCGATTCAGATAGTACTATAGGATTATATATAGAGAGTGCGTGTAGCCTTCATTTTCATGTCGATTCAGATAGTACTACAGGATTCTAGGTATGGAGAGCGTGTAACCTTCATTGTCACGTCGATTCAGATAGTACTACATGATTCTGTGTATGGAGTGCGTGTAGCCCTTATTGTCACGTCGATTCGGGTAGTACTACATGATTATATGTATGGAGTGCGTGTAGCCTTCATTGTCACGTCGATTCAGGTAGTACTACAGGATTATATGTATGGAGTGCGTGTAGCCTTCATTGTGACGTCGATTCAGGTAGTACTACATGATTCTGTGTATGGAGTGCGTGTAGCCTTCATTGTCACGTTGATTCAGATAGTACTACAGGATTCTATGTATGAAGTGCGTGTAGCCTTCATTGTCACGTCGATTCAGATAGTACTATAGGATTATATGTATGGAGTGCGTGTAGCCTTCATTGTCACGTCGATTCAGATAGTACTACAGGATTCTATGTAGGGAGTGCGTGTAGCCTTCATTGTCACGTCGATTCAGATAGTACTATAGGATTATATATATGGAGTGCGTGTAGCCTTCAGTGTCACGTCAATTCGGATAGTATTACAGGATTCTATGTATGGAGTGCGTGTAGCCTTCATTGTCACGTCGATTCAGATAGTGCTATATGATTATATATATGGAGTGCGTGTAGCCTTCATTTTCATGTCGATTCAGATAGTACTACATGATTATATGTATGGAGTGCGTGTAGCCCTTATTGTCACGTCGATTCGGGTAGTATTACATGATTATATGTATGTAGTGCGTGTATCCTTCATTTTGACGTCGATTCAGGTAGTACTACAGGATTATAGGTATGGAGAGCGTGTAGCCTTCATTGTGACGTCGATTTAGGTAGTACTACATGATTATGTGTATGGAGTGCGTGTAGCCTCCATTGTCACGTCGATTCAGATAGTACTACAGGATTCTATGTATGAAGTGCGTGTAGCCTTCATTGTTACGTCGATTCAGATAGTACTATATGATTATATATAGAGAGTGCGTGTATCCTTCATTTTCATGTCGATTCATATAGTACTACAGGATTCTATGTATGGAGTGCGTGTAGCCTTCATTGTCACGTCGATTCAGATAGTACTACAGGATTATATGTATGGAGTGCGTGTAGTCTTCATTGTCACGTCGATTCAGATAGTACTACAGGATTATATGTATGAAGTGCGTGTAGCCTTCATTGTTACGTCGATTCAGATAGTACTATATGATTATATATAGAGAGTGCGTGTATCCTTCATTTTCATGTCGATTCAGATAGTACTACACTATTCTATGTATTGAGTGCGTGTAGCCTTCATTGTCACGTCGATTCAGATAGTACTACAGGTTCTATGTATGGAGTGCGTGTTTCCTTCATTGTCACGTCGATTTAGATAGTACTACATGATTCTTTGTATGGAGTGCGTGTAGCCTTCATTGTCACGTCGATTTAGATAGTACTTCAGGATTCTATGTATGGAGTGCGTGTAGCCTTCATTGGCACGTCGATTCAGATAGTACTACAGAATTATATGTATGGAAAGCGTATAGCCTTCGTTGTCACGTCGATTCATGTAGAACTACAGGATTATATGTATGGAGAGCATGTAGCCTTCATTGTCACGTCGATTCGGGTAATACTACAGGATTATATGTATGGAGAGCGTGTTGCCTTCATTGTCACGTCGATTCGGATAGTACTAGATGATTATATGTATGTAGAGCGTGTAGCCTTCATTGTCATGTCGATTCAGATAGTACTACATGATTCTATGTATGGAAAGCGTGTAGCCTTCATTGTCACGTCGATTCATGATGAACTACAGGATTATATGTATGGAGAGCGTGTAGCCTTCATTGTCACGTCGATTCAGGTAGTACTACATAATTATATGTATGGAAAGCGTGCAGCCTTCATTGTCACATCGATTCAGGTAGTACTACATGATTATATGTATGGAGAGCGTGTAGCCTTCATTGTCATGTCGATTCAGATAGTACTACATGATAATATGTATGGAAAGCGTGTAGCCTTCATTGTCACGACGATTCAGATAGTACTACAGGGTTTTATGTATGGAGAGCGTGTAGTTTTCATTGTCACTTCGATTTAGGTAATACTGCATGATTGTATGTATGAAGTGCGTGTAGCCTTCATTGTCACGTCGATTCAGATAGTACTACATGATTCTATGTATGGAAAGCGTGTAGCCTTCATTGTCACGACGATTCAGATAGTACTACATGATTCTATGTATGGAAAACGTGTATCCTTCATTGTCACGTCGATTCATGATGAGCTACAGGATTATATGTATGGAGAGCGTGTAGCCTTCATTGTCACGTCGATTCAGGTAGTACTACATAATTATATGTATGGAAAGCGTGCAGCCTTCATTGTCACATCGATTCAGGTAGTACTACATGATTATATGTATGGAGAGCGTGTAGCCTTCATTGTCATGTCGATTCAGATAGTACTACATGATTCTATGTATGGAAAGCGTGTAGCCTTCATTGTCACGACGATTCAGATAGTACTACAGGATTTTATGTATGGAGAGCGTGTAGTTTTCATTGTCACTTCGATTTAGGTAATACTGCATGATTGTATGTATGAAGTGCGTGTAGCCTTCATTGTCACGTCGATTCAGATAGTACTACAGGATTATATGTATGAAGTGCGTGTAGCCTTCATTGTCACGACAATTCAGATAGTACTAAAGGATTCTATGTATGGAGAGCGTGTAGTTTTCATTGTCACTTCGATTTAGGTAATACTGCATGATTGTATGTATGGAGAGCGTGTAGCCTCAGTGTCACGTCGATTCAGATAGTACTATAGTATTCTTCGTATAGAGTGCCTGTAGCCATTCCGAATAAGGGGACCATTATATATTGTTGGAAAAACAAGTTTAAGAACAAAACACACCTGGTCAGACTGTGTGGCATACATAACTGGATCTTTCCTGTGTGCGATGTCCCGAATGTCTCTATTTCCGCCGCTCATAGGAAACTTGTTTGTGTAATGAACTAGCGTTAATTTCATTGATGAAGCTCGAATCCAAACCACTCTAGGTACGGCAATTTTAATTGTTCTAATGGTACACTAAGTACGCATGGTCTCTTGTCAATTTATTGATTGATCTATTGTCATGATAAAGACGTTAAAAACGGTTGTCATGTTACCAAAATATTGTTGAAGTTGAAAGTGGCGTAAAACACCATCTAAATTATAATTGGGTCGTTCCCCGAGAAAACCAAAAGTATGGACTCTGCGTAATGTATCGACCCAGATCAGCATGCGCAGTCCGCGCAGGTTAATTCGGGTCGTCACATTCAGTCACAGGGGGAGAGATGTATAGAGTAATGATTACCGAAACAGAAAATCCACAGGAGGCGAGAAGTGTACGTCCAGGTTAGCCAGTGTGACATGCTTAGGCTGATCCGGATCGATACTTTACGCACAGTCCAGTATGTTGGTTTTCTCGTAGAACGGCCCAATCATTATTCTTTCCGTCGTGGTATAAGTGATATACAGTTGATACACGTTAACTCGACCCATGAAACACCGATAATTAATGAGGTGTTCCAGTAATTGATGAGTTTATGCTTAATTAATCAATCATACGTAGCGTGTACTTAATATGAAAAATAAGCCAGTGATAAAAATCATATCGGAAAAAAACCGCAGCAGTACTGAACAATCAGAACTGCTGCTATGCTGCTAGCAAAGGCAGATTCGTTCCGAGAAGTGGTTAAAAATTGTATAAAAGTTAAACGAAATGTTCGTATTTTCAATGATGTCAAGTTCAAGTTCAATCCTTATTTCTTTCTAAGTTTCAACATTGAAATATATATGAAAATAACAATAGCATGTACACAACAAATCAAAGAGAGAGAGAGAGAAATGTCCATATTATCAGATGTATCTGCGAGATATATATTGAGATCTTTGTCAAACCCGAATATAACAAACACAGTCAATTTCCTGCCATCGCGAACATTAAAAGTCGGAATATTCCAACTTTCGAGTGCTTTCTTGATTGGCGCACCTTTCCCCATAACACGGTCGTTTAAAATTGCTGCGTAATGTACATGCTGTGTGAATCTATTTTTGATAACACAGGAAGTACATCAAACATACATCAAGCATACATCAAACATACATCAAACATACATCAAACATACATCAAACATACATCAAACATACATCAAACATACATCAAACATACATCAAACATACATCAAACTTACATCAAACTTACATCAAACTTAAATATCTTTCGTCATATGATATATATGAGCCGTTCCACGAGAAAACCAACATTATGGACTCTGCGTAGTGTATCGACCCAGATCAGCCTGCGCAGTATAATCTGGAGTTCGGCACCTTTAAATGTACAGAAACTGCCAGAAACTCCTGTAGTATCGGTGATGTGGACATTTTATTCAGAAATCTGTCAACTCTGTGCTGCTTAGACACCGTATCCAGGGGGCGTAGCTTGGCAATCGAAATCAACATTGTGGACCCTGCGTAAAGTATCGACCCGGATCAGCCTAAGCATGCCACACAGGCCTACCCGGTTAGACACTTTTCGCCTCCTGTGGATTTTCTGTTTCATGAATCACTACTCTATACATCTATCCCCCTAAGACGGAATGTGTCGGCCGGATCAGTCTGCGCGGACAGCGCAGGCTGATCTGGCCGATACATTACGCATATGTCTATCGCCGCAGCTGCATTTTGGGGGCATTTTGAGAAAAAATGTGTAGGCACGTGCCTACAGTGCCTAAAGGGAGCTAGGCCCCTGGTATCTTTACATTTCCCCATATCTCGTAATCAAACAAACATGAGCCGTTCCACGAGAAAACCAACAGTGTGTGAACTGTGCGTAATGTATCGACCCGGATTAGCCTAGGCATGCTACGTAGGCTAACCCGGACAGACACTTTTCGTCTCCTGTGGATTTTCTGTTTCAGGAATCATTACTTTATACCTTTATACCTCGATATATATATCTCGGAATGTGTCGGCCCGGATTAGCCTGCGCGGACTGCGCAGGCTGATCTGGATCGATACATTACGCAGAGTCCATAATGTTGGTTTTCTCGTGGAACGGGTCACATATTGAATGGGATTTTACAGATTGTTTATTCTTACGGTATGTTTTATGAATATTCCGTCGAGATATGTCACAGCCGTTGATGCTTGCGACTCTTTGAAATAATAACAGTACAAAAGGAAATATACCTTGTTGATGTAAACGTAAAATGTGAACCTTTTTTTGTGTGTGCAATTAAATCTTTCTACTTTTAATTATGCTTTATAGTTATCGTGTCCTCCTAAGCTCTTTTCTATAAATTGCTGATGCGTTTTGATGCATCATGCTGAGTAATGTGTCCTTTTGTCTCAATGTTTTCAACTCGATTCATATCCAGTCTTGGCGCTCAAGAGTTTTTGGGTAATCCACACTCCGCCTGACTCGCTTAGTGTCAGGACAATTGGACCAGAAGAACTGGTAGCTCAGTCGGTAGCGACGCGGGCTATCAATCCAGGGGTTCGAATCCCAGCTCGGCCAACATTCTTTCCGAACAACCAATGAGCTATCAGTCTATGTGGAAAAGCAGCCAGTTGCTTGGAAAGAATGTTGTGTGGGGTACTGGTGTGAGAAAGCCAAGAAACATATGAGTAGATGAACTGGCCGCCGTGATATGACTGAAAAATTATTGAAAACGGCGTTAAACCCAGATCAACCAATCAACCAGATGTACTGGTAGATAAGGCTCGAAATATCACGGGGAGAATTGTTGTAGCGTATAACTCCATACAGATAAGCAATGAATCAAACAAACACCGATTTTGAACCAAGGATTCGAACCGTATTGCACCAAGACACCTATATATCATGGTCGCTCTATAACGATTATTATGCAAATATTGATAATTGATTATCAATCACCTAAAACAGATATGTCGTTGTGTTCCTACAGCGTGACGAATGTAGGGGTTATTTGTGGTGATATCTAGACATATTATATGTATCACCTATATTCGGTGAACAAGTATAGGCGTGTCTTTTCTTTGATGTTTGAAATAAAATAATGTTAGTGCGGCAACTTACTTAAACTGACCCTGAGCAACTTAAGATTCAATGGCAAAATTGTTCATGATTCACTCATTGTTTAATGATTGCTCGATATTATACATAGTTTGTATCGATATTGTTCATGATTTACTCATTGTTTAATGATTACTCGATATTATACATAGTTTGTATCGATATTGTTCATGATTTACTCATTGTTTAATGATTACTCGATATTGTTCATGATTTACTCATTGTTTAATTATTACTCGATAGTGTTCATGATTTACTCATTGTTTAATGATAACTCGATATTGTTCATGATTTACTCATTGTTTAATGATTACTCGATATTGTTCATGATTTACTCATTGTTTACTCGATATTGTTTAATTATTGCTTGATATTATACATAGTTTGTATCGATATTTTTTTCATGATTTACTTGATATTATATACGATTTAGTCAATATTATTCATTATTTACTCAATATTAATCAAGATTTACTCGAAATTGTTCATCATTTACTCAATATTTTTCATGAACTACTTTATTCCATATTGTTCATGATTTACTAAATATTTTTTATGATTTTGATTTAGCTAGATATTGTTTATGATTAACTGGATATTAATCGCCATTTACTCAATATTGTTCATGATTAACTCGTCATTGTTTGTTAAATACTTGAAAGTGTTCTAATTTACTTGATATTATTTAAGATTTACTAGATATTGTTAATGATTTACTCGTTATTGTTTGTTATTACTTAAAAGTGTTCTAATTTACTCGATAGTGTTCATGATTACTCGATAAAGTTCATGATTTATTCGATAAATTTTTTGTTTGTTCATGATTGGCTTTATACTGTTCATGATATACTCAATCTTTTCGTGATTTACTCAATAGTGTTCATGATTTACACGATATTAATTACATTTTGTTCAATTTGAGGACAATTCTAAATATATAGCTTTGCTCGCTTACTCTGACATAAATGTCTATTACGAAGGTGCTTGTACATCTATACAGCATTAAAGATATCAATGATAATTGTTTTTCAGTGTTTTAACGAAATCTCTTTCATCGAGTGAAAAGCAAAGCGATATATTTTCAAGATTGGCGTATATCTTAAAATAACTTTTTATTAAATGTAAACACAGAGCCTTTTGTTTATTCAAAAGTCATTAAATGTAGACCCACTGGGCCTATTCAGCCTTTTACCACAACTGTATACTTTATTGTCGTTTTAAGGCTCAGTATTTCATAAATACTGTTAACAACATGGAGACGAACGTAGTTCCGTAAAGTGACAAGTTATAAACTAAAAACTGCAAAAGTTATAAAAACTCACTGTGAGTTCTTAAGATTAAAATTCACCGAGAAGTTTCTATAATATCCAGGTAAGCACAAAAGATAATGGTTTATCAATAGCATAACAGTTTGTTTAATTTATGCGCTATTACAGAATCTTACATCAGAGACATATAAACACAGTGTTTATATGTCTCTGCTTACATCAATCGGATAAGGCATTTTTCTTTTTGAAAAACAAAATGGCAGTTCTAAAGTCATAATTCAATCTCTATATTATGCTTCTACATCGAAAGAAATGTTTTAAATAATAAGCAATTTCCCCTTTTGCCAAAACGTTTTCAAAATTTTACTTCCATTTATAGTTAATTTCCTTCATTTTACCTAGATGATTTCAGAGTCGTCTGCTGCAGCTTTGTTTTATGTGGAATAGGGTTACATGGTAATTAAGCAGGGTTGACGCACTCCACGTTTTGCATGTTCTAAAATCCTTATTTGACCCTCTAATCCTATGTTGTGGGTACTCAAAAGAATTGTCTCCGTCAGACGCTTCTTTTGAGTACCACAACATAGGGTTTGCTTTAATGATAAAAGAGAAATTGTGGGGGAAAGAGCTGAACACCCCTCCTCTGAATTATTAGTCGCCGGGCCGCCGGGCAGAAGCCCGCGACTTCTATTTTTAATAGGTTTTCGGAAATGACATGGGAGGGGGGATTATTATTAGAAAGAAACACATTTAGATGTCTTGAACATATTACAATTGTGTTTGTTTAAAAACACTAAGTAATGACACATCTAAAATGAAATAAATATTCCGATGTTTTAGGTATTTTCAGTTTCTTTTTTTTTTGACTCGCATTTACTCGCATTTAAGTTTTTTTGTCTTATTTACGAAGACAAAACAGTCCCTATTAGCTAGACTGAGATAGTTTATTTTACACTATATACTACATGTAATCAAAAGGCGATAACTACAAACCTTTACGTCGCACAGTCTAATTTGTTTACATACGCGCACCTGCTTGCAGCAGACTGTTATGTGTAAATATCGAGATGAAAATGACGTCGAATATTCTCTGATGGCAATTTTAACTATAATGTTAGTGTTATGCATAAATGCAGTATGAATTTCCGGCGACATTGATGCGTTGCATCAATTTTCTCTTGTATGTATTTAAATGAACCTCGCTGTACGATTGGTGAACGTGTTGATTCTCCGTTATCGGATTGCATCCAGATCAATTGACGTAAAACTAGCGGGACTACAATTCTAACTTGTTTGTCATCAGATACATTTTGGAGACAATTACATGTAGACGGATTGCGAAGGCTCTGGTGAGACTGTGCGGATGCACCGACTCGCATTGATATAAGTCTTCACTGTAGGAATTAGGAATCCGCCGTTGTCGCGTGGTAGGGGTCGGGAGAATTTGAAACCGGGCGTCCCGGCTTCGATCCATCCAGTCGCGACACGAAGTTCATGATGGAGTTGCCCATGGGCAAGGCACATGTCAAAGCCTAGTACTCGTTTTTATTTATCCAGGGATCATGAATAAGTGAACTGCCACCGTGATGTAACTGTAATAAAGTTTAAAAATGGCGGTAAAACCCCAAATAAAACAAAACACTGTGGCGAGATGTAACAAGACCCCAAATTCGTCTGGCGTGGCTCGGAATCATTCACCGCGACCATGACAATGATACGTGTGTCTAAATGCGGTTTTAATTCGACGTTAATAACACACTTCACTGACAGTTGCGTGTCGAACTAGACGTATCAATAAGTCATTCATATGTAATATAATAAGTCTTTGACGCTGGTTTCAATATTTATGAATGTAATGAAATAAAGGCATAGTCAAAATCAAGATCGATATGGTTAGTTTTATTTTAAGAAAAAAGATGGTACAGGCAGTTTTTTTTTCTCTAAATTACATATTCATAAATCTCTTTATTGACATAGCTTCATATTGGAGAGGTTAACATTGAACCCTCCCAACACAGAACTAGGACCAATATTGATAAGGAAGCCATCGAGCATTTCCTATCTTCCAATATAATTTATTCATTAATTCATCGTAGTTTGAGCCGTAACGTTACAGATACACTCGCTATACATTTATCATTAACCCTTTCCCTCATACGACAATTCTACAGGAGACTAATTTGAACATATTTTGTCAAAAAATAGAAAATCTCTATAATTGAATGGATAACCTTTGACTAAAAATGGAAAAAATTGTGGCAAAAGGAGAAATTGCTCGTTTTGAGCGATTTCTTCTTTTGTCACTATATTTTCAAAAAGCCGTCTGCTGCAGATGCGTCAGAAAGCGCCTATAATAGGGAAAGGGTTACTTCCTCTTATGTATATACTCATTTGTTAATTATTGAGGAGACTTATTTCCATGCACAGCAGTCATGTGCATTCCTCCATTCTCATCTATCTCACTATTTATTCTAATAGAAAACCAACTTTTTTTGTGATAACGGAATTATTCATGATTTTTTTTATTGGTTGTTGACATAAAGGCCCATAGTGCCGGGTGTTCTCTTTGTGATTGTAAAATGGATGTGTATATAAATCCTGTAAATATGCACATGTCATTATCATAAACAAAGTCCCTGTGACACGCGTCATTCGTCTTTCACCAATGGGCTAACAGTCTATGTGGAAAAGTAGCCAGGTGCTTTGATTGGAAAGTATGTTTGATGGAGTACTGACGTGAGCAAACCAGGAACCATATGCGTAGGTGAACTGGCCGCCCTGATATGACTGAAAACTTGTTCAAAACGGCGTTAAACCCCAATCAATCAATCAATCAATCAATCAATCAGCAACATAAAAGATTTACTTACTAACTTACTTACTCACAGTTCGTAAAACGCTTTCGTTACTAATTCCCAGTTTGTCAAACGATTCCGTTACTTACTCTCAGTTCGTAAAACGCTTTCGTTACTAATTCCCAGTTCGTCAAACGATTCCGTTACTTACTCTCAGTTCGTTAAACGCTTTCGTTACTTACTTTTAGTTCGTTAAATCCTTTCGTTACTAATTCTCAGTTCGTTAAACGCTTCCGTGACTTACTTACTCACAGTTCGTTAAATGATTCCGTTACTTACTGGGATCATGAATAATCAAATTTAATTGCGCGCTAAATGACCTCAGCTGTCGATGCGCCATAAAACAATATACATTCCGTTACTTACTCTCAGTTCGTTAAACGATTCCGTTACTTACTCTCAGTTCGTTAAACGCTTCTGTTATTTTCAATTACAAGTGTTCTCGCGATCATTTAAAGCATGAATGAGCCAGTGCATGAGAAAATGTACGAGTTGGCATTTCTGAACAGTGTAGGTTCAGATTATCTTGCCCACATGCTGAGTCTGATCTGGATCTACACACGTTTACAGAATCTTTTAAGCACGATAGTGTTAGTAATAAGTAAGTGAGTAAGTAAGTAAATTTTTTCATTATTATGACATGTGTTAAATATTTATAAATTACAATCATAATTTAACATTATGTTCAATTATTTGAAAAGTGTTTTCAAAATTAATAAACTGCAGTATGTGTAACCTTTCCCTCGTAAATAAATATTTATTTAACAACTACATGAAAACTTTTTTTTTGACAAATATCGAAGTTAAAACATAGTAGAAATCATTGTGAGAAAAGTGGCTATTGGTTAATTCAGTGAATACCTCCGCTCCCCACAATGCTTTCAATATAATTGAGTCGTCCCACGAGAAAACCAACATTGTGGACTGCGTAAAGTATCGACCCGGATCAGCTTAAGCATGCCGCACAGGCTTACCGGGATAGACACTTTTCTCCTCCTGTGGATTTTCTGTTTCAGGAATAACTACTCTATACATTTATCCCCCCTAAGACGGAATGTGTCGGCCGGATCAGTCTGCGCGGACAGCGCAGGCTGATCTGGTCGATACATTACGCAGATGTCTATCGCTGCAGCTGTATTTTGGGGGCATTTTCCCCGAGAAAACCAACATTGTGGACACTGCGTAAAGTATGGTCCCGAATCAGCCTAAGCATGCCACACAGGCCTACCCGGATAGACACTTTTCGCCTCCAGTGGATTTTCTGTTTCAGGAATCATTACTCTTGACTTCTACCCCCCTGAGACGGAATGTATAGATCCGGATCAGTCTGCGCGGACAGGCTGATCTGGGCCGATACATTACGCAGAGGCCATAATGTTGGGTTCTTCACGAGACGGCTCAAATATAATATGTGAATAGTGTAGATCTTTATCGGACTGAGAGGTCACACGGGCTGATCTAGAAATATGAGCCGTTCCACAAGAAAACTAATAGTATGGACTTTGCGTAATATATCGACCCAGATCAACCTGCGCAGTCCGCTCAGGCTTATCCGGGCCGATACATTCCATCTCAGGGCGATAGGGGCATCGAGTGATAATTCCTGGAACAGAAAATCCACATGAGGCGAAACGTGTCAGTCCGGACTCCGGGTTAGCCTGCGTGGCATGCTTAGGTTGATCCGGGTCGATACTTTACGCAGAGTCCATACTGTTGGTTTCTCGTGGAACGTCACATATACTGTGCGCAAAGGCCATCTGGTAGCTTTTCTCATGCACTGGCTCATATAACGTTTAATATGTACATGCTCTCGCAGGTTTTATACATAATTACCATTTTGTATTGTCAGATTTGTAATTCATTGATTTCATGAACACATTTAAGCATTTTTCGATCTATGTCTATGTAAATGGTCTCCCCTTTCCATACAAATTTAGGTGGGAATAAGAATTAGCACACCCCCTCCCCCCCCCCCCCCCCTCCCCATATAGTGGACACTATTCCAGCACATCGGCAGATTTGTAAGCTGATATAAGCATTCAGAACTGCCAATACGCTGTTTTCAAAAAGCAGATCAATACCAAGAAATTGTTCGAGATAAGCAATTGATCACGTGCTTGATTTATCGAGATTGCAATGTAAATAATCGTGCTCCCAACAACTCTAGTGGCGTATTCAAAATTGTCAAAACACAGCGAACGCTCGGCGATTGCTTGTCAAAGGCTGTACTTTGACTGGTTGATTGGGCTATCACATGTCCGAGTGCTCGGTGTTTTGGGTCAATCTGAACGCTCCCACCACACATATTGTTGTTTGAAAAATGTTTTTATCAACCTCGGTGGTCAAGTAAGCAGGTACGCCTCGAACAGCGAAAAGGGGTTTGAACCTCGGTCGGATCATTTTTGTGTGTTTATGCAATTTGTTTCGGTCATATCATGGCGTTTCCTATTACTGGTACATTCATCATTAATACCAGCGATGTCAGTCGTAATGCTAACCCTAAAATCCTTCTCGCCAAAGATGGAAAGCCATTACAACCATTTTACAATTTTATCTCTAAATCTGTAAAACAAGAGGGCGATTAGGCCCTGGAATCGCTCACCTAAGAATGGGCTATTTAAGACAACTCTTTCAGCGCCAATGGCAATATCCTCAAGACAAACTTTCTGACAAAATTTCAAGCTGCTCAAGTCAAAAATGTGATCTCTATAGTGGTAACTAGATTGTTCTGAAATTTAGCTTAGTGACCTAGTTGTTGACCTGACCTGACCCATATTCGAAATTAGCTTAGATATCACCAGGACAAATATTCTGACAAAGTTTCAACATGCTCAAGCCAAAAATGCGGCTTCCAGAGTGATAACAAGATTGTTCTTCAATTTGGCCTTGGGACCTAATTTTTTAATCTAAAATGACCCATATTCGAACTTGGCCTAGATATCATCAGGACAAACTATCTGATCAAGTTTCAACATGCTCAAGTTTAAAATGCGGCTTCCAGAGTGTTTATAAGATTTTCCTTAAATTTGGCCTAGTGACCTAGTTTTTGAACGGACATGACCCATATTCGAACTTGGCCTAGATATCACCAGGACAATTTCAACATGCTCAAGTATAAAATGCGGTTTCAAGAGTGTTAACAAGATTTTCCTTAAATTTGGCCTAGTGACGTAGTTTTTGACCGGACATGACCCATATTCAAACTTGGCCTAGATATCACTAAAACAAACATTTTGACATAGTTTCATCATGTTCAAGCCAAAAATGTGGCTTCGAGAGTGTCAAGAATATTTTCCTTAAATTTGGCCTAGTGACCTAGTTTTTAATCGGAAATAACCCATATCAAGTTTCAACATGCTCAAGCTAACAGTGCGGCTTCCAGAGTGTTAACAATATTTTCCTTAAATGTAGCCTACGGACGACGTACGACGGACAAATGGCGATCACAAAAACTCGAACTCGAAGCAACTAATAAATTAACGCATTCCATTATTATTTTGGTTACACTGGTACATGTACAATTGTGTGTTGGTTGTGTTTTAAGCGTTCTTTACAACAAATACACATACTGTGGAGTTACGTGGAGAGCCTTCAGACTCGTCGGTATCAGTATACATAGTGTCGGGATTGTTGGTAAGTTACCCAGCAGGCAACGCCTAGTTATAGTTGAAATATTGTAGAAAAAACCCGGTTTGAAACACACTGTTCAGAACTGCATACGTGTACCTTTTCGCAATGTGTTTCAGAGGCCTATAAGGAAGGAAGACTGGACATGCCCAACTGTGTTTCAGAGGCCTATAGGGAAGGAAGACTGGACATGCCCGACTGTGTTTCAGAGACCTATAGGGTAGGAAGACTGGACATGCCCAACTGTGTTTCAGAGGCCTATAGTTAAGGAAGACTGGACATGCCCAACTGTGTTTCAGAGGCCAAAGACTGGACATGCCAAACTGTGTTTCAGAGGCCTATAGGGAAGGAAGACTGGACATGCCCAACTGTGTTTCAGAGGCCAAAGACTGGACATGCCCAACTGTGTTTCAGAGGCCTATAGGGAAGGAAGACTGGACATGCCCAACTGTGTTTCAGAGGCCTATAGGGAAGGAAGACTGGACATGCCCAACTGTGTTTCAGAGGCCTATAGGGTAGGAAGACTGGACATGCCCAACTGTGTTTCAGAGGCCTATAGGGAAGGAAGACTGGACATGCCCAACTGTGTTTCAGAGGCCTATAGGGAAGGAAGACTGGACATGCCCAACTGTGTTTCAGAGGCCTATAGGGAAGGAAGACTGGACATGCCCAACTGTGTTTCAGAGGCCTATAGGGAAGGAAGACTGGACATGCCCAACTGTGTTTCAGAGGCCTATAGGGAAAGAAGACTGGACATGCCCAACTGTGTTTCAGAGGCCTATAGGGATGGAAGACTGGACATGCGTCAGAAAGCGTCTATATGAGGGAAAGGGTTAAATAAAGTCTTTATTTATTATTATTCGCATTGATAGCGTCGTTATTATTTCCGATCAACACCTGAGTAAAAAAAAAAAAAAGACTTTAAAAATGGTACTAATGGCTGCCCTCCTTGCCGCTCAGGGTTGCTAGGTTATAATTACGACTGACTGACTGTTGTCGGGATAAATGAACCAGTAGTACTGGTAATTATCCAGGAAACGCCGTGATACGAATAAACACTTGTTGAATGCGGCGTAAAACACTAAACAAACAAACCGGAATTAAAATATAATTCTTTAGTGCTGCACGAACAATGAAACCACAAGTCATTCATTCACAATGCGGTTTAGCATTTAATTAAACAACCGTCTAGTTCACCGCAAACTTGTTAATGGCGTCATTGTTAGTTCACTTCAACAACTCTTATCATTTACCGCAATTTATTGTTTAAATGATAACATTGTTATTATTAGAATCATTAATATTACTTCCGGGTGTGAGTTATGAAACAATGTTAAATGAGGACTCTCTTTAAACCATTTTAGTTGTGGTTTAAGTCGTAAGGACCTGGCACGCAATTTAAAATCAAAGTACTGAAAGTACTAAAAGTAGATTTGTGATTGATTAAGAGGAGATGCAGAAGTGCATATATAAATATTTATCTAAAACAAAGTCCCACCATGGCAGACAAGTAATGATGCATCGGGCTAGAACGAACCATTTTCAAGATCATAAATTCGTGTTGGTCTTGTGAAATTTAATTGAGCCGAACTCCGAATATATCATTTTTAATTATCATATTACCCAATAGCTATACGGGAATCCCAACAGGTACATTCATGACAGTACATTGTCTTCCTATGTATTGACTGTACTGAACCAACTGATGCATTCAGAGTAAGCACTCTATTTATATAATCTATTAATGTTTACATCTCCAAAACAGAAGACAAGCGTGGCAAGCGTGGCCCTGAATCAATCACTTGAGTGATAGCTATGTAGCATATGTGTAACTACTTATATCGGAGAAAATGTAATCAAGAGCCTGAATGAAACTGATAGGAATGGACACTGTATATAGACGGTATAACACACGTGGGTGTTGGGCGTAATGCTATCCTTACCTTGGGACACATGATTTACTGACATACAGGCTACGGACTCATTGCTTATTGACATACAGGCAGGGGACACATAACTCACTGACGCACAAGCAGGGGACACATGACTTACTGACACACTTGCAGGGGATTCATGACTTACTGACACACTTGCAGGGGATTCATGACTTACTAACACACAGGCAGGAGACACATCACTTTCTAACACACAGACAGGGGACTCATGACATATTGACACACAGGCAGGGGACTCATGACTTATTGACATACAGGCAGGGGACTCATGACTTATTGGCACACAGGCAGGGGACTCATGACTTACTGACACACAGACAGGAGACACATAGACTAACTGACACACAGGCAGGGGACACATGACTAACTGACACACAGGCAGGGGACTCATGACTTACTTACACACAGACAGGGGACACATGACTAACTGACATACAGGCAGGGGACTCATGACTTACTGACATACAGGCAGGGGACACATGACTAACTGACACACATGCAGGGGACTCATGACTCACGAACGCACAAGCAGGGTACACATAACTTACTGACGCATAGGCAGGGGACTCATGACTCAATGACGCACAAGCAGGAGACACATGACTTACTGACACACTTGCAAGGGATTCATGACTTACTGACACAAAGGCAGAGGACTCATGACTTACTGACACACAGGCAGGGGACTCATGACTAACTGACACACATGCAGGGGACACATGACTAACTGACACACAGGCAGGGGACTCATGACTTACTTACATACAGACAGGGGACACATGACTAACTGACATACAGGCAGGGGACTCATGACTTACTGACATACAGGCAGGGGACACATGACTAACTGACACACATGCAGGGGACTCATGACTCACGAACGCACAAGCAGGGTACACATAACTTACTGACGCATAGGCAGGGGACTCATGACTCAATGACGCACAAGCAGGAGACACATGACTTACTGACACACTTGCAGGGGATTCATGACTTACTGACACAAAGGCAGAGGACTCATGACTTACTGACACACAGGCAGGGGACTCATGACTAACTGACAAACAGGCAGGGGACACATGACTAACTGACACACAGGCAGGGGACTCATGACTTACTTACATACAGACAGGGGACACATGACTAACTGACATACAGGCAGGGGACTCATGACTTACTGACATACAGGCAGGGGACACATGACTAACTGACACACATGCAGGGGACTCATGACTCACTGACGCACAAGCAGGGTACACATAACGTACTGACGCATAGGCAGGGGACTCATGACTCAATGACGCACAAGCAGGAGACACATGACTTACTGACACACTTGCAGGGGATTCATGACTTACTGACAAAAAGGCAGAGGACTCATGACTTACTGACAAACAGGCAGGGTACTCATGACTAACTGACACACAGGCAGGTGACACATGACTAACTGACACACAGGCAGGGGACTCATGACTTACTTACATACAGGCAGGGGACACATGACTAACTGACATACAGGCAGGGGACTCATGACTTACTGACATACAGGCAGGGGACACATGACTAACTGACACACATGCAGGGGACTCATGACTTACTGACGCCTAAGCAGGGGACACATGCTTTACTGACACACAGGCTAGGTACACATGACTTACTGACACACAGGCTAGGGACACATGACTTACTGACACACAGGCTAGGGGCACATGATTTACTGACATACAGGCTACGGACTCATGGCTTACTGACACAAAGGCAGAGGACTCATGACTTACTGACACACAGGCAGAGGACACATGACTAACTGACACACAGGCTAGGGACACATGACTTACTGACACACAGGCTAGGGGCACATGATTTACTGACATACAGGCTACGGACTCATGGCTTACTGACACACAGGCTAGGGACACATGACTTACTGACATAAAGGATAGGGACACATGACTTACTGATATACATGCTAGGGACACATGACTTACTGACATACAGGCTAAGGACATATGACTTACTGACATACAGGCTAAGGACACATGACTTACTGACACACAGGCT
The DNA here is from genome assembly GCA_031761405.1 of Serripes groenlandicus. Taxonomy (NCBI): domain Eukaryota; kingdom Metazoa; phylum Mollusca; class Bivalvia; order Cardiida; family Cardiidae; genus Serripes; species Serripes groenlandicus. The sequence continues at coordinate 52,836,320 of JASEVX010000014.1, read as the reverse complement.
AGGGACACATGACTTACTGACACACAGACTAAGGACACATGACTTACTGACACACAGGCTAGGGACACATGACTGACTCACATACAGGCTAGGGACACATGACTTACTGAGGGAAACATGACTTACTGACACGCAGGCTAAGGACACATGACTTACTGACACACAGGCTAATGACACATGACTTACTGACACACAGGCTAGGGACACATGACTTACTGACACACAGGCTAGGGGCACATGATTTACTGACATACAGGCTACGGACTCATGGCTTACTGAAACACAGGCTAGGGACACATGACTTACTGACATAAGGGATAGGGACACATGACTTACTGATATACATGCTAGGGACACATGACTTACTGACATACAGGCTAAGGACATATGACTTACTGACATACATGCTAAGGACATATGACTTACTGACACACAGGCTAAGGACACATGACTTACTGACACACAGGCTAGGGACACATGACTTACTGACACACAGGCTAAGGACACATGACTTACTGACACACAGGCTAGGGACACATGACTGACTCACATACAGGCTAGGGACACATGACTTACTGAGGGAAACATGACTTACTGACACACAGGCTAAGGACACATGACTTACTGACACACAGGCTAAGGACACATGACTTACTGACACACAGGCTAGGGACACATGACTTACTGACACACAGGCTAAGGACACATGACTTACTGAAACACAGGCTAAGGACACATGACTTACTGACACACAAGCTAGGGACACATGACTTACTGACTAACAGGCTAGGGACACATGACTTACTGACACACAGGCTAGGGGCACATGATTTACTGACACACAGGCTACGGACTCATGGCTTATTAACATACAGGCAGGGGACACATAACTTACTGACGCATAGGCAGGGGACACATGCCTTACTGGGACACATGGCTTACTGACACACAGGCGAGGGACACATGATTTACTGACATACAGGCAGGGGACACATGACTAACTGACATACAGGCAGGGGACTCATGACTAACTGACACACATGCAGGGGACTCATGACTTACTGACGCATAAGCAGGGGACACATGCTTTACTGACACACAGGCTAGGGACACATGACTTACTGACATACATGCTAGGTACACATGACTTACTGACACACAGGCTAGAGACACATGACTTACTGACATACATGCTAGGGGCACATGACTTACTGACACACATGCTAGGGACACATGACTTACTGACACCCAGGCTAGGGACACATGACTTACTGACACACAGGCTAGGGGCACATGATTTACTGACATACAGCTACGGACTCATGGCTTATTAACATACAGGCAGGGAACACATAACTTACTGACGCATAGGCAGGGGACACATGCCTTACTGACACACAGGCTATGGACACATGGCTTACTGACACACAGGCTAGAGACACATGGCTTACTGACACACAGGCTAGAGACACATGACTTACTGACACACAGGTTAGGGACACATGACCTACTGACACACAGGCTAGGGGCACATGATTTACTGACATACAGGCTACGGACTCATAGCTTATTAACATACAGGCAGGGGACACATAACTTACTGACGCATATGCAGGGGACACATGCCTTACTGGGACACATGGCTTACTGACACACAGGCGAGGGACACATGACTTACTGACATACAGGCAGGGGACACATGACTAACTGACATACAGGCAGGGGACTCATGACTAACTGACACACATGCAGGGGACTCATGACTTACTGACGCATAAGCAGGGGACACATGCTTTACTGACACACAGGCTAGGGGCACATGATTTACTGACATACAGGCTACGGACTCATGGCTTAATAACATACAGGCAGGGGACACATAACTTACTGACGCATAGGCAGGGGACACATGCCTTACTGACACACAGTCTATGGACACATGGCTTACTGACACACAGGCTAGAGACACATGGCTTACTGACACACAGGCTAGAGACACATGACTTACTGACACACAGGCTATGGACACATGACTTACTGACACACAGGCTATGGACACATGGCTTACTGACACACAGGCTAGAGACACATGGCTTACTGACACACAGGCTAGAGACACATGACTTACTGACACACAGGCTAGGGACACATGACTTACTGACACACAGGTTAGGGACACATGACCTACTGACACACAGGCTAGGGGCACATGATTTACTGACATACAGGCTACGGACTCATAGCTTATTAACATACAGGCAGGGGACACATAACTTACTGACGCATATGCAGGGGACACATGCCTTACTGGGACACATGGCTTACTGACACACAGGCGAGGGACACATGACTTACTGACATACAGGCAGGGGACACATGACTAACTGACATACAGGCAGGGGACTCATGACTAACTGACACACATGCAGGGGACTCATGACTTACTGACGCATAAGCAGGGGACACATGCTTTACTGACACACAGGCTAGGGGCACATGATTTACTGACATACAGGCTACGGACTCATGGCTTAATAACATACAGGCAGGGGACACATAACTTACTGACGCATAGACAGGGGACACATGCCTTACTGACACACAGGCTATGGACACATGGCTTACTGACACACAGGCTAGAGACACATGGCTTACTGACACACAGGCTAGAGACACATGACTTACTGACACACAGGCTATGGACACATGACTTACTGACACACAGGCTATGGACACATGGCTTACTGACACACAGGCTAGAGACACATGGCTTACTGACACACAGGCTAGAGACACATGACTTACTGACACACAGGCTAGGGACACATGACTTACTGACATACAGACTAAGGACACATGACTTACTGACACACATGCTAAGGACACATGACTTACTGACATACATGCTAGGGACACATGACTTACAGACATACAGGCTGAGGACACATGACTTACTGACACACATGCTAAGGACACATGACTTACTGACACACAGGCTAGGGACACATAACTTACTGACACACAGGCTAGGGACACATGACTTACTGATACACAGGCTAGGGACACATGACTTACTGACACACAGGCTAAGGACACATGACTTACTGACACACAGGCTAAGGGCACATGACTTACTGACATACAGACTAAGGACACATGACTTACTGACACACATGCTAAGGACACATGACTTACTGACACACAGGCTAGGGACACATGACTTACTGACTAACAGGCTAGGGACACATGACTTACTGACACACAGGCTAGGGGCACATGATTTACTGACACACAGGCTACGGACTCATGGCTTATTAACATACAGGCAGGGGACACATAACTTACTGACATACAGGCAGGGGACTCATGACTAACTGACACACATGCAGGGGACTCATGACTTACTGACGCATAAGCAGGGGACACATGCTTTACTGACACACAGGCTAGGGACACATGACTTACTGACATACATGCTAGGTACACATGACTTACTGACACACAGGCTAAGGACACATGACTTACTGACATACAGGCTAAGGACATATGACTTACTGACACACAGGCTAAGGACACATGACTTACTGACACACAGGCTAGGGACACATGACTTACTGACACACAGGCTAGGGACACATGACTTACTGACACATAGGCTAAGGACACATGACTTACTGAAACACAGGCTAAGGACACATGACTTACTGACACACAAGCTAGGGACACATGACTTACTGACTAACAGGCTAGGGACACATGACTTACTGACACACAGGCTAGGGGCACATGATTTACTGACACACAGGCTACGGACTCATGGCTTATTAACATACAGGCAGGGGACACATAACTTACTGACATACAGGCAGGGGACTCATGACTAACTGACACACATGCAGGGGACTCATGACTTACTGACGCATAAGCAGGGGACACATGCTTTACTGACACACAGGCTAGGGACACATGACTTACTGACATACATGCTAGGTACACATGACTTACTGACACACAGGCTAGAGACACATGACTTACTGACATACATGCTAGGGGCACATGACTTACTGACACACATGCTAGGGACACATGACTTACTGACACCCAGGCTAGGGACACATGACTTACTGACACACAGGCTAGGGGCACATGATTTACTGACATACAGGCTACGGACTCATGGCTTATTAACATACAGGCAGGGAACACATAACTTACTGACGCATAGGCAGGGGACACATGCCTTACTGACACACAGGCTATGGACACATGGCTTACTGACACACAGGCTAGAGACACATGGCTTACTGACACACAGGCTAGAGACACATGACTTACTGACACACAGGTTAGGGACACATGACTTACTGACACACAGGCTAGGGGCACATGATTTACTGACATACAGGCTACGGACTCATAGCTTATTAACATACAGGCAGGGGACACATAACTTACTGACGCATATGCAGGGGACACATGCCTTACTGGGACACATGGCTTACTGACACACAGGCGAGGGACACATGACTTACTGACATACAGGCAGGGGACACATGACTAACTGACATACAGGCAGGGGACTCATGACTAACTGACACACATGCAGGGGACTCATGACTTACTGACGCATAAGCAGGGGACACATGCTTTACTGACACACAGGCTAGGGACACATGACTTATTGACATACATGCTAGGTACACATGACTTACTGACACACAGGCTAGATACACATGACTTACTGACATACATGCTAGGGGCACATGACTTACTGACACACAGGCTAGGGACACATGACTTACTGACATACATGCTAGGGGCACATGACTTACTGACACACAGGCTAGGGACACATGACTTACTGACACACAGGCTAGGGGCCCATGATTTACTGACATACAGGCTACGGACTCATGGCTTATTAACATACAGGCAGGGGACACATAACTTACTGACGCATAGGCAGGGGACACATGCCTTACTGACACACAGGCTATGGACACATGGCTTACTGACACACAGGCTAGAGACACATGGCTTACTGACACACAGGCTAGAGACACATGACTTACTGACACACATGCTAGGGACACATGACTTACTGACACACAGGCTATGGACACATGGCTTACTGACACACAGGCTAGAGACACATGGCTTACTGACACACAGGCTAGAGACACATGACTTACTGACACACAGGCTAGGGACACATGACTTACTGACATACAGACTAAGGACACATGACTTACTGACACACATGCTAAGGACACATGACTTACTGACATACATGCTAGGGACACATGACTTACAGACATACAGGCTGAGGACACATGACTTACTGACACACAGGCTAAGGACACATGACTTACTGACACACATGCTAGGGACACATAACTTACTGACACACAGGCTAGGGACACATGACTTACTGACACACAGGCTAGGGACACATGACTTACTGACACACAGGCTAGGGACACATGACTTACTGACACACATACTAGGGACACATGACTTACTGACACACAGGCTAGGGACACATGACTTACTGACACACAGGCTAAGGACACATGACTTACTGACACACAGGCTAAGGGCACATGACTTGCTGACACACAGGCTAGGGACACATGACTTACAGACACACAGGCTAGGGACACATGACTTACTGACACACAGGCTATGGACACATGACTTACTGACACACAGGCAGGGGACTCATGACTTACTGACACACAGGCTAGGGACACATGACTTACTGACACACAGGCTAGGGACACATGACTTACTGACACACAGGCTAGGGACACATGACTTACTGACACACAGGCTAGGGACACATGACTTACTGACACACAGGCTAGGGACATAGCCATTCCTTTGCACACACATCAGAGCTCTAGATAAGGGGCGTTTTGTCTTTTCTAAAATCATTATTTGACCCTTTAACCCTATGTTGTCGGCACTCAATTCTGAATCATGTCAATGAGACGTTTCCTTTTTTAGTACCCACATCATAGGGCTTTTCTTGTATGATAAGTCAGAAATTATTGAGAGAAGAGCTGTATTCCCCTCCTTATCTTGACATTTTGTATACTCATGTTTTGGTCAAATAGGTCATCAGCGGAACTACACAGAAATATATGAAAGGAATAACGGAAGGGGCAAGATCCTCGCGCTGAACATGTTCGACTGATTCGAGCGAAGGTAGAGGAGAGTGGCGGAAACTGTAGCGACTTCAACACACCAGGTGCGCTCATACCAGGGGCGTCGCTTGGCAATAATCAATGTGAAGGCCGTCTCGTGATAAAATCAACATTGTGGACTCTGCGTAAAGTATCAACCCGGATCAGCCTAAGCATGCCACACAGGCGTACCCGGATATACACTTTTCGCCTCCTGTGGATTTTCTGTTTCAGGAATCACTACTCTATATATCCACCCTTAGACGGAATGTGTTGGCCGGATCAGTCTGCGCGGACAGCGCAGGCTGATCTGGTCGATATATTACGCAGATGTGTATCGCCGCAGCTGCATTTTGGGGCATTTTTAGAAAATATGTAGGCACGTGCCTACAGTGCCTAAAGGGAGCTGCGCCCCTGCATACGGTTCTTTTTATATAACATAGCTTAACATAACATAACATAATATTTATGTGCATTAAACATTAACACAATACAGTATCTTTTACAGTTAATCTCTTTCCTTATATACGAAGTGTAACCTTTTCCCACATACAACAAATCTGTTGCAGACATCTTTGAATAAAGTAAGAAGACATACGGAAAATCTCTTAAGATAAATGTATGTTTAAAACTATTAAAACATATCTACTGCAGTTTCTTCAAAATGCATATTTGCCGAAAAAGGTTAAGTACTTTAAACAGCATTACAGTTATTTCAGTAGATTCTTCTTCTTTTTTATTTGTTTTTTTTTATGCTGTTTGTAATAGTATTTTTATCATGCCAACAGTAAGTTAGTTTGATCACACCAACAGTATTTTAGTTTTATCACACCAACAGTAATTTAGTTTTATCATGCTAACAGTATTTTAGTTTTATCATGCCAACAGTACTTTAGTTTTATCACGCTAACAGTATTTTAGTTTTATCATGCCAATACTATTCTAGTTTTATCACGCTAACAGTATTTCAATTTCATAATGCAAATAGTATTTTAGTGTTTAGTATTATAGTTTTATCACGCCAACAGTATTTTAGTGTTATCATGCCAACAGTTCATTTAGCCATGGTCATTGAGTTACCAACTAGTACCAGTCTAATAATTATTGCCAAATGGCGCTTCAATATTATTACCATATTATTACCTTTGAATAATTTCATATTAGATTAGTTGTTTGATATAGCTCCTACACTTCTTTAAACTGTATTCTAGTAATAGCATGCCTATTCCTGACACAAGCCCACAAACGCAGCAACTGATAAATATCTTTACTTTTTTTTATGCATGTGCAGCAGGCAAATTTGACAATATTGTGGTAAAAGGGGAAATGCTCATCTTTAGTAATTTCCTTTGTTGTTACAATGTGTTTGTGTGAGCATGCACACATGTTGATCCGGATCTTCTCGGGTCACAACTGCCCAATGGTTAGATTTCGTGAAGAACAGCTGCTTTTGTTATTGTAAACAAGATTATTTCACAGCTAATTTTGTTATCGTAAACAAGATTGTTTCATAGTTGTTGTGTTTTTCCTGTTCATGACTAATGGGGCAGACAGGTAAAAAGGACTTCCTACAGTATTACTGGACCATTTATCCTGAGACCAGCAAGTCAGTCGTTACGCTTAGCCTGCAACCCTGAGCAACAAGGAGGGCAGTCATTACCTCCATTTTTGTCACACCGCGACGAAATTACGAAAGCAGCGAGACTAAGGGGTTGCTTTTCTGGCGGCCGTGTCAAACATTTGCGTTTATCTCAATGTAAAGGTTTTGTTTTTTTCACTTTTTCTCAAGTACTTGTGCCAGGGTTTTCAAACTTTGATTATAGTTGCATATGATAAAACTTGTTCACATTAAATGCTGAAGATGCTAAGTGTGACCTTTCTTAGGGGATAAAAACATGAATTGTTGTGTTTTTTAGTGGATTTTGAGAATTAGGCATCACATCTTCAGCTTTTGCTAGATGTTTTTCAAAATGAGCACACACACCTTATGTATTAAGTACTTCAACGTTTTAAACGAGTTATTATGCTAAGTTTACGCTATTTCCCCGGCGGCCACGGCAATCACGTTTCAGGCCACCGTGGACAAACCGGGATGGACGTGAGACAACGTGAGGAACCGGAATAGGCAAACGTGACATAACATCTTCAACTTTTGCTAGATGTTTTTCAAAATGAGCACACACACATTATGTATTAAGTACTTCAACGTTTTAAACGAGTTATTATGCTAAGTTTACGCTATGTTCCCGGCTGCCACAGCAATCACGTTTCAGGCCACCGTGGACAAACCGGGATGGACGTGAGACAACGTGGGGAACCAGAATGGGCAAACGTGACAGGCCGTGATTGCCGTGGATGCCGGGTCAGATTTTTAAACTGTCAGAAGTCACGGTGCGGATGAGAAACGTAGAAGGCTGTAGTAAAACAAGGTGAACGCAACAAAACGTGACAGTACGTAATAGGCCGTAACACAACTTGGAAGCAGTCCGTACTGGGGCGGGAAGCATGTGTATTCCCCGTAGGGATGGCAACGGTTACCGATATTACTAACCGGTTACTCGTACAATTTTGTAGCCGGTTAACCGTATAGATTCATAGACAATACATATCCACTGTTTTAGTCGAATATGGTTGCGCATATTACTGGTTCCACCAGTCCAAGACAGTTCATTACCACACAAACTGTACTTGACTTTGTTATCATAAGCACAGCGTTTCAAATACTTCCAGACAAAGGATGTAGCAGGCGGCGTTTTGGGAATATATTCTGTAGATCTTTTTTAACGAAGTGACTGTTATACGATTTATAATATGTCAAATGAAAAAGGTACATGGCTGCATATTTTTAAATACCAACTCAGGGGAAAATGTGTTCCAAACTTCAAATTACTCTTTAAATCTTCTAATCGTGTTGGTAAATAATAATTTATAAAAACAACAATTCAAATGTATCACACTTACTCCAATTAGTTGAATTATAAAAACAAACGGCAAAAATAATGAATAAGTCATTATCTTATAATTTCTGCCTTTATTAGACATCAAACTTTTTTTAAAATTATCAAAGCGTCCTTTTATGGACAATTATCCGATTAACACTACACAAACAAACGATCATCAATAAAATCGAATGCGGCTGTTATCGCAGTAATGTAAACACTGGACGATCGAGGTGTGAATAATTAACCTCTCATGTCAGATACGTGTGACAAATTAAAAAGAACAAAAGGTGAAACACAACTGTGTATATATTTTATCTTTTCTTCCGAGTACTCGGTTACCGAAATTACTAACCGATTAATCGGAAGACGTACGGTTAACCGGGTAACCGATTAATCGTTGCCATCCCCGGCATCCCACGGTCCTTTCAAGTTTTGTCACGTCCAATCACGGCGTGTCCCGGCGTGTGACGGTAAAATGGGCCCGGCGCACTACGGCGCGATGCGTTCTACTACGGGTTGACATGGCGCGCGCGGTCTGGGAGGGAGTATATAAAAGCCGAGCCAGGCAGGGATGCCTCATTCGAGACTGAGCAATCGGCGACACATTACTGCATCTACACTACGAAGAAAGAAGATCAATCTTTAAAGAAAGAAGGCCAAGCTATGCCACCGAAGAAGCCAAGGCCCCCGTCCTGCACCACCACTACCAGTAGAGGAACAGAAGCAGCCTGAAGATCATCGCCGTTCACCGCCGCCAGATGAAGAGAAGCGTGCTGCTGATGATGATCCGGTTCCTGAACTGGAACCTGAACCTGAGGATGATGAGGAGGATGAGGAGGAGCTCCTCATTGACTTCCTCCAGCAAAAATCCCGCGCTGTACTACAAGATCCAAGAGGCTGGCTGGTTACAAAGACGCGGCGGCGAAAGACAGACTGTGGGCTGAGCGAACACTTCGTCCTTGTATGTTTCCACGATGGCCTTGCACACTTCTGGCACCATATGGCAGATGTCTGCTTTTCTGCACCTGAACGCATAGGATAGTGACTGGTAATTGTCCCAGATGTCTCAAAGTCACTGTCAGCTTCAGTTTAGGTGGTAGAGCAGAGCGGAACTTCGTGTCTTGACTCTCGATGGCTGTTGTTACTCTTTTTCCAGTATCTCGCCGAAGAGCTCTGAATGCATCAGCAGGTAGTTCTGGAAGGCGTTGACATCTTCGGTGCGGAGCTCTCTGGTGAGAAATGGATCTTGACCTTCTCATCCGCCTTATTCGCCTTCTTCCTGACTGCTGCACTCTGACATTCCCTCTCTGCAACTACCTTCTTCTTGCTGACGCAAAGACTGGATGCATGTACTCAGCAAACATGCAAACACAAAATCTTCCTCAGCTTGGGCATTCGTGATGATGTCTCGTCGAAATCTCAGTATACAATGACTGCTTTTGCTTGAGAGGCCTTCTTTTTATATATTTTCATCCAAAGCTGCCCGGCGTCGACGTTTCATCTGTAGAAAGCCTTGACAGAACGTGTAAAACGTGTTTGACATTGAGAAGAACGTGAGACGCGTGAGGGACCCCATCAGAACGTGACGGGCCTGGGAGGGAAGGTACTTGCATACCTGGCGGACCGCGGGCCGAACAGACGTGTGTCTTGGAGCCTCTGGGACTCAGCTCCTTCCACCCCCATCCCCCGCAACAATATACCGTAATAGACCGTGAGAAAACTTGGCAAGACCTAGCACAACTTGAATACAGATAAACAATGGCCAAAATCCCACGACGCACTACGTTTCGGGCAAACGGGACTGCTGTGAACGGCCGGGAACATAATGTTAACCTAGCATCAGGGTCATAGGTTTGGATTTTTTTTTGCGGATCTTTGTTTGCATCATCAACCTTCTCATTTTTAAATTTGCGTTAAGCTCAACAACCTGTTTGTTCACAATTTGCAGTCATGTAAGCGTGAACTAATTATGCGTTTTATGTTAGAATATTTCAGCATCGACATTTTCCGTTGTTGATGATGCCAGGCAATTTCAGCATTTTAAACTTGGTGAAAATGGGTTGTGGATTTGCACATCATCAAGAAATAGAGTTTATTTAACATTACACTTTTAATTCGGGAATTCGATACCGAGTGATATTTACGCACGGATAACAGTGGAGCGCCTGTACACGAGTTTGTTATTAGTAAATAAGTTCACGAGGGGCAATACTTCTGTTGTTAATCCTTTCCCATATACAACTCATCTGCAGCAGACGACTTTGAACAAATCTATTAAAGATAAGGAAAGTCTCTAGAAAAGAATGTATAATGACAGAAGCAAGTTGAAAATATTGTGTCAAAAGGAGAAATTGCTCGTTGTCACAATGTTTTCAAAAGTCGTCTGCTGCAGATGCGTCAAAATGCGTGTAAAGGTGAAGAAAATGTTAAACATTCAAATGACAATGGTAAATAAATTATACTGGTAAACAATTTTTTTCCCGTCAATAGATTATGTGTATGAACTTTGCAAATTGCTATACCGTTTATCCAAAAATTGTGTCCAGAGTTTATTTTTCGATACAGTCACGAAAAAACCTACGTTTTGATTGGATGAAAAGAAAATATCGAAACAAAAAAATCTTCTAGAGGAAATAATTTAATATGATAATCCTAACTCGATAAAGGAACGAGCACAGGTACCTTTATATGTGATAATTGGCGTGTAATAACACTCTTCGTCTATTTCTAAAATGAGTTCAAATATAAACTGATAAGGTTTTACTGACTAACCGGAAGTTACAAATCTAAATTGTTGTAATATGATGTAATTATATTATCGTAACGCCATTGATGAATCAATGCCCAAAAGGAAAACGACAGAATTGATAGGAAATGATAGTGTGACTCGTTACAAATGTAGTTCTGTAATTATAGAATAATTGCATTGGAAGTACTTAATGAAGAACAAGTCGATTTTGTAACTGACATCATTATTTGATGGATTTGAAATCTTGAATATCTGCTTAACCAGATGATGATTTTTAGTTTATTTGCTTAGGACGGTAGGACTCGTAAATAACTTATAATCAAATCACTGACATTGCTGCAAGCAAGGGGCTAACTGCAGATCACGGATAATGATTTACCGAGTACAAATGTTAATAAATGTTTACCCGAAATAGGTACCGCCTGTACTTTTATTGTATGGAATGCAGTAACTTCGTAACCCAGTAATTTTGTAACCGGTATATTTCGGTAATTTCGTATCGTTGAAGCTTGTCATTTGAAGCCGAAGCCGTCCCATCAAATGTTGCCCCTATTCAAGAAAACAGCTAAAATATTATTTCCTCGCCTGTCCAGTTGTATTGACCTTAAGACTTTTATCAATATATTGCAGTAAATTACAAAAAATATCATTACAGCCAATTTGAGTATTTTATTTACATTTTTCAGTTTTCAGGGAAAGCAGCTATGTCTATGACCTAGTCTATGTCAACATATGAAAGTAAGACTAGAATCAGTGATCTGTTAAAGTAAAGTATAATACTGGAGATAAACCACCAGTAAATTATTCAAAATACAACTGTTTTGGTATATTTCACTTGTAAGTTTACTGTTATCCTTCTAAACATTAATAGATTGCATGCTGTAAACGTATACATTTGTTCTGTACAGTCAGTAACTAGGAAGACTCTCTACTGTTATAAATGTCCATAGAGCTATAGGGTAATATGATCATTAAAGAGTACCATGTGGACCGAATGATATATTCGGAGTTGGGCGTCATTTAGTTTTCACAAGACCAACACGAATGTATGATCTTCTAATGATTTAATTCTGGTCTGATGCATTATTGCTTGTCTGTCATGGTAGGGATTTCTTTAGATATATATTTCTATATGCACTTCTGTATCTCTTCTTTAACGATCGCAATTCTATCTTCAGTACCTTCAGTACTTTGATTAGAGCGTTTGCTATGAAACGACCGGGAATCGGACCTGGTCTCCTGCTCAAACCAACACACAACGGAGACGTCTTCTGCTGTAGTTGCCGAAACCCGGTAGCTCAGTCGGTTGCGACGTGGGCTGTTAATCCAATGGTCGTGAGTTAGAATCCCAGCTCGGCCAACATTCTTTCCGGGGTTTGACAAAAATCACTGTGACCAGCGTCATTCTTCTTTCATCAAAGGGCCAACAGTCTATGTGGTAAAGCTGCCAGTTGTTTTGACAGTATGTGGTGTTGGGTACTGTTGTGTGAAAGCAAGAAAACGCATGATTATGTGAACTGGCAGTCGTGATATGATTGAATTCATGCTGAAAACGACGTAAAATTGCAATCAATCAATCTGCCGTAGATACATCATTAATGCGTCTGTTGAATAGTGCAGAAAACATTGCGGTGAATGGAGCAATTGCACATCATGATCGTTTGAAAGAGGAAAATTGTTACAAAGACATTCTCTGATAGTCTTGTTTGGTATTTTGCAAGATATAATCCTGGTATGTTTCGTGCTTGTTTCTCAGTGACACAGTTGATTGTATATATGTCTTTTAAAGAATCAGCTTCCTCGAAATATGGTAATGACGACATATGTACTTATCTAACAGAACATATTTGATCAACTATGCTATGGTTCAGACCTAAAGGCAATCGATTGAACAAACTGTCGTAAGACATTTTGATTATAATGTATGTAACTTGTTGTATTCCTTGAACAGTCAGGAATATATGGGAGCTGATTTTCGTTTAAATACTAATTTAGCTCACGTTTTGCATGAGGAGTAAGATAGATTCTAAAACAAAAGTTATTATATTTCTTCAGTCTACCGGTGGTTGTTACAGACGTGCAATACAGATGTTTATCCCTGATTATATAGGTGACTGATTCTGTGTTAAGTATGGACCGCAATAATGGTATACCATTACCGAATTGGACGCGTTCATTTAAGGCGACTCTTGGGTACTTTCGAAAAAAAGGATGATTTAGTCACAGTGTGGCATAATAGATAGACAAGAGTCTGTGCTTGGTCAATGAAGTAATTTTATACATAAGTGTTGCATGGAGAGAAGGCCCATGCCGAACTGCTCTGAATAAAAAAAACCGAATATATATATATTTATATATATACAAGTTGGCCTGTCTGTTACATTACTACAGGTATGTAAGCAAGACAGTTTATCCAAATATTTTTCTGGTGTATTTACCCTGTCATACAAAATAATGTCTGGTTAAAATAGCCCAGTCATATAAAATAATGTCTTGTTAAAATAGCTCAGTCATTTAAAATAAAGTCTGATTAAAATAGACCAGTCATATAAAATAATGTCTGGTTAAAATAGCCCAATCAACAAAATAATGACTGGTCAACATATATGGGAGCTCATTTTGGTTTAAATACTAATTAAGTTCAAGTTTTGCATGAGGAGTACGATAGATTCTATAACAAGGAGTAATAATTTCACTTTCCAGTACCGTAAACATCTAAATATTGATCGTTCATGATTTATTTTTACTGGGTAGACAAATCCAGTAAGTCAAAATTTGTACATGTTCTGGACTTACAACTGACTGTTTTTCTACATTTACTGCCAAAATAGTTTTGAATTACTTATGACTTACGTTGTTTTCACTATTAGCAATATTTGCAGAAGTTTCAACATTTCAAATATTTTGATCTCCATCTGGAATTAAGCACCTTTAAAGGGTAACAAACCGAATGAATTGGACGCGTTCATTTAAGGCGACTCTTGATAACTTTCGGAGAAAATGATGATTTAGTCACAGTGTGGCATAATAGATAGACAAGAGTCGGTGCTTGGTCAATGAAGTAATTTTATACATAAGTGTTGCATGGAGAGAAGGCCCATGCCGAACTGCTCTGAATAAAAAAAAAACGAATATATATATATTTATATATATACAAGTTGGCCTGTCTGTTACATTACTACAGGTATGTAAGCAAGACAGTTTATCCAAATATTTTTCTGGTGTATTTACCCTGTCATACAAAATAATGTCTGGTTAAAATAGCCCAGTCATATAAAATAATGTCTTGTTAAAATAGCTCAGTCATTTAAAATAAAGTCTGATTAAAATAGACCAGTCATATAAAATAATGTCTGGTTAAAATAGCCCAATCAACAAAATAATGACTGGTCAACATATATGGGAGCTCATTTTGGTTTAAATACTAATTAAGTTCAAGTTTTGCATGAGGAGTACGATAGATTCTATAACAAGGAGTAATAATTTCACTTTCCAGTACCGTAAACATCTAAATATTGATCGTTCATGATTTATTTTTACTGGGTAGACAAATCCAGTAAGTCAAAATGTGTACATGTTCTGGACTTACAACTGACTGTTTTTCTACATTTACTGCCAAAATAGTTTTGAATTACTTATGACTTACGTTGTTTTCACTATTAGCAATATTTGCAGAAGTTTCAACATTTCAAATATTTTGATCTCCATCTGGAATTAAGCACCTTTAAAGGGTAACAAACCGAATGAATTGGACGCGTTCATTTAAGGCGACACTTGAAAACTTTCGGAGAAAATGATGATTTAGTCACAGTGTGGCATAATAGCACGACAAAAGCCGGTGCTTGGTCCATGAAGTAATGTTATACATAAGTGTGACATGGAGAGCAAGCCCATGCCGAACTGTTACATTGCTACAGGTATGTAAGCAAGACAGTTTATCCAAATATTTTTCTGGTGTATTTGCCCTGTCATACAAAATAATGTCTGGTTAAAATAGCCCAGTCATATAAAATAATATCTGGTTAAAATAGCTCAGTCATATAAAATAAAATCTGGTTAAAATAGCCCTGTCATACAAATTAAGGTCTGGTTAAAATAACCCAGTCATATAAAATAATGTCTGGTTAAAATAGCCAAGTCATATAACATAATGTCTGGTTAACATAGCCCAGTCTTATAAAATGATGTCAGGTTAAAATAGCCCAGTCATATAAAATAATGTCTGATTAAAATAGCCCAGTCATATAAAATAATGTCAGGTTAAAATAGCCCAGTCATATAAAATGATGTCAGGTTAAAATAGCCCAGTCATATAAAATAATGTCTGGTTAAAATAGCCCAGTCATATAAAATAATGTCTGGTTAAAATAGCCCAGTCATATAAAATAATATCTGGTTAACATAGCCCAGTCATATAAAATAATGTCTGGTTAAAATAGCCCAGTCATATAAAATAATGTCAGGTTAAAATAGCCCTGTCATACAAAATATTGTCTGGTTCAAACAGCCCCTCATACAAAGGAATGTCTGGTTAAAATAGTCCAGTCTTATAAAATAATGTCTGGTTAAAATAGCCCAGTCATATAAAATAATGTCTGTTTAAAGTAGCCCAGTCATATACAACAATGTCTGGTTAAAATAGCCCAGTCCTATAAAATAATGTCTGGTTAAAATAGCCCAGTCATATAAAATAATGTTTGGTTAAAATAGCCTAGTCATACAAATTAATGTCTGGTTGAAATTGCCCTGTCATACAAAAGAATGTCTGGTTAACATAACCCAGTCATATAAAATAATGTCTGATTAAAATAGCCCAGTCATATAAAATAATGTCTGGTTAACATAGCCCAGTCATATAAAATAATGTCTGGTTAAAATAGCCCAATCATATAAAATAATGTCTGGTTAAAATAGCCATGCATGACAAAATTAGGTCGGTTAAAATAGCCCAGTCATACAAAATAATGTCTTTATGGAAAGGGTTAAGCAGAAATGTGACCCCTACATAATTTTTCCAGCCATATTGTCTGGTTGTAAAAGGTAGTCGGAAGGTTGCATCAGAAAATGGATTGAAATCAAGAAATTTCCTCCGATTATATCATTTACACATTATCGTGCAGGTGTTTAAACCTCGTTCAATTTATTTCTTAATTTTCTGAAAGTCTTTATTTTATCCTTTTCTGTTCGTCATAAGAGATGACAGCAATACGAATTCCAGTGCAAAAAGCATGGCAGGAACATTATCATCGTCTAGTGACTAAGTCAATTACCTTTAGAGTTAATTTGTATGCTCTTTAATTATTGTTTACACTCATTTTACGCATTTTCCGAAATAAGGTAGCACCTATAGATATATTGGTAAATATTTACATACGATGAATAATATGTAAACCAGTAATGTAACATTCTGTGTTGTTTGTCAATATACGATGTTATTTTGTATCGTGGATTTAGTACTCATATGGAGTTTCAAGTGTATTGGTTGAAAAAATGAAGTATTCGCTCAAGAAATATAGTTTGTTAATTGTACGTATCTTTATCATATTCGTGTTATAAGAGTTTATTGGATAATTTTGAATATTTTCCTCTTTCCTATTAGCGTTTTTAATGGATAATCGTGCGTGCAGTCCTCTTTTACAGTACTGATCTCAATGGCTAATTGTGAGTGTTTTCCTCTTTCCTATTAGCGTTTTTAATGGATAATCGTGCGTGTAGTCCTCTTTTACAGTACTGCTCTCAATGGCTAATTGTGAGTGTTTTCCTCTTTCCTATTAGCGTTTTTAATGGATAATCGTGCGTGCAGTCCTCTTTTACAGTACTGATCTCAATGGCTAATTGTGATTGTTTTCCTCTTTCCTATTAGCGTTTTTAATGGATAATCGTGCGTGCAGTCCTCTTTTACAGTACTGATCTCAATGGCTAATTGTGAGTGCTTTCCTCTTTCCTATCAGTATTGGTTAACTGCGAGGTTTTTCCTCTTTCCTATAAGTATTGGTTAACCGCGAGTTATTTCCTCTTTCCAATTAGTGTAATCAATGGATGATTGTGAGTATTATTGTCTTTTTAATAAGAGTTGTGTTGGCTGCTTTTGAGTATTTTGCTTTTTCTATTACTGTTTTCACTGAATACTTGTAAGTATTTCCTTCTTTCCTATAACGAATTTCAATTTTTAATAGCGATTACGTTCCTGGTTTTAGGTCACCTAAGCACGAAGTGCGATTCGAGCTTTTGTGATCACTCACCGTCCGGCGTCCGGCGTATTCGTCGTCGTCGTGATCGTCTGTACGTACGTCTGTACGTACGTCTGTTAGAAATTTCCTACAAATGACTTCTTCTACTAAACCAATGGATTCATTTTCAAATAACTTTACATGAATGTTAATTAGGTCATCTTCATTTAAAGTTGATCAAAGAATTGAATATCATGTAGAACTTTGGTTGCTGCAGCATCAGAAAAGGTAAAAACTGCCAACACTTTAAAAAATCTTCTTGTCCAAAAGTACTGGCCCGATTTGAAAATTATTTTGCACATATGTTCCTTGGGGCAACCTCTATCAATATTGTTCAAATTATTCCGCTTTGTTGAAAAACATGGCCGCCAGGGGACGGGGCTTGTTTTCCTCATATGTGCATTGTAAATGTTTTAAAAATGTTCTTGTCCAAAAGTTAAAAATAATTTGGCACAAATGTTCCTCGGGTGACCCTCTACCAAGATTGTTGAAACTATTCCGATCTGATGAAAAACATGGGCCCCTCGGGGCGGGGCTAGTTTTACTTATATGTAATATAGAGAAAACATGTACCAAGGCACTGGCCCGATTTGAAAATAATTTGGCACAAATATTCCTTATATGACTCTCTGCTAAGGCTGTTCAATTTATTATGATCCGTTGAAAAACATGGCCACCAGGGGGTCCTATGATTAATTTCAATGATTAATCGTGAGTATTTTCCTCTTTTCAATCAGTGTTTTCAATTGATAATTGCGAATATATGACGTTGTTCCTATTAGTTGTTTTCAATAATAAATTGTGAGTATTTTTGTGTTTTCTACAAGAGGTTTGATGTATATTCTTGAGCATTTGTTGGGTATTTTGTCTTTGATATTCGTGTTTTTAAAGTAAATTGTGATAACTAAGTTTTCCTGCAAGAATTGAAATGGTTTATTACCAGTTTGTTGTCTTTCCTATTTGAGTTTAGTTGTGAGTATTTTGTCTTTCTTTCTAGATTTGTTTATGGTTAATTATGAGCATTTTTGTATTTCCTATGATAACTATGCTGGTTAATCGGGCATAGTTTTTTATTTCCTATAAGGTTTTTCAATCGTTGATTGTGCATAGAATCCGTTCATGTTTAGCAGAACTTCAATAATATCACACTTCGCGTGTTTCTAATTCTTCTAATATTCTGAACGACGGATGGTGTAATGTCGTCTGTCAGTATCCGGAAGGACTTTTAGCCGGGATTTGAACTCAAGATTCTCGGTACGATATAGCGCATGGCAACCTTTATACCAATCAGCAATCGGGATAAAAACTGGTTTCTATTTCAGACGAGCGTCTGCTTGGTCTTTGTGACCGCCGTCATTATGTCAGGAAAGTACATCAAAATAGATACTAACATGTCATCCAAATACGTGAAGCCGACTCATGCCCTTGATATGGGCGTGCCTCTGCTTGTACAGGAGGGACCTCACCTTAAAGATAATGAAACCAAAGACAATGCGGAAATGACAGCACATACAACAACATGGAATTTCAGAACAGACGATACTAGGACTTCATTGAAGACAAGACATTCGAACATTGAAGCAATGAAGGTTACAGGCAACCAGACGACCGATGTGGAATATGTATTTGAAGGCGATACACTTCCCCAAGCAGACTGTTCCAATCGTCTTCTGATCTATGAGTGTTCTGGTAAAGAGACATGTGCAGGACTTGCTGATAGACAACGGGGACTCATGTCCTCGTTTCTTTTGGCTCTGTTATCTAACCGAACATTTAGCATTCGGTTCACAAGACCGTGCCCACTTTCAAATTATTTTGTACCGAATAAATATGACTGGCTGAAATGTCTATCCAGTTATAATACGTCATCCGATATTCGTTATGTACACCTTTTTGGTAAGGGTGATGCAAATAATATGCCCGATATTGCTGGGTTTCCGAGCGGCGATATTTGGAAAGAAAAGATTGTAGTGATTGGGACAAATGCGATTTTGTTCAGAAATATCACGAAACACGCTAACGTGAAGGACACTATTCCATGGCTGCTCCAAAGAACTTTAAACCCGATCCAACATAGACTATACCATATACTCTTCCAACTTGAAACATCCTTTAAGTTGGAGATAGATCGTTATATAGACACTCTTACGCAGCATCAATCACGTGATCTCGTTGGTGTGCACATCCGAACAGAGTTTATCAACGTCAACGATGACTTAGATAACATATTCAACTTTGTGGACCAATTTAATGATACGTCTAAATATGCTATTTACATCGCCACGGACAATGAAAATGTACGTCAAAAAGCAGTGAACCGATTCAAAGGCAGTTTCTCCAGCAATGTTTCTGGCATACATTTACATGTTGATTCTGGCCATGCAACATGCGCGAGTTTCCACTTGGCAGCTTTTGAACAACAAATGTTGGCTAGATCAAATATTATAATCAAAACCAAGAGTGGGTTCTCGTTGATGTCGACATTTATAAGGGGACGTGGCCGTGGATTAGCATATCTGTATACGAAGCCCACGAAAAAAGGGGCGAGACCGTTTTTTAAAAGAGTTTAATCGATACCATATAAAGTTGCCATAAAAGTGATTTGTGTATCGTATTTGACATCCCTTACAACAATACTACAGAATACGACTCTGTAGAAGATATGTTCAAAAACTTCTGATTACTCTTTTAATGCTTATTTAGTCATTGCAGTTGAAAACAGTGTGACAAAAAGAGCTATCGCTAATTATAATATACAAATATATAAGTCTTTATATCCTCTATATAATTAAGATCAAAAATATACTAGAGTACAATAAAAATGAGTAAAACAAAAGGAACAGAAAGAAACAAAGCAATGCATAGAAATACGAGTAGTATACAGCTGTACATGTATCTCGCTATGTGAATTCAACTGTCCCCTCAAGCTGTCAGATCCACATACAGTGTGCGCACTGTGATCATTATGATTCACAAACCCATATATGCTTTGTGCATGCAATTTGTTTCAGCCGAAGGGAAATGGTGAATTATAATCTGCCAATGACTATGAGACCGCCAGTAGAAACTTTACCGAAACGAAATGAGAAGTGTTCAATAAAGGACAAAGGTCTACATATATTAAGTCATTATAAATTAACAATGCATCAGGTTAACTGATAGAACGTGATACGATATTGATTCGTCTGCTACAATCCTAACTGTTGTGAAATAATGAACATTATTTTATATGACTGGGCTATTTTAACCAGACATTATTTTGTATGATTGGACTATTTTAACCGTACATTATTTTATATGACTGGGCTATTTTAACAAGACATTATTTTATAAGACAGGGCTATGTTAACCAGACATTTTTTTTTATATAACTGGGCTATTTTAACCAGACATTTTTTTGTATAATTGGAATATTTTAACCATACATTATTTTATATGATACGGCTATTTTAACCAGACAATATTTTATATGACTGGGCTATTTTGACCAGACATTATTTTGTATGATTGGGCTATGTTAACCAGACATTATTTTATATGACAGGGCTAATACACCACAAAAATTACTTGGATAAACTGTAGTGATGTAAAAGAAAGGCCAACTTATATATATATATATATATTCAGCTTTTTCAATCAGAGCAGTTCGGCTTGGGCCGGCTCTCCATGCCACACTTATGTATTAAACTACTTCATAAACCAAGCACCGGCTTTTGTTGTGCTAGTAAGCCACACTGTGACTAAATTATCATTTTCTCCGAAAGTTATCATGAGTCGCCTTAAATGAACGCGTCCAATTCGGTTTGTTACCCTAAAGGTGCTGAATTCCAGATGGAGACCAACATTTTGAAATGTTGAAACTTCTGAAATATTGCTAATAGTGAAAACAACGTAAGTAATAAGTAGTTCAAAACTTTTTTGGCAGTATATTTAGAAAAACAGTCAGTTTAAAGTCCAGAACATGTACAAATGTTGACTTACTGGATATGTCTACCCAGTAAAAATGAATCATGAACGATCAATATTTAGATGCTTATAATACTGTAAAGTGAAATTATTACTAATTGTTTTATCCCAGAATTATGATTCAAATATTTCAAGACAATCTTTGAACAGTTCTAAGACTTTGACATTCATATCTATTTTCTGGAGTTCAGCACCTTTAAAGCTTTACCATCTTACAGTCCTTACTCAACACAATCTGTCATCTATATAATCTGGCATTACTATCAATATTGCATGTCTGTAACAACTCCAGGCAGAGTGAAGAAATATGATAACTTTGTTATAGAATCTATCTTACTTCTCATGCAAAACGTGAACTAAATTAGTATTTAAACCAAATTGAGCTCCCATATATGACCGTTCAATGTACATAAAAAGTTACACATATACTTTACTGTCTTAGTATGTTGTATTGTATTATACGCAGTACATTTTCACGTATATGAGGTACATATTTCATTTGACGTGTTACATTATACATGATATGCAGTACGTTTTATATTATGTGTGTTGATTATTGAATAATATGCAGTGCAAAATAGTGTTTAAACGGTAGAATAACCAATATACGTTGAACAAACAACGTCATGTGCAATACAAACTATATACTATGCAGTACAGTTGACATTATATGTGGTTTATTTGTTTGTGTATGCAGTAGTTTTACATTTATACTTTGTTTGTTAGTCAATAGATGCGGTGTATGTTTTAATATATGAAGTGCCTGCACGTATCTTTATACCTGGTGAATTATTATGTATGTGTTCATAAAAAATCAGAGTACGCAATGCATTTGACAATATGTTCGGTCCATACTTATTTATACATGGTGAAAACAGCTTTATATGCGGTGCATTTTTCATTAGGATGATCATACTTTCCGGCATTCTCCGTAATTATTTATCCGGAAAATACCGAGTCAGACAGATAGATATTAACATTTACACCGTTTATTCAATTTCAAAAAAAGCGCTTGAATAATTCATAAATAGATGTGTATACACGTTCTGAATACACGAGGGGCAGAATGTCGTCGTCTGCACTGAAATCCGCTCTAGATGAGATTGGTCTGTTCATTCGGCATGATTTGCAGTCTGATCAAAATCTAAAATCTGAAGTCTGAATATTACTAGTCCAATAATATATGACCTCTCACAAGCTCGAGTGCTTGTCAACGGACTTATGTTATAGGACAAGAATATTACATGTACTTACATATGCTTATTAGAAGCTTCAGTGGACTTGTGAGGATTATGATAAGACAGAGCAAATATGCAGGCTGATTTGAACATACACTGTTCAGAAAAATCGAAGTTATGCCTTTTTCCAAAGACAAAATCAAATATATCATGTAAATCACTTTTCAAGTTATTTCTAGAAGCCGCTGAGGAATTTAAAGTTGTTTTTATGAGGGAACACTACCATAAAGTGGTAACCTAAACACATTTTTAAACTTTTAAAGTATGCATCAGATGACGTTAAGGCAAAACTATAGAAAATCTTAATAAATGAAAGTATAATTATTGAAGAGGTGTTGTTGGTTGAACGCATTGTGACAAATGGAGAAATTTCTCAAGATGAGCAATTTATCCTTTTGCCATAATGATTTCAAGAGTTGTCTGCTTCAGGAATCAGAAATCGTCTGTATAGACGACATTCTGCATCTCGTCTATTTCGAAAATGTGTACACTTTTCATAAAGATTGTTCCACAAAGCCTTTTTAAAATGGATTAGACGGTGTTAATGTTCAAACCTATCTGTCATGCTCGGTAATTTCCGGAAATAATTCCGGAAAATGCCGAAAAGTATGATCATCCCCAATGTAAATGCACCGCGTATAAAGTTTAAACCACCGCATATAAAGTTTAAACCACCGCATATAATCAAAGTACCATCACACGTATTGAAGAATAGACTGCATATAATGTGGTTTGTATTGCATATGACGTTGTTTGCACACTATATAATGGTTATTCTACTGTATCTTCATACTTGTGCACTTAATATTATTAATACCACGATATATTATACAAAATGCACTGGATACCATGCAAAATAAATGTACCACGTCAAATGAAATATGTACCTCGTATACATGAAAATGTACATCGTATACTACAATACAACATCCTAAGACAGTAAAGGCGTTCCATAGACACACATTAGAATCAAAATGTCTTACGACAATTTGTTCAAACGATTCCCTGCAGGTCTGAACCATAGCACATTTATTATTACAGAAGATTTCATTTTATAATTTATAATACAAACAATACATATAAACACAATTTATTACAAAATTATACGAGAGAGAGAGAGAGAGAGAGAGAGAGAGAGAGAGAGAGAGAGAGAGAGAGAGAGAGAGAGAGAGAGAGAGAGAGAGAGAGAGAGATAATGAAACCCGTGAAGTGAGGACATTTGTTGACTTTTTTACCCACCTTATGAGGACAAGGTCTGTCATGTGAGGACAAATTATTGTCCTCACTTAAACGGTAGTTATTTTGAATAAGCTATGACCGTTTGACGTTTTGCAAAAATAAAATCCTTGCAGGGACACGTGTCCCAATAAGTCCGTATCTCACTCTCATCACCATAGAATTACAATATTTTATTCGGAATGTCATATCAAAGAAATTTTTCGAGGCGTTCCGATTCAAACGGGTACCTTGTTCTCAGTCATGTATACGCTTAATGAAACCTAAAGTTTAACCAAGCGCCTGTGTCAGAAGGAGGAAGTTCGAGGGGGAAAAATGGCGGCGGGTAAGTAAAAAGTCGAATCATTACCTCTTGTAGCTTTTAAATAAATTCTCAGGGCAGACGCATTTTAAGGCATACAGTGCTGTCAATTGTTGTTGTTTTGTACATACTTTAGTAGAAGAATTACCCTTTTTGTATGTGAAAAGTGTATCTCACGATTCACGGGCATTGTTAGCCCAGAGCTCGAAGACTCTTATTCGGCCATGCGTGTTGTCACTGTAACTATGTCTCAATACTGTCTTGCCAAACCAGGGCTCAAGCTAGGCTGAGCTTTTGGGGATAAAATGTGAATTACATGCTAACTGTTCTTTTCTTATGTAAAACGTATAACGGCACCTTCCCCTCGTAAAATAAGCCTAGTTTTCCCCCTAATAACAAAACATTCCCCTCCTGCTCCAGATGATAATAAAAAAAAAAAAAATACTTTAGATTCCTGTTTCCAGTTAAAAGACAAAAGCTCATCAGTTTTCATGAAAAGAATATGTTTTTACACAAAGCCCACAGTATACAGTGCTGGATTTTTGTTTATTAAAGCTTAAATCTCATTTATCAATGACAATGTAATCTTCACCATACCACAATGAACCTGTATTTTTTTTGGGGTTGGTTCTGTGTGTTATTGGCTAATGCATCATGTGAGATGATTTTTTCTACAATGAACAGAACTAAAACATTCCCCTCTAATATTAAAACAAATAATTAATTTTTACTTTAGATTCCACAGACCTGTTTACTACTACGGATTCGCCGTATTTTCTACGTTTTTTACAGTAAAAATACGCTCTACAGATTGACATTGAAAAACTACGATATAATCGGTCATTTTCGTTTGTAAAGAGTATTTCCGTTTCTTGCCGGCATTGTGGGGTATTTAGACAGTAATCGTGATCATTCGGACGCTTGTTTTATACAAATACATTAGATAACAAGCCTCTCGGGAACAGGATTAGTTTTAGAGGCCCGGATGTTCACGCAATATGGCAGAAAAACGCTGTCTGCTCGATGATGAAAAAGAAACAGTTGGAATTAAAAAAGCGAAAAAACAAACTAACAATCAGAAGTATAAAGTTGTATACAAAAAAAAGATTTATGAAATGTCTCGGACCGTCTACGAAATGGGACAGTTATGTGCATTGTTCAACTTGCAATGCTGATTTCATGTGTGAACATGCTACAGGCATCTATCTCGTAAAAAGACTTGAAAGTTACGAACGCGGAAGTGCTGATGTGCGAGTTTATTGCCGAAATGAACTTGTCGCAATCCACGGCAAAAGTGATGTCAGACTGAAACGCTGAAAACAATGTACCCCGATTTGGAAATCGCCAATGGTAGGTTATAATTTTAAAATGTTGCCATAGTTAATTTATTTCATGAGGAAGAGATTCAAGAGAAGCATCTTATTTGTATGTTTAAATGAATATTTTTTGTGTTAACATAATTTTGGACCCAGAGACAAAGAGGTGAGTGTGTTCTAAATATATTCATAAATCGTTCTATCAAAGAGAGAGGGGGAGGTGTTTTCATTAGGATAAATAAAACGCCTATCCCCACCCCTCTCAAAACTTCTGCCTCAACCCCAACATTTGATTGGCCTGTTAAAATTTTTTTTATACCATGCCCAATTTTTATTTAGTTATAATCTTTTTAACAGTATGCCTGCCGTCCATATTTATTTTTGGCATGTAACCTGAAACACGCTTTCTTTTGCCTAATCGGTATTCACAGGTAATGGAATTTCATCACCAGTCTTGAAAATATAGCCTTTGCTTTCCACTCGATGAAATCAATTCTTACCTTACACTGAAAAAATAATTACCCTCTATTTAATACCCAAATGTAATGTTTTCATTTAAAGGCTTTTACAAAAACACTGGGGCCTTTTACAAAAATATTCTGTGCAAAATGCAGCATTGGCACTCCCTGTAATATATGTATTTTTGTATATTTTTCAGGTATGAAGTGTGGCAGAAACAAGGCAACAGCCATCATTTGTGATCTTGCCATCACCAAAATAAAAAAATGTTGTTGTTTGAATTTGCTCAGGGTAGCATTCAAGACTTTTATACCTCTATATGAAAATCATAAATAGTTTTCACAGGTCTGCATACAGCCCTGAATTTGAGGCACACTCAAAATACAAAGATTTTTAATGCATGTCTTTGAAATATTAGATTGGTTGTTTTAATATTTCATGGATTGCATGCAAGACTGTGATAACTCTAAATGATTTTCATAAACAGTTTACAGCCTTGCATGCAACTCTCTATTTGCAAATTAGGTTCTCAAAGAGTACATGTCTATGAAATACCAATTTGAATGTGGTTGTTTGAAAATTAATAAGTGAGTCATCATGGTAGGTGCATATTAAGTTCAACTTTGGCACAATAGCAGAGACGCTTTTATGAATGGCCTACTACAGGTCTTTCAAAAGAGTTGAGACCATGTTTTTTTTTTTATATTTGATACATGCACTTCTGTTAAAGCATAAACCAAAGGTTCTTTTAGATTTAGTTCAGACTTAATTTGTTATACCTGTTGAAATTCTTGTCTTAGAATAAAGGGCATTATACACAAGTTAAAATGTTTTGTTTTTCATGTTATATGCAGAATACACATGGTGAAATATTTAGATTTCATTTTGTATTACAAGGGCAGTATGTACAATGTGGAATCTTTAATTTTCATGTATAGAAGGGCAATGGGCCTAATAGGTAAAATCTGTACAAACTGAACATGATTTACAGATGAAATTTTCTCAACTTACATGTTGCTCTGTTAAGAATGAATACTACACATACAGTATATTGTAATGGTAATAAATGGTGACTCAGTAATGCAGTTTTAATGGTTATTATATCTGTGAGCATAAACCAAAGGTTCTTTTAGATTTAGTTCAGACTTAATTTGTTATACCTGTTGAAATTCTTGTCTTAGAATAAAGGGCATTATACACAAGTTAAAATGTTTTGTTTTTCATGTTATATGCAGAATACACATGGTGAAATATTTAGATTTCATATTGTATTACAAGGGCAGTATGTACAATGTGGAATCTTTAATTTTCATGTATAGAAGGGCAATGGGCCTAATAGGTAAAATCTGTACAAACTGAACATGATTTACAGATGAAATTTTCTCAACTTACATGTTGCTCTGTTAAGAATGAATACTACACATACAGTATATTGTAATGGTAATGGTAATAAATGGTGACTCAGTAATGCAGTTTGAATGGTTATTATATCTGTGAAAGTGAAAAATACTGACAGAAGCCCAAAACTACTGAGAGTAGCTGTCCAAACTACTGAAAGACTCTAAATAGGGTAAACAGGTCTGATTCCAGTTTCCAGTTAAAAAACAAAGGCTCATCAGTTTTCATGAATAACATATGTTTTTACACAAGGCCCAGAGTATACAGTGCTGGATTTTTGTTTATTAAAGCTTAAATCTCATTTATCAATGTAATCTTCACCATACCACAATGAACCTGTATTATTTTTGGGGTTGGTTCTGTGTGTTATTGGCTAATACATCATGACTTTTTCTACAATGAACAGAATTTATAAATATTTGATATTTTGATGAGAATTAAATTAAGTTGCTGATGTTTAGAATACTTTATCCATATTAACAGTGTATTGCACTTTTGTAGTTCACATTGTGTTGCTTAAAATTAAAGTTTTAAGAAGTTAGCAAGTAACAAAAAATGCAAGTAGAAAATCTGTTTAAATTCGACCCCTGACAGTTAGTGAACTTGATTATGACAATCCAGTGGAGGAAAAGAGAGATACCTTGTAATGATCATATAAGATGTATGATAGTAAATTAAAAGTAAAACATGCAACTTATACTTTTTTCCCCTTTTTAGATCACCTGAGCCGAAGGCTCAAGGTGAGCTATTCTGATCACTTTTTGTCCGTCGTCCGTCCGGCGTTAACTTTTAGCTTTAAACATCATCTCCTCCCAAACTACAAAAACAATTTCCATGAAACATCACAGGAATGTTCCTCTGGTTGGCCTCTTTCAAAGTTGTTCAAACATTTTAATTCCATTGAGAACTTTGGTTGCTGCGGCATCAGAAAGGGGGCAAAACGTCCAAACTTTAAAAATCTTCTCCTCCGAATCTGCTGGTCAGATTCCAATATCATTAGGTAGAAATGTTCCTTAGATGACCCTTTACAAAAACTGTTCAAGCCATACTGATTGGGCGAAAAACATGGCAGTCAGGCGGCATCAGAAAAGGGGCAAAATGATAAAATTTGGAAATTTCTTTTTTTGAACATCATCTCCTAAACCACAGGACCAATTTCATCCAAACTTCACAGGAATGTTCCATTGGTGGCCCTCTTTCAAAATTGTTCAAATTATTGAATTCCACCGAGAAGTTTGGTTCCTGCGGCATCAGAAAGTGGGCAAAATGTTCAAACTTTAATAATCTTCTTCTCTGAATCTGCTTGTCAGATTCCAAAATAATTTAGTAGAAATGTTCTTTGGGTGACCCTCTACAAAAATTGTTCAGGGCATACTGATAAGTTAAAAAACATGGCATTCAGGAGGCATCAGAAAAGGGACAAAATGACAAAATTTGGAAATTACAATTTTTTGATTCCTTGTCTGGTAGTAAGAAACTTGATTAGGAATCTTACTTCAGTGATCCTTTACTTAATTTTTTCAAGCTGTTGTGATTGGTTACAAAATCATAGCAACCATGTGTCATCACAAAAGGGGTAAATCGAAGCTTTACCTACAAATGACAACTCCTACCATTCCACTCTACCACTCTGCCAATTTCAAGGTAACTTTAAAGGAATGTTTCTTTGATGGTCCTCTTTCAAATTTGTTCAAAGAATTACATTCTTTGATTGCTGCGGCATCAGAAATTGAGAAAAATGCGCTCCTGGTCAAATTTTCAGAGATATTTGAAGTTAAATATTTGTTTCTAATTTACTTTCATGCAGGTGATCGATTTAGGGCCATCTTGGCCCTCTTGTTCACTAAAACAATTTTTCCCCTTCTCAAAGGCCCAAGGCCCCTTCCCTTTTTCCAGAAAAAAATCATATGATTTCAATGAAGCAGACATGGACCACAAATTACCAGCCATTGATATACAATTTATTTGGTTCACACAACGATAAGAGTATGAAGTGAGGTACAAAACTTTAGAAACAAACTGAGGTATTTTTAAACTACCCCTGTAAAATACTGGTGAGTTACATTGTGTCATTTGTAAAATATTTCGGACTAAAATATGATAGTCCTTGTAAGCCCATAGCCAATTAGTAAAGATTTCAAAAAATCGCATTACCCAAACTCGACCCAAGGCACTGACACTCCCTAGCCAGGTTGAGTGGCTTGTCTATTATGACGAAGTGGGAGTTGAACTTGAAAAAATCTTTAGTTTGAAGATCAATGTTTGAAGATATTTTTTGCAGGTCACATGAAGAGAAAAAAGCCTACAAAACATGCAGAGGAGTGGATGTGGAGGGAGGAGGATCCATCGGGGTTTGCTGTGAGGTATTTTGAAAAGAAAGGTAAATATATGAAATATACATCATCGGTAATGCTGTAGGCTATAAGTTAAGCTTATGAACTCTGTAGAGCCTCCATTTATTATCTTTTTGAAAAGCAGCAAGATCTAACATGTATGACTGGATTATATTCATTGACATTAACAACATAGCTATAGTTAAAGTTGTGAATGCAATAGAGCCTCAATGTTTTATCCCATCTTCACCAAACTTGTGAACGCAGACTTCCCGAAAGTTCAAAAAAAGTGTCAGACATTCGGTCTGACAAGACATGAAGATCTGTCAGTCCGAAATATGAAACAAGAAAAAAGTAAAACATTAACATTCAACATTTGTTTTATTTATTTCAGCAGCTCAGTGCTCTCATTAAGGGCCAATTCCAGGTCAAAAATTTTAGGATTTTTTGTCATAATTCTGGAAGTTTTATGTTTGTCATAAACAGGAATGATTATTATGCCCCCTTTTGAAAAAAGAGGGGTATATTGCTTTGCGCATGTCTGTAGACCAAAGCTTGTCCAAGTGATAACTCAACAATGCCTTGACCTACAGTCCTCAAACTTTACATGGCCTGATGAGTTGATGAACCCTATTTATTTTGAGGTCA
Source organism: Serripes groenlandicus (assembly GCA_031761405.1). Lineage (NCBI taxonomy): Eukaryota > Metazoa > Mollusca > Bivalvia > Cardiida > Cardiidae > Serripes > Serripes groenlandicus. The sequence continues at coordinate 52,805,316 of JASEVX010000014.1, read as the reverse complement.
TTGAGTCAAAGGTCAAGGTCACAGTGACCTTGAACACAAAATATTTTTTAAAGCTTGTCCGAGTGATAACTCAACAATGCCTGGATCTACGGTCCTCAAATTGGACATGGAGGTTAGGTCTGACAAGTAAATGAATAATATTTATTTTGAGGTCATTCGGTCAAAGTTCAAGGTCACAGTGACCTTGAACACAAAAACCTTTTTTAAGCTTGTCCGAGTGATAGCTTAACATTGCCTTGACCTATGGTCCTCAAACTTGACATGGAGGTTGGGACTGACCAGTAGATGAACCATATTAATTTTGAGGTAACTGTGTTAAAGGTCAAGGTCACAGTGACCTTGAACACAAAAATCATGAACAGGTGAGAGTCACCCAAGTGGGGACACATGTCCTTACACAGACTGGAGAACATCAAAAGAGAGAGTAGTTTTGTGAGGACTGCTAAGTGTCCCTGGAACATGTGAGAGAACATATTTCTGTCCTCATAGTGAATTATCGCCTTATACTAGGTGAGAGTCACCCAAGTGGGGACACATGACCTTACACAGACTGGAGAGCATCAAAAGAGAGAGTAGTTTTGTGAGGACTGCTAAGTGTCCCTGGTACATGTGAGAGAAAATATTTCTGTCCTCATAGTAAAGTATCGCCTTATACTAGGTGAGAGTCACCCAAGTGAGCACACATGTCCTTAAAATCTTTTTTAAGCTTGTCCAAGTGATAACTTAACAATGCCTTGACCTATGGTCCTCAAACTTTACATTGAGGTTTGGCCTGACCAGTAGATGGACCCTTTTTTTTGTTGAGGTCTGTTGGTCAAAGGTCAAGGTCAGAGTGACCTTGAACACAAAAACCTTGTCAGAGTGATAACTGAATATTACCTGTACCCATGGTCCTCAAACTTGACGTGGAGGCTGGGGGTGAACAGTAGATGAACCCTATTGATTTACGAGGTCATCAGGTCAAAGGTCAAGGTCACAGTGACCCTGAACTCGAAAAACTTGTCTGAGTAATAACTTGACATTGACTGCACCCATGGCCCTCAAACTTGACATGAAGGCTGGGAGTGACTAGTAGATGACCCCCATTGATTTTGATGAAATTAGCGGGAAAATTGTCCAAATCTCTTGTTTATTTATTTACTTTAATTAAATAAAGTAAAAAAAAAATATCATTATTTTAACAGGTTTTCATGAGCAACTTGCAGTGCATACATTGATCTATGGAGAAGTGGGTTAAACAAAAATGAATGTTTATATTTATTTGATGTTAATTACAATGACAAAGCAAAGGGTCGTTTGAGATATACATCTATTAATTAACCCATTCCCTCATGCAGCAGACGGCCTTTTGAAAACAAGGCGACAACAGAAGAAATTACACAAAACATGCAATATCTTCTTTTGTCACAATGTTTTCCACTTTTTGTCATAGGTTTAATATCCATTTAATTATGTAGATTTGTTCAGTTTTTGACAAAATATTTTCGTAGTCGTCTGCCGCAAAATTGGCGTATGAGGGAAAGGGTTAAAATAAAACCTTTTTTTAAATTGTTATAATAATTATAAGAACCGGTAAAGCTGTGCTGTTGTTGTCAACACAAATTCCAAACCAAAGAGTGCGGATGAGTTGTTTGCAAAATCTTGGGAACAATTTAGCTGTTAATCGTGGTAAATGTCATTCAATAATACGACAGAAAAGCATAACTAATAATATCTATCAAATCGGTCCTTTCAATGCCCTCACATTCTGCCTCGAGTCGAAATTTTTCGAAAATTCTCGGCAAAATATAAACATCCACCATTTTGAAATCTGTCATTAAATTACACTAACCGAAGTAATCGGTATAGATCGTCAACAAATATTTTTAACAGGTAAAGAAAACGTCCCAATTTTAAAGTTTCCGGTATTACTTGTCAACAAATATTTTTAAAAGATAAAAAAAACATACAACTTATTAATTAACTGGCGGGACTCCACAAAACATGCCGGACAGCCGGCCCGATTTCAGGTAAACAATTGTCGGTCATGTCCGTCGGACCGACGACTTTTGTGAAGTCTGTAAACGTAGTTAGATATCTAAGAAAGATCACTTCCTTTCTTGAATTTGTCAGGCTCATATGTATAGACCGAGTTATGACACTTGAAATCAGGGGTGTGGAAATCTTCAAAAATTCTACTAATGTCCGCCAACAATTTTGACTTGCCCAAACTTTTCCATATTTTCTTATTTTGAGCGATAGACTATTATAACTGTAAAAGGGTTCTTCCATTGTTTTACCTTCTGTTTGTTTATATAATAAAATATTAGATCATAAGTTTATATAATAAAATATTAGATCATAACTTATGTTACACAAATTTAATGAACAATTCTCTTTAATTCAATACATAATTTATTTAAAGGCTATATATTCTTAACCAAATGCTCTAATTTTGTAAAGGCTTTTCCAAGTAAACCTATTTTTGTTTTAACTTTCATGTTTTGACATTCAAGCAATTTACTTAGCCTAAAGTTGATGTGTTGATAAAAAATTCTTTCTCTCAACTTTTTTACCTAAGAATAGTGATGAAATCCGGTCTGGATATTCACGACAAACAGTGCAGAATACTTTCTCTTAATTGTCGGCGTTTACCCAACAAAAGACAACACACCATTGATTTTGGAACAATATTTCCCATATTTATATCAAAACTTTGTCACAATCATTCTTTTGACTTAAGGTTTTTGTCCTTGTCTTCTTTTTCTGGCTCATTACTGCCAGTTTTGATCAAAGATCGATCCATAATTGCGTGCAGATGATGAAAGTCTTTCTTGTCATGCAGACGTCAACAAACAAAATTTGTGTTTGGTACAGTATAAAACCCGCACAAAGTCTAGAAGTCGGAACGAGTCGGTTCTTATGAATTTATAAAAAATACATCTCCAAAGGTTCTGTGGTTCAAATATAATTCTTACGTGTATAATCAACAAATCGTGTGTATTTTTTATTTACCGAGACGATTTACAACTATTCAAATAAAGCTTATGCAAACGTATGGATAAATTCCGTGATTATGTCTCCCCCTGTATACAGGGGAGATATATTGTTTTTGTCCTTGATGTCTGTCTGTCTGTTCGTCCCCAAAATCGTGTCCGCTCCATATCTCCAAGACGGCTTGAAGGATTTTCATGAAACTTGAGTCACATGTTCACCTCATCAAGGCGACGTGCAGAAACCCGCGCATTGACAATATAGGGTCAAGGTAAAAGGTTTGAGGCTTTATTTCGTGTCCACTCCATATCTCCAAGACGGCTTGAAGGATTTTCATGAAACTTGGGTCACATGTTTACCTCATCAAGGCGACGTGCAGAACCCGTGTCTCGACAATATAGGGTCAATGTCAAGGTCACGCTTGAAGGTCAAAGGTTTGAGGCTTTATTTCGTGTCCGCTCCATATCTCCAAGACGGCTTGAAGGATTTTCATGAAACTTGGGTCACATGTTCACCTCATCAAGGCGACGTGCAGAACCCGCATCTCGACAATATAGGGTCAAGGTCACGCTTGAAGGTCAAAGGTTTGAGGCTTTATTTCGTGTCCGCTCCATATCTCCAAGATGGCTCGAAGGATTTTCATGAAACTTGGGTCACATGTTCACCTCATCAAGGCGACGTGCAGAACCCGCGTCTCGACCATACCGGGTCAAGGTCAAGGTCACGCTTGAAGGTCAAAAGTTTGAGAGTAATTATTTGACAGTAATGTTTAAGGAAAAAGAAAATTTGATGTATCCTTCTGATACAATATTTATCAAAACTTTGAAAAGTTAATTGTCTGCTGCCAGAGCATCAAATGTGAATAATTGTTTGTTTTCCTTTTCCCACATATAAACGCTTTCCGACGCTTCTGAAGCAGACGTTTTTTGGAAACATTATGACAAAAGAAAAAAATTCTCAAATTGAGCAATTTCTCCTTTTGCCACACTGTTTTCAACTCTTTTTAATAGTCAAACTTCATTTATCAAGATTTTTCACGTTTTTGTACATAGGTTTTCAAAGTCGTCTGCTGCATATTTGCTATATTCGGGAAAGGGTTATCAGTTATTGCTCATGCCTTCTATATAGTGTTAATAAGTGTCAACTATAGAACCTTACCTTGGAGAAAAAACAGTGTAAAGTTAACTGTCAACTATATAATGTATTGTCAGAGAAAAAAACGGTGCTAAGTTAATTGTCAACAATAGAATCTTGGCCTACCTAAGAGAGAAAACCATGATAAGTTAACTGTCAACTTTATAAAGTTTTGTCGGAGAAAAAAAAACAATGTTAAGTTAACTCTCAACTATAGTCAGGGTTTTACGGGACGCGCATTTCTGCGTCTAATACGCATAAAATGATAAACGGGACCCCTGAAAAAGTTAAAATTGAGTCCCATCGGACGCATGCCTGTAAAAAGATCATATTAAAAAGGTAAAGTACAATATAACTAGATCTAGTCATCGTATACAAGCTCCGTAGAGAAAATATATTTTGGGAAATCAAACATATACACGTGACTATTCCAGCCAATCGTATTTGCGATATGTAAATTAAAACTTGTTGTTCTCGTATGTAGTAAACGTCACCAATATTGAACGATTAGAAATGCGTAGTATTTCGGTCCAACAATTTCACTGGCAATAATATGCTAGTGGCTGAAATCTCACCCGGCAAATTGAAATTTGCAATTCGCGAATATGCGAACATAAATTCTAGCCCTGAATATATTATACATCCATCAAATGTTAAAAAGCTGGTTTTCCCTGCTTCTAATAATAGAAATAGGAATCTCATTATGCGAGCTCTGGAGTACACACGTGACATGAATTGACCAATCGTCGTCGGAGGAAAAGACTATCTTCGAAGCCCTCTAATACATCGCTATTTTTACACGTCCGAAAACTATTCGATACGCTTGACGCTAATATATCAAAACAAACGGATTTGCGGTCGCTATGGGGAAAAAGAAAGCCAGAATTAGAAGTTGAGGAGAAATGTTGCAATGAAAGTACGTCAGTTTCGGAGAATATTGGAAAGTTAGAAAATTCCAGACATCATGGCTTCAAAAGTATAAATGGTTGCGTTTCGAAAAAGATTTAATGTTTTGCGATACATGCTAGTGAAAATTCCTTCACGACGGGGTGTTTAAATTTTCAGAACTCAACCCTTACTAGACACCAAGACTCAAAATACAATACAGTGTAACTAGTCTATGTGCTTATTGTTTATAATCATATTGTTTGACTTGATTACCATTAATTAAAAAAACTTAAACAATCAACATTTTTCTTTTCCTTTATTTACGATACCAAAAAGTACACAAGTTGTGAGACAGAAAAAAAAAGCTTAGCAATATCATTACTGTGCCAAAGTAGCATAAATTGAATTTGATAATACATTTTAAATTCATAAGCTGTTTATGATAAATCATAATAATCATGAATATGTATAACAACAGCTTACACATAATATAACAATAAACATTTGGCTCCGTATCATGTTTTTGGACCCCTGTTTTTTAGGGAGGGACTCCCTAATTTTACATGACTGCATCCCAAGGACTCCCAAAATGTTGTACTGGTGTAAAACCCTGATAGTAATAAGATTGTAACTTTAGTCAGTATGCAGAACCAAGACTGGAACAGTGCAACCCCTTTACATTTGATCAGACTGATTCGAATCCCCTGTAGCAAACATTTATCTACAGCACATACAAGTACATTTTGAAACATTGTACATAATATTTCAAACCTTTTACATATGTAGGTAGCCAACTCCTATGGTTTGTGAAAATATCATAATGATAATTGATGATATTTATCATAAGCAACAATTTTAGTTTTTATTTGCCATTGCTTATGTTTAGCAACAGTTGTTAACTGTTTTGAAGAATACTTAAGTCTTGAATGTTACAGCTGCAGTAAAAATATGTGTTTCTGTAAACCGTTTGCAATCATGTCCACTTTGTACCAGGTCAAGACAAAAGATTAGTAATTAAAAATTGAGTACTGTCCGACTTGGTCAAATTTTTGTTTGTCTGCTTTATAGGTTGGAATGTTTTGAGAGATTTTGACAGATATTTGAGGGGGAGACATCTGATTTTGTCAAAACAATTCTAGTTCTACTATACATTTTTTACCTGACCCTCAGCCTGTTTCCCAGTTTTATTATAGATGAAAAAGAAAATGGATAACCAGAGATTTGTACTCACGATGTAAACTGTGATTTTTTTTTTTTTACTTTATCCATTTTGTGAATAACGAGTATGCCAATATATATCTTTGATATATTATTTAAATTAATTGATGGATATAATTTTATAAAGTTGAGCTTTTATTTTAGACTTGCCCACGGGCAACTCAACACGAAAACCCTACTTGCCCGACCATAAAATAACCCGTGTCGGGCAAGTCGGGCATGTGATTTCCGCACCCCTGCTGAAATAGTCCAAGTAACCCTACCTTGATAGTAAATTAATATTTTGTACAATTTTGACAAATATTGCTGACAATGTACTTGCAAAAAATGTTTTTGAGACATTAACTTTTTATTTTTTTAGGGAGATTGGGTGTAAGTTGGTAGGCTCTTACCCTAAACAAATACTAGTTTGTGGCCTTATTCAGTTACACCTATACATGCTTGGAAAAATGGTTAGGAAAGGAGTTTTTTCCTATTAGAATGTTCTTTGGACCTATGAAAGCATTTATACTGTTTTTTTTCCACCATTAAGAGTTGATGTTTCATTTAATCTTTCATGGCCTGGCAAGCATCTTTGTTCCGCCTGCATAGCATAGCAGATGCATAAGGATCACTTTGTCTTTTCAGCGTTAATTTTGCAAAACACTTTTTTGTCTGATCAATGACACAAACAAATATTGAAAGATCGTAATGAAACTAAGTTAAAATGTGTATGGGCCCAAGTGTTTGGATGTGCTCAATGTTAGGCCAGATGCCAGTAGTACAGCACTTATGGTAATATAATATATATACATATATCTATTTCATATTTAAGTGTCTGTTAGAAATTCAACTTCTCTTAACACATTTCTAGTTGTGGTGTGCATGTTTTTCAGGTAGAGAGGCATTATAACTACAACTCAAAGAGAAAAAGAAGAGTTTCTACTTGTTTATAGGGGTGAATGTCTGACTAAAGAGGAAGGGGAGAAAAGAGAAGTAAAAGATTGAACGGGATATAGATTTTTTTACCAAGCTTCAGGAAAACATCTTTGGTGAGAAATCTTAATTCTACAGAAGATAGCTTATATATACTATTGCCATATTTATACCCCCGCAAACAAAGTCTTGGGGGGTATACTGGAATCACCTTGTCCATCCGTCTGTCTGTCTGTCCATAAATGTCTTGTAAGCGCAACTCCTCCTTAACGACTGGACCGATTCTAATGAATCTTTACACAGTTGCAGTATACTGAGGATGTGCATGAAGTAAGATTATCCCTGTCTGTCCATCCGTCTGTCCATGCAGGACAGGGTATCCTTTAGTAAGTTCACTCACAGTTCTAGTTTTGAAGGCGGCTTCCTGTAGGACTGCTTTGAAATTTAGCACAAGGACAACAATTAGACCTGCCAGTGTACCATATAACGGGATTTTACTTTTTTCTTACTTAGTATATTAATTTATGGTAAATAACTTTCAAAACATCCCTTTTACAATCTATATTCTATATACATGTGTAAGTTTAACAAATAATAAAAGAAGACAAAGGCCGGTATATTAATTGAATGTGTGTACATGTATCTTAAGTTAAGTGAAATTCTTACTGTATCTACGCTAAACAGTTTTTAAAACCGGGAACCAGTAGGAACCAATACATATTGGTTCCCCAATAAAGCTACTAGCAAAAAAAAAAGAGTACCATTCACCCATAGTCTGTTTCAATTATGCTTATCTTCATATATTAAGGTTATCTTCTCTTTTCCTTTAATATGAGCCTCTGCAACAGACAACTTTTGATAGCGTTGTGGCAAAAGGGGAAATTAGTCATAATGAGCTTAATTTTCACCATTTACGGTTTTAACCATTTCCAGCATACATGTATACAATTTCTGAGCCTCTGAAGCAAGCGACTTTGGAATAATTCTGGCAAAGAGTGAAATTTCTTATAATGAGCAATTTATCATTTGCCACAACAAATTTCAATTATCTTACCATCATTTATAGAGATTATCCATGTTTTGTGCTTGATTATTTCAAAGCATGGCAGGTTAAACATCATTGAAACCATTGTGGCAAAAGGAGAAATTGCTCATAATGAACAATCATGATATGCATTTACCGCAACACATTTCAATTATCAAACTATAGCTCTATATTTTATATTTTGTACTTGATAATTTAAAAGTAGTCTGCTGCAGATTTGTTTTATGTGGGAAGAGGTTCAACTCGTATCCACTATCATGACTTACCGTAACCAAACAAATCAAAAACAGATTTCCTGTGTGTCTGCATTTTATTGACAAAACAATATCATATCAGTAATTGTGTTCAATACAAATAGTTGATTTTCTTTGGTACAAATTGAAATTTATCTTGACCTCATGTCCAAGTATTCGTCTTATTTTTTGTCACTTTTCATGATCAGTTTAACTCTAAATCATCTCTTTAGCTTAAAACACATACGAGCCAGGTTAAATATCCTACAAACAAATTATATCTTCAAATATTGAAATCAGCATGACTGACTATGTTTGTGCATTTAAACATTCTGTTCTTATTTCTACATGTGCAACGAAATATTGCGGTTTCTCTTTTATGCTTTTCGTCTTGTTATTTATTTTGCACCTTGAAATCGACCCTATTCAATTGTGATGAAGCCAGATTCGAGGTCAAGTCAGGTAAAATAATTATGACCAAATCTTAATCATCTATACATGACATTAATTTCAAGTTTTTTGGTGGAAGAGCATCTGTCTGATTATTGTGTCTTTGTACAACAAATGTCAACCAAATTACAGTGATACATACAAAGGACAAGTTATTGTTACCACTCTGGCAATATTGTCATGAGGCATATTATTATGGCAGGCATGGTCTACCCCATCGAGAATCAAACTCTCATAGTTCTACTTGTGAGGACAGAGAGTGTTGATTATGGGGACATGCTTATAAGGACAAAGATGGCTTCCCACATGTCCTGCATAGGCCAATGTTTTAGTCATCCATCTATATTTGTTTTTAAATAGAAACATCTAAGAGTTTTAGCTAAATGCTTAAGTAACATTGAAAGATCTTGTTGCCATATTCATATTTATAGCAATGGATTCCTTATTATATGCAAGTCAAAGTCAGTTTGGTCACTTTGTGCTGATATTCTTGTTGGAAAGGAAATTCTCCATAACAAATGGGTAAGCAATATTGTGTGTCCCTAGAAATTTAATTACCTTTTATGTCCCTGATCTCGGGTTATCAGGTACATATATTGATTGCCTTGTCCATACATTTGCAACCCCTGATGGTTTAAAGGTAAACATTTGTACAAAAATCTTTTGTCCGGAGCATAACTTTGTAACTGCTGAAGGGACCCCATCCAATTTCCCACAAATGTCTTTGATGACGACAGCCCCTTGGATAATTTAGTATGAAGCTAAGGCTTTGGGGCGAGAAACATCCATGTGTTTGAGCCCTGTATCAAGCATCTAGTTTTTGCTCTAGTTTTTTGTTCATTTATATTTCAGTGTTGATGCTACAGAAGAAAGTCGCTTTCTTGGCCGGTTAGTAAACCATGGAAATAGGCTTGAAAAAAATTCTGTAATGAAAACAATACATGGCAAACTCTGTTTGTTTTCAATAAGGTAATTGTAATATATATATAATAGAGATATAATAACAATACATCTTGATTGTATATATATGGGCCACTCCATGGGAAAACCGGTGATAGTGACAGCATTTTCGATTTTGGGATTTTTACATGTTCATATAGTCCAACCTGTCTAGTTTTGCATGATATATATGTGGACTTCGTATGACACATATTGACGCCGTAATGGACGTCAATAATAGACGTGTGTTACTAATTGCTGAAATGACGTCGACGTCATTTTCATGATTTATGTTCGACGCTCAAACATTTACGTCATTTACAGCAAAGTTATCCTTAATTGTATCAAAATGGTTCGAGTACATTTTAAGTCATGCAGCGTATAACTTCACCTGTAAAACAGTACTACATGGAATGGTAGTGCACTTTAAATCACGGCATTTTGAACAAGATGTTAGGGTCGTGCTGAAATAAAAGTACATGTATGACATGGTGTTGGTATTTCCTGTGCTGTGCGAACAATAATTATACGTATCAACATGATTATTTGAATGCCGTCGGGTGCATCGATTGCTTACAAACTTGGGAACAAATCCGGAAAATATATTCAATCTAGATCTACTATATCGAAGGAATTGAATCGCATATATTTAGATTCGGCTTTTCTTATAGTAATCGTTTAACGAGGACTTATTTCAAATGTATCAAATTTCCTCAAACCTGTGTGGTTTGAGATTATAGCGACTTCATAAAGATCAGTGTCCGAGATCATGTCGGTGCACTACCAATTATCAATTGACAATAGTCAAACCAACTCTTTAGTACTCTTGGTTGTTTGGATAGTACTACGAAAGCTCCGGTCTGTCTGTGTTGTATAACTATAGTGTTGAATGACATTTAACAAATAACAACAACAAACTTGCATCACAATCAGAGTAGGCCTAGTTATATAAGTAAATTTAATTTAACAAATGATGATAATTGTTACCATTTTCTTTTATTTAAATTCAGATACGCAACATTCTGCTTTAATTTGTAATAATCAATCAACACTTGGTTCATTAGTGGAGGAAGACATGGCAGTTGGGATAAATAGATAACAACATGTTCAGGTGTGGTTTTGTCAAATAAAACATTCAGATTTGCATTATTCTGCATTCATGACAGCTGGTATAAATCGATAACAACATGTTCAGGTGTGTTTTTGTCAATTAAAATATTCATATCTGTAATATTCTGCATTCGTGACAGCTGGGACAACACAAGTCGATGTGTCATGCAATACCAAACCAACCAATAGAGATTTTCAATCAATACCGATTTCATTTATATTTCATACTTAAGTTGGCTTTTAAAATTTCTTTCAAACTTACTCTCAGGAAGAATGTAAAACTACTTGGATAAGGGCGACCTTGACCTGACTGAACAAATGCATAAGCTTATCAGGATTTCATTTGTCACAAATTCATGAAGATGATATTACCATATATATATAATATAGCATAACTCGACATCATGTCCTATGTCATGTACCATGTAACATCTTGATTTGGATGCAGAATAAATAACAACCACCAGGCAGATCTTTCATCATGTTGGCATCATGTAAAAGTGTACACCACCGCTGCAAGGCGGCTTTACATTGTATTGAAAAGAAATAAATACCCTTTACATTTACAGACAGTCAGTTGCCTAGAATGAATAATGGGTTGAATATTGCTAGAAAAACCTCATAGTAAAAAATACATGTTATCACCGTATAAACAGAAGTATCGTTGAAAGTGCAATTATCAAACCTGAATCACAGGATACAGCATAAACCAAACAACTGGTCAAGATCCTAGCTTTCATCAAACTGCGTTTTCTCCATGGTTTAAACAATATTTAGAATCATTGTTGCTTTATGAATTCATTAGATTACAACATAAACAGTTATTCCAGGATTCTTCTTGCCATCTTATACAAACCATTTTGATATAAGATCCATTTCTCCATGATCTCAATCTGAGAAAAGACTGGTCTATGCAATCGTGTAATTGGATTAAAACGTAAACTTCTCGAAAGCATTGATAACTATATCTCCAATGGTTGAAGTTAAGATCATACTGAGATACGCGGATTGATCTAGATCTACACTGGTTCAATATGCCACGAACGTTTGTTTTTTATCTGGTCAAATAATTGAAAAACGAAACTGAAAATGTGATAAATTGGCTTGTAATGTATTGTACCGTATGTATTTTTCATTTATACATAATCCATGTACATGTATGTAAGTCTATGAAAATTGAAACCCGATTGTTTATGGCTTTCACAAATGAAACCCGCCTCTTAAACAGATTATACATATTATATATCTTCTATTATAAATGCAGATTGATGTAGTACATGTAGAATGGAACAAACATATTTCCAGGTCAGCTTCCTGCAAGTGCAACACCGGTTGAGAAATTATTTCATGATCAATATTTTTTACAAATCACGTATTAAAGCATTAACGCAATATAGTACTAATAGCCCCGTTTATCTGGAGTCGGCATGTTGTGTACATAATAGATTGAGCTGTTTTCTACTGTCTATGATGTTTTCGACAAGTGTATATTAAGATCTACCCGCACATACATCACACATGAGCCAGGTGTATACTGTTTGTCAGAAGTATAACAAAGGGTTCTACATATACACCTAGATGCGGATTAAATTGTATGGATTTGCACGCTGATCTGTTTCTTTAACGCTCGCAAATGCATGAAGGTTTGTTTTCGTTAAGCAACGCTCAGTTATACATCTATTATTGAATAATAATGACACAAAACAATATGTTTTGTATCTGCAATTTCATCCGATTCACACAGTTTTATTTCATAGACTTTTGTTTTTCTATGACTTTAAGTTCAACACCTTATTGAGGGCTATATATTATATTTACTTTTCGCAGATGCAGATAAACTTTTTTCATACAGTCATGTATAACATCATAGCAGCGTTAAAATATATTCAGTATGTATTTAAATTGATAGTTGATGGCAATGAATAGGTATTATATACACACAAATTTCACATGATCAAACAAAAAAAAAAAAAAAAAAAAAATGCGTATGTGTCAATGGTAAAAACCATTTCAAGACAACCTCAGAAACATATTTTTAATTCTTAAACATAAATGGATCATTGATCTTACACGCTCGTGTTTGTTGGATGTTTTGAATTAATAATAAAGTCTTCTAATAAATTGGGCAGATTAACCGGCAGTAACAGTATTATTATATATCGCTCTTCATTTCATCCGTCGATGAACATGATGTTTATAAACCAAATCAAACTCTGTGTAAACATGTCATTCATTTTACTTCAGCGTCACTCACACACAAATGACGTCAAACTTTGAGTGATGATTACGTCATTTCTTATGCTATGTCACTATCACCGGTTTTCTCATGGAGCGGCCCAATTATATAATCTTTACAATAAGAAACACTAAACATCTGTCTGTGGATATGTTTAGAAAGTTAACATACTTCACTGAGATGAGGAAAGATACTATTTAATTAGTACCGGTAATTAAATAATTCAGGATTATGATAAATGCAAATTATAGCTTGAATCTCATTTATGCTCTTGGTGCAACATTATTTCTACAGGATTTACACACAGGTACCAGTATCGGAAAAAATAAAAATAAAATCACTATTTACTAAGGGCTATTCCAGTAAAACATATGTCCCACCCCAGTATATTTTTTTTTATCCCCCGCTTTTTCGAAGAAAAAAAGGGGGGTTATTAATTTCGGTTTGTCCGTCTGTCTGTCCGTCTGTCTGTCTGTCTGTCTGTCTGTCACACTTCGTTTCCGTGCAATAACTGCCACAAATGTGAACCGGTTTTTTTTCAAACTTGGTAACAAGGTTAAATGCCTTGAGGGCTAGGCCAAGTTCGATCGTCACTTTCAGCGGACTTTATTTAGTGGAGTTATGGCCCCTTATTTAACAAAAAATGTCGTTTCATGCTGTTTCCGTGCAATAACTGCCACAAATGTGAACTGTTTTTTTTTTCAAACTTGGTAACAAGGTTAAATGCCTTAAGGGCTAGGCCAAGTTCGATCGTCACTTTCGGCGGACTTTATTTGGTGTAGTTATGGCCCCTTATTTAACAAAAAATGTCGTTTCTTGCCGTTTCCGTGCAATAACTGCCACAAATGTGAACCGTTTTCTTTCAAACTTATTAACAAGGTTAAATGCCTTAAGGGCTAGGCCAAGTTTGATCGTCACTTTCGGCGGACTTTATTTGGTGGAGTTATGGCCCCTCATTTAACAAAATAAGTTGTTTCTTGCTGTTTCCGTGCAATAACTGCCACAAAGGTGAACCGGTTTTTATACGACCGTTTCTTAAAAACGGTACGTATTATGGTATGGTCATGTCCCTCCCTCCGTCCGTCCATCCGTCCGTTCGGGTTTTCCGCACTTTTTTCGTACATATTTTTGAGCTATTGAGCTGAAATTTTGTATAAGGCTTTGTAGTGATGTGTCACATATCAAGTTCATATTTCCTGGGATTTCGTCAATTTTTGAATGAGTTATGCCCCTTTTTGGACTTGGAATATTTGTTTTCCGCACTTTTTTTCTACATGCTTTGATGTATTGAGCTGAAATTATGTATATGGCTTTGTAATCAAGTGTCACAGATCAAGTTCACATTTCCTCGAATTTCGTCAATTTTTTAATGAGTTATGCCCCTTTTTGGACTCAGAATATTGGTTTTCCGCACTTTTTTCCTACATACTTTGAGCTATTGACCTGAAATTTTGTATATGGCTTTGTAATCATGTGTCACAGATCAAGTTCACATTTCCTGGGATTTTGAATGAGTTATGCCCCTTTTTGGACTTAGAATATTTGTCAATTTCTGCATGAGTTATGCATTTTTCATAGTTTCCCATTATTCTTTAACAACTTATTCCTGAACGACTTTATTAACTTTTTACAAACAAACGATATATCAAAACAAAGAGAAAACTTACAAAGAAGTTCCTGACGGGCGTATTATGTACCGTTTGTGGTACTCTTGTTTTCAAACTTGGTAACAAGGTTAAATGCCCTAAGGGATAGGCCAAGTTTGATCGTCACTTTCGGGGGACTTTATTCGGTGGAGTTATGGCCCCTTATTCAACAAAAAATGTTGTTTCTTGCTGTTTCCGTGCAATAACTGCCACAAATGTGAACCGTTTTTTTGTTCAAACTTGGTAACAAGGTTAAGTGCCTAAATGGCTAGGCCAAGTTCGATCTTCACTTTCGGCGGACTTTATTCGGTGGAGTTATGGCCCCTTATTTAACAAAAAAAATGTTGTTTCTTGCTGTTTCCGTGCAATAACTGCCACAAATGTGAACCGGTTTTTTTATTCAAACTTGGTAACAAGGTTAAATGCCTTAAGGGCTAGGCCTAGTTCGATCGTCACTTTCGGTGGACTTTATTCGGTGGAGTTATGGCCCCTTAATTAACAAAAAAAGTTGTTTCTTGCTGTTTCCGTGCAATAACTGCCACAAACTTGGTAACAACCTAGGCCAAGTTCGTTTAATTTTCCCTGTAATACATGTTCAATAAAAAGTCTACTGACATGTTTAAACCTAACCTCAACATTTTCCTGCAAGCGGGGGATATAAATTTCATGAATTTGCTTGTTGTTTTTTTTACGATACTGGTATATGGATTTACAGTTGAATTATTTAAATGCATGCAGCATTGTTGTTTTTAGCTAACTAGAGCACTTTGTGTTCAAGGTTAGTCATTGTGATCGCTTTTGTCCGGCGTCCGTTGTGTGTCAACTTTTTCTCCTAAGTAACCAGTGGGTCAATTTGGAAGAAACTTCACAGGAAGCATCCTCTCAATGACCTCCTTCAAATTGTTGGGATCCATGCAGAATTCTGGTTTTCATTTCAGACACATCAACGCAGAAGAAGAAATCCTTTATGATTTACTGTACGAGGATGATTCAATGTTTCTTCACATTTCCAAAAAATAAGCGAGGACAAAACCCTTTCTAACTTCAAGAAATTTACAAGAACAAAGCAGAAATAGAAACAAGTTAATAAACTACAAAGTTTCAATATGATCAAACCACAAATGTGGCTTTCAGAGTGTTAACAAGATTTTTCTTAAATTTGACCTAATGACCTAGTTTTTGACCGGACATGACCCAGTTACAAACTTTGCCTAGATATCAGTAAGACAAACATTCTGACCAAGTTTCAACATGCTTAAGCCAAAAAAGTAGCTATTGGATTGTAAACAACATGTTTCCTTAAATTTGACCTAGTGACATAGTTTTTGACCCCACATGACCCAGTTTCGAACTTGTCCAAGATTTTGTGGAGATAGATCTTCTGATAAATGAAGATCCGATGAAAAATGTAGCCTGTAGAGTATTAACAACGGTAAATGTTGACGACGGACAAAGGGCGATCAGAAAAACTTTAAATATGAAACATGATCGGAAGGAAAGCATGACTATTCTAAAGTTCATGCCTGCATCTATTGTGAAAAACTAGATTTGAAAATTAGCCGACATCTTTGCAGTAAACACAAAGATGAAAAGGAAATTGCTCAGTTGCCAGCCCCATCAAACATTGTGGTATTGACATCAAAAATAAAGAGAAAATCTCGGATAGACAGAGAGCATACTTTGGATGCACTTAGAAATGAAGGTGATTTCCTATATAATATAAAAGTATTAAAAAATCTAAATGACAGAAGGGAACTTATAGTTTCTAGAAGACCAGAAAAAGGAGTGCATATTAAAGCAGACTACCTATCGTGCAAATATTGTCTACGATTCTACGTGAAAGATGATCTGTGGAGACATGGGCAAAGGTGCAAGTTTTCACCAGATCCTCTTGGTTCAGAACCCGTTACCTTTGATGAAGAAGAAAAGGTGCAGCGTAAGATGGTAGCTTCGGGTATGCGGTTACTACATGGAGCAGGGGTAAGATTAGCCAAGGAGAAGGAGATAGGTGCTGAAAAAGAGGTCTTGCATGCGCTTCAAGATGATTCCATTGGAAAGGGGGTCAAAACTGATTCAGGTATCATGATGTTTGGACGGACACAGTTTGAAAGACTTGGTCGACGGCGAGCGGGGGAAGTCAGATACAGAATGAGGCTTCTAGAAAGAATCAAAAGAGAATTAAGATCACTCATCAAAGATGATAACACTGAATTGTCCAAATACTTGTCACCTGATAACTTTGATGCTCTCGTTGAAGCTGTACGTACAACAGTTGGAGTAAGTGAAGAGAGAAGTCTCAGTGGGGTTATAATGTTTACAAAGCCTGAATTGGCAAAGAAAACTGGACAGTTGATCTGTAAGTTTGCAGAAATGATTGAAGGCAAACTAGTTGTTGACAGACATGGAAAGGCGACAAGATGTGGCTGATTTCTTGTACCTGTATTCAAAACAGTGGTCCAGTAAGATTGGAAGTATTGCGCACCAAACTTCAATGGAAAGACGATTTAACAAGAAACAGTTGTTGCCTCTTACTGAAGATTTGGTGAAAATACAAAATTTCTTAGACAAGAAGATAAAAGAAGCTGAAAAAGAGTTGTTGAGTGAACCAGGAAAACAAAATTGGAGAGTATTTGCCAATTATTTGCTGACAAAAATTACACTGTTCTTGTTAACACTCTAGAAGCCACATTTTTGGCTTAACTTTGCCAGAATGTTTGTCTTAGTGATAAATAGGTTAAGTTCGAAACTGGGTCATGTCGGGACAAAAAACTAGGTCAAATTTAAGCAAGATCTTGTTAACACACTATAAGCCACATTTTTGGCTTGAGCATGATGAAACTTTGTCAGAACGTTTGTCTTACTGATCAATATCTAGGCCAAGTTCGAAACTGGGGTCGAGTTCGGTCAAAACTAGGTCACTGGGTCAAATGGAGGAAAATTTTATTAACATTCAGGTGAGCGATTCAAGGGCCATGATGGCCCTCTTGTTGTAAATGCAGAAATTAGTTTAAATATGTCAGTGTACTAAGATATTGTCACAAATTATGATAAACACAGAACTTTTACATGTTTTTAATTAAGCTTGCATGATCTTGAAATATAACTAGGTAGACATAATAATATTGTTAGAGACCTTAGGTATTGTCATATGAGTTCTAAGAATGCAGTATCATTTTCTGATGTGTTATACAAAAAAATATTTTTATTAGATCCAGTACCTTTTAAAGAAGATATATATATTTTGGTCAATCATGTTCAAATTTTCTGACTAACCCTTTCCCTTAAAGACAGTTCTGCAGCAGACGACTTCGAACATATTTTGTCAAAACATTGAAAATCTCTATAATTAAATGGATAACCTATGACTTAAAGTGGAAAACAGTGTGGCAAAAAAAGAAATTGCATGTTTCATGCAATTTCTTCTTTTATCACTTTGTTTTCAAAAAGCCGTCTGCTGCAGAGGCGTCAGAAGCGTCTATATGAGGAAAAGGGTAAATGTCTATAGAGGAAAAGCTCCAATGAAACCACTGATTCAGCTTACCATAAGATCTGGCAAACCCCCAGTGAAGGCAAATGTAACTTTACTTCAGAGAAGAAGTACAGCTTTGGCATCATTGCCATGGATAAAAATAAAGCATCAAGTATGGGCTATAGCCCAGGTTGAAAAGAACAAAACTAAAAAGATCATAAAAGAACTAAAACTATAAATATCAACTTGAACATGTTTAAACATTATCAGAATGTTTGTCTTGATGATATGTAGGTCAAATTCGAACATGGGTCATGTTGGGTCAAAAGCTAGGTCACTAGGTCAAATTGAGGTAAAATCTTGTTAACACTCGAGGCTGCATTTTTTGCTACAGCAGTTTGAAATTTTGTCAAAATGTTTGTAATAATGATATATAGGCCAAGTTGGAAACTGGGTCATGTCAGGTCAAAAACTAGGTCAAATTTAAGAAAAATATTGTTAACATTCTGGAAGCCACATTTTCGGTCTGAGTATGTTAAAACTTTGTCATAATGTTTGTTAAAGTGATAGCTATGCCAAGTTCGAATATGGGTCATCTTAGCTCAGTAACTAGGTCACTAGGTCAAATTGAGGTAAAACCTTGTTAACACTATAGAGGCTGCACTTTTTGCTACAGCAGTTTGAAATGTCAAAATATTTGTAATAATGATATATAGGCCAAGTTGGAAACTGGGTCATGTCAGGTCAAAAACTAGGTCAAATTTAAGAAATATCTTGTTAACATTCTGGAAGCCACATTATCGGTATTTTGGAATATGGGTCATGTCGGGTCAGAAACTATGTCACTAGGTTAAATTTAGGGAAAAGCTTGTTAACGCTCTAGAAGCCACATTTTGATCATGTTGACACTTTTCCAGAATGTTTGTCTTAGTGATATCTAGGTTATGTTCGAAACTGGGTCATGTCCGGACAAAAACTAGGTCACTAGGTTCAATTTAAGCAAAATCTTGTTAACACACTGTAAGCCACATTTTTGGCTTAAGCATGTTGTTTTAAATTAGGCTTGCATAATCTTGAAATAGAACTAGGTAGACATAATAATATTGTTAGAGACCTTAGGTATTGTCATATATATGTGTTCTAAGGGTGCAGTATCATTTTCTGATTTGTTGTACAAAAAACAATTTTATTAGATCCAGTACCTTTTAAAGAAGATATATATATTTTGGTCAATTATGTTCATATTTTCTGACTTAACCCTTTCCATTAATGACAGTTCTGCAGCAGACGACTTTAAACATATTTTGTCAAAACATTGAAAATCTCTATTATTAAATGGATAACCTATGACTAAAAGTGGAAAACATTGTGGCAAAAAAAGAAATTGCATGTTTCATGCAATTTCTTCTTTTATCACTTTGTTTTCAAAAAACGGTCTGCTGCAGAGGCGTCTATATGAGGGAAAGGGTTAATGTCTGTAGAGGAAAAGCTCCTATTGAAACCACTGATTCAGCTTTCCCTAAGATCTGGCAAACCACCAGTAAAGGCAGATGTAACTTTACTTCAGAGAAGAAGTACAGCTTTGGCATCATTGCCATGGATTAAGATAAAGCATTAAGTATGGGCTATATAGCCCAGGTTGAAAAGAACAAAACTAAAAAGATCATAAAAGAACTAAACCTATAAATATCAACTTGAACATGTTTAAACATTATCAGAATGTTTGTCTTGATGATATGTAGGTCAAATTCGTACATGGGTCATGTTGGGTCAAAAACTAGGTCACTAGGTCAAATTGAGGTAAAATCTTGTTAACACTATAGAGGCTGCATTTTTTGCTACAGCAGTTTGAAATGTTGTCAAAATGTTTGTAATAATGATATATAGGCCAAGTTGGAAACTGGGTCATGTCATGTCAAAAACTAGGTCAAATTTAAGAAATATCTTGTTAACATTCTGGAAGCCACATTATCGGTCTGAGTATGTTAAAACTTTGTTATAAAGTTTGTTAAAGTGATAGCTAGGCCAATTTTGGAATATGGGTCATGTCGGGTCAGAAACTATGTCACTAGGTTAAATTTAGGGAAAAGCTTGTTAACGCTCTAGAAGCCACATTTTGATCATGTTGACACTTTTCCAGAATGTTTGTCTTAGTGATATCTAGGTTATATTCGAAACTGGGTCATGACCGGACAAAAACTAGGTCACTAGGTCACATTTAATCAAAATCTTGTTTACTGTAAGGTTGGTGGAATTGGATCCAGCTGGTTATCAGTTGTCCATTTGAGATATGATTGCATAACAAATTAAAATGACTTTTGTGTTCAAATAAAACTTGCGTTGTATAACCATTGTCTTCTTGTTGATTTGTCCTGCAATTTGTTTTACAGTGCATGGTTGTGCAGCTGCTCTAATATCAAGTGACATCCAGTGAAAGGGATTTAAGTTGGAAAGTACTAAGTCCATATTATCCAGCTGGTGATAAATACATAACTTGAGGAGTAATGTGCAACATGTGTACAAATGTAGTTGAATTGATGCAAGCTGCCAAGCAAAGCCATGTAACCTTGGAAAAGGTAACTCGGAACTCGTGCCATAAGCTGCTAGTACTGATGAACCTATCAATCACGTAAAGGAGATATTCAATGTTTTCATTATTAACACAACACGCGTTTTAAGGATTGTCTACAAAAGGTGTAATTGTCAAACCTACGTTTGTTCATTGAATGCTCATTAAACTTGTTCCCTTTTTTAGCCGTAATTATCGTCGGTGGGTAGCTGGTGACCACTGATGGAGGGTCGCTCCTCCTAGGTTTCTAGTCACTCCGTTAGTATAGCTAATTCAGTGGTAATTCGGTCCTCCATAAGGGCCTTGTAGTGGTGCTTAACTTTCGGTTCTAGGACTTTAAATATATTGTCTGACTGTTATATTCGACGTCCCTACATAAGAGAAAGATGCTCTTCAGTCTGTGTAAGGACATGTGTGCCCACTTGGGTGACTCTCACCTAGTATAAGGCGATAATTTACTTTGAGAACAGAAATATTTTCTCTCACATGTTCTAGGGACACTTAGCTGTCCTCACAAAACTACTCTCATAAGAGATAGATGCTCTCCAGTCTGTGTAAAGACATGTGTGCTCACTTGGGTGACTCTCACCTAGTATAAGGCGATAATTTACTATGAGGACAGAAATATTTTCTCTCACATGTTCTAGGGACACCTAGCAGTCCTCACAAAACTCTTTTGATGCTCTCCAGTCTGTGTAAGGACATGTGTGCTCACTTGGGTGACTCTCACCTAGTATAAGGCGATACTTTACTATGAGGACAGAAATATTTTCTCTCACATGTACCGGGGACACTTAGCAGTCCTCACAAAACTACTCTCTCTTTTGATGCTCTCCAGTCTGTGTAAGGACATGTGTCCCCACTTGAGTAACTCACCTAGTATAAGGCGATAATTTACTATGAGGACAGAAATATTTTCTCTCACATGTACCAGGGACACTTAGCAGTCCTCACAAAACTACTCTCTCTTTTGATGCTCTCCAGTCTGTGTAAGGACATGTGTCCCCACTTGGGTGACTCTCACCTAGTATAAGGCGATAATTTACTATGAGGACAGAAATATGTTCTCTCACATGTTCCAGGGACACTTAGCAGTCCTCACAAAACTACTCTCTCTTTTGATGCTCTCCAGTCTGTGTAAGGACATGTGTCCCCACTTGGGTGACTCTCACCTAGTATAAGGCGATACTTTACTATGAGGACAGAAATATTTTCTCTCACATTTTCCAGGGACACTTAGCAGTCCTCACAAAACTACTCTCATGTGGTGTATCAAGGAAAACACATAAAACGATTCGTGATGGTGAAGGGGAGGTGATAAGAAATGACAATCAGAGCGAGAGTTGTGCATAACATGTTCGGAAATGGGTGTCCTCAGATGACAATGGGTGTCCTCAGATGACGGGTCTGGGTGTATTGTCCTCACTTGACGGGTCACATTAGCTAGAGAGAGAGAGAGAGAGAGAGAGAGAGAGAGAGAAGAGAGAGAGAGAGGAGAGAGAGAGAAGAGAGAGAGAGAGAGAGAGAAGAGAGAGAGGAGAGAGAGGAGAGAGAGAGAGAGAGAGAGAGAGAGAGAGAGAGAGAGAGAGAGAGAGAGAGAGAGAGAGAGACGAGACGAGAGAGAGGAGAGAGACGAGAGAGAGAGAGTAGAGAGAGAGAGAGAGTTGAGAGAGAGAGAGAGGAGAAGAGAGACGAGAAATGAGAGAGGAAGAGAGAGAGAGAGAGAGAGAGAAAGAGAGACAGAGAGAGAGAGAGAGAGACAGACACAGAGAGAGAGAGAGACAGAGAGACAGAGAGAGAGACAGAGAGACAGAGAGAGAGACAGAGAGACAGAGAGAGAGACAGACAGACAGACAGACAGACAGACAGACATACAGACAGACATACAGACAGACAGACAGACAGACAGACAGACAGACAGACAGACAGACAGGCATGAGCAGATATGAAGACTGAAATATGTACCATTCTTATTTAACTTTGAACAAAGTATTTACACTTGCACAAGGTGATTTATAAACATGTCCATATGGAAGGTAAGAACAACGCAACATGCTTATAAAGTTATCATAGTTGCCGTGTAACTCATTGTCTACGATCGGGTTCAAACCGAACAAGGCAGCAACAAAATCATTTCCCTTCTAATGGCACTAATAAGTTGGAAACAGATCAGAAACTTTAAAAGGGTTCTGTTCTGAAAGGAAATAGTACATGCCGTACACTGGTACAGTTTATCAAGATATGCTCAGTAAGGCTCGTTCTAACATCGCTACATCCACAGCGTGTACACTGAGAACACTCAGTGTGAGCAGTGTACGCAATTAGTCTGAGGCGATGGAAAAGCAAACACGAAGCATATTCGGATTACGCTTAGCATAATCCGCATACAGGACTGATTGCGAATCGTTTCTGTAATTGCCTATACAGACCAAACTGCGCGGTAGATGTTCTTTCATTCCCATTTACCGATATAGTAATTTTGATACTTTTGGTATCAATACAATGTTTCCAAATAGTTTTGCTTGGGAATACACCATAATTAGATGTAAATCTTCTAAAACAGTTGTAAATGTTAAACTTGTTTAGAATATATGCATATATCAGAAACAAACCCGGTATCGGAATTACTATTTACGAAGAAAGGAGCCGCAATAAAAAGAAAACGGTTTTGTTGCACAATCCCTCTCCAAACGGCAAAGTTGACCAAGAAAGGAGAGTTTTCTTCTCTCATTTCAGACTTCAATAGGAAGAGCACAAATAAGACCAACAACAATATCTGTTCTTGATCTTATTTTGTAAACCCTGAATCTACTTTAAACAAAGTCTATGCGACCTTTCCATTGTCAACATATCCCGATCAGACAGCGATTGTAACAATCTCATCCGAAATAGAGCTCTCAGGATAACACATCGACCTATAAATACTGTAACTGGTTAATGGATTTAACCCATTTATATATAACCCGTCTTTATTAGACCGAAGAAAGCACCCTTAATTTTCTATCAACTTGCTTGACAATGAGAGTAGAGTTAGTATACTTATTACATATTATACCTAAATGTTATATTCCTCTCTCTCACAAATGGCATATTACCAACTACCCAGGACCGATAATGCGTTTGTATACACGCTTAGATTCTTGAACGTGACAACGGCACACTTGCCAGAATTGTATTGGTACCTCCAAAGGCAAGAATATTCATAACATATATTAATCATTTCCTTAAAGGCTTTGCTAGACAAGATAGAATTGTCATGTCATCTGCAAAGGCACAGAAATGAGACCCTTCAATCTGGAAACCAAATTTACTGTTAACTAACTGGTCAATTATGTGAGTTAATATAAAACAAGATACAAGAATGGTGACCAGACGCCACCTTGCCTGGTTCCCTTGTAAAAACAGGGAACCAGTCAGAATAAACCCCATTATACCATTACACAGCTATACATATCGGAATGCATTGCAATAACTATTTTTAAAAGCTTATAACTAACGCCAAGTTCATTTCAGCTTGTAAAAGAGACCATTATGCCATACACGATCCAAATGCTTGACGAGCGTCTAAGAAAAATCAGACGCGCAAATAATTTACTGTTGTATCTTCTTTGCAAAACTGTATACTTTCTTTCAGAATGAGGATGTCATAGAAACTATCCCATGTTGGGACAAAGTGTAACGG
The DNA here is from genome assembly GCA_031761405.1 of Serripes groenlandicus. NCBI lineage: Eukaryota > Metazoa > Mollusca > Bivalvia > Cardiida > Cardiidae > Serripes > Serripes groenlandicus. The sequence continues at coordinate 52,780,809 of JASEVX010000014.1, read as the reverse complement.
TTTATTAATTGACCTGTGTAAACGTTGTAGTAGCAGTACTTTTTCGTATAATTTTAAAATAGATGATGAAAGGGGTTATGGCTCGATAGCTATTAGGCTCATTTTTTTGGTTTGCTAGCCCCTTTGTACAACGTTAAAATTAGTACCACGTTTTAGTGCTGTGGGAACATAAACTATTACAATACATTAAGTCAAAAAATACCGATAAGTAATGTTTTACCATTAATCCACCATGGATGAGTGTGTCTCGTTTGCTTACTCGATCTATACCACACATTTTGCCACTTTTTTAGAAGTAGAATAATAGCCGATAACACTTCCTCTTGAGAAATGTGATCACCATCAACCACAATAGACTCTTCTTGTTAAAAAGTTTGTACACGTTGTTACGGTCCTCAAATTGCGTATTTATCGTAATGTCTGTTAGACATTCTGTATCTGAGTAAAGGGAATGCAAAGTGTCGACCCCATTTATGGCAGATCAATTCTGGGTCCCGAATTTAACAACTTCGTCAAATTTATAGTCTTCACTAGAAACATTTGTAATTCACTTGTCTTCTTTTCCTATTAAACAATCTCCAAAATAATTGACTATCAACACCAGATGCACTATCAATATCACTATTAACCCTTTTGTTAAATCTTTTAAGGGAACTGTTTCTATGATATGCCTCGCGAAAACGTCTTTTAGCTTCCTTATATCTCTATAACTTGAGAATTCACTGCCCCTTTGCGCCTGCCGTAGACAATCCAGGCCGTGCGTTTATTTCTCATACTCGCATGCGATTTTTTTGAGATCGGTCCGAGGCAATATAGGCTTTAGGTATGTAACGATATGTTGAGTGAGGTAGATGAGCATTGGAAGCTGTGTTGATATCAGACAAAATACACTGGTATAGATGTGTCTATAAAACAGTGTATATCGTTAACTGGTAACTGATCTACACTGTCTTAAGACGAGCACTGACGGTTAAAAATCATAGTTACGAAGCTGTTCATCGGACACCCTGTGCCATTTGACTGAACATATTCAAAACAGTGAGTAACGCAATCACGAGACATAAATTCAATGTAAAATACTATTGGGACGGTGACAAGAAACATTTAATACAATTATCGTCAGGATTTACAGTCTATTTCACGTAGAGCGATAGCTCGTCACGAGACAATGACATGATCTATCAATGACCTAGAGCTTTTGTCATAAGACACATAACTCGGTAGTCTGCTCCGGGAACACAACTTTGAGGTTGTAATATTAAACAAATTGAAAAGAGTGATTAGTTCGCACCATGCAGTACCCCTCCTGTCAATTTGGCTTAATAAATTGGTTTTGCCATTTTATATGGGCATTAAAATCACCCATCAATACGAACTCTTCCTGTCTGAGAATACATTGCTAATCAAATCATGCAAAATCTCCATATTCTCCCGATAATGTACAAAGACTATGGTTAGAGCATGTCTGTTGGATGTCTCAAAACAGAATAATCTATACTTTACCCTCAATGTTTCATATGGTTTGAGTAGTACCATGAGCCGTCCCCACAAGAAAACTAACATTGTGCGTAAGTATCGACCTAGATCAGCCTAAGCATGTCGCGCAGGCTAACCCGGACAGACACTTTTGCGCCTCCTGTAGATGTCTTGTTTATGAGTCATTACTTTATACCTTCCCCGAGACGGAATGTGTCGGCCCGGATTAGCCTGCGCAGGCTGATCTTGGTCGATACATTACACAGAGACCATTATGTTTGTTTTCTCGTGGAACGCGCGCACATATGAATAAAAAAACATGCCACATTCTTCTTTTAGAGGACGTCTCCCTACCTTATGCAGCAAATGACATTCGAAGACAAATGAAAAGTTTTGAGTTAGCAAATGCTCCTATTTCCACAATGTGTTAAACCTTTTCCAAATTAATTTCCAAATGTTCGAAATGTTGTAATCTTTCCTCAGTTGTATTCAAAGAAGACACACATATAATACCAGGTAAACTACAAACTACAAATTTACTAATTTATCAACGGGCGGCTTCCGAAACCACCTATAATCGAAAAGTACAACAATTGATAGCACTTGCCGGCACAAGAAAAGAAAAAGCTCTTCACGAGCGGATTTCTCGCTGTTTTCAGAAGTATTCTTGCTGCAGATGCGTCAAACGGCGTCTGTAAGTTAAAACGAGATTAAATATGAAGATCGTCTTTGTTTGTGTAGTGTTTAAAGCATCCATCTTGACAACGGGTCACATGTTTGAGCTACACATCGGTTATACCACATTTCATCCGTTTCCCACATAACGCATTTTTGACGCATCTGCAACGGACTAGGTTTTAAAACATAGTAGGGGGGGGAGAAAAGAGAATTCTGCTCATAA